>CM077034.1:156378947-156933574 GCA_039090855.1 Macrothele yani | reverse complement strand
TTCACCCGTTTGAATGTGTTGACATGGAGATTGAGTACGCTTGAAAATCTGAACAAAACTGGAACGCATTTGACCGAATTTTTTACTTCTCTTCGAGTGAAGAAAACGCCTATACAAAGATCGATTCATTCGGAGGATTCTGAGACAAATATAGGACGAATGAAACACTCTTGGTTTTTGAAAGGGAGAAACGAAATAGAAAAGATATCAATGCTGCAGACATGTACGTATCACGGCAAAGTATAGCTGGATTCCCTTCATGTTCACATCACCACCTCGACTGATGTTGTGAATGCGGAGAACAACTCAGGTGGTTCCAGTGGTCTTATGCGCTTGTCTAAACCATTTTAAAGTTTTTCAGATTTAATCATTATAATAATGCCGTTTAAATATAAGATTATTTTATTAGAAAATCAATAAGTCACCTAAGCGACTAAAAACATACTTTTTAAAAAATTCACAGAAATAACTACTAAAATTAAGCTTACATTTCCAAAAATGTGAGAAATCGCCTAAAAAATTTATATAAGTATGCATTCCATGTTGACAAGTTTATAAAATTTTACTTGAAACAAAAGTTAGAAAACTTCATCTCCAAGTATTATCAGCGAATTCATTCGTGAACCACACAGATTGTGCTGCAAGACTAATCTAATAAGGTGTATTCGTGAGATAGTAAATCTGCAAAACGCATTTCTAACAGTGACACATTGCTTGCCAGAAATTATAGTTCGCCATTGTCCATAGTTATGTAGTGGAGATCCATGAGCAGAAAATTATTTAACAGTGTTCTAATATATTTCTCAACACGTTACCTTTCCGTAAAGTTTTCCGCACGAAAAAATATATGAAGATCAAAAACAAAGTTACAAAGAACATGTCGCTATAATTTTAGCAATCGAGTGCATATGTTTTCCAATTGCATAGGAAAAAGGCCTTTCCCCCCTTCTTCCAACTGTTGGTTTTTGACCCATTTCAGAAACAATGTTTTTTATTTGGTACATTTACAGTTTTCCATATATACCTCACCTCGGCGTCTGTGTTTGCCAACGTTCATCACACCACTAGATGAAAAGAACCCACAACTTTGTACAAAATTGTCAGGAAGAACGTGTACGTGGTATAATTTCAGTGTGAAAGATTGTATGTGAAGTAGAGTGCTGTATTTCTTCACAGTTAAAGCGGCTTTCAAAGCCTGTTCCTTCATTGAATGTATCAGAAAATTTTACATGTGACATAAGTATTAATTTTCGTTGTTCCCAATATCTCAGGGAGAGAGGGATACGAGGACTTCTCAGATACTCATCGGAATTCTCCCTTTAGTGGACTTTACTGTATACAACTGCAAAATTGAAACCATAGCGCAAAAGTAACGGTAGAACCTAATAATAGGACAGGGCGATAGTACACCAATATATAGTATGTTCAATCGTAAGAAAAAACTTGTTTTATTAGGTTTAAATATATGCTACAGAATAAACACGAAAACTTTCACCACTAGACGGGTGGCTTCCATCAGGAAAGCGAATTCAGTGCGAAGAATACGAAAACTTCTACTTAAAATTTAAAATCACGAACAAAACGAAAACATGTTAGGTGCAAATGCTAAAGACTCGCGCCAGGTTATAACATCCCTTCGAATTAAGAATGCAGGAACACCCAAAAGCGCTCGCCGAATAGCATAGGTAATTCAGTAGAAACGTCTCCATTGCAGATATCAGGGCTTGACAGGATCTCAATAATCTCCCTATATGAAGTGGCTCTCTGTGTCCAGTTGCATGAATATTTTTTCTTTATCGCATCCCATTTAGGAACAGCAGCTTGGTTTTTAAGCTAACGTGCTAATGCCGTCTGTCAACCTTCCCTGTTTTAACATCTATTTTGTGCTCAAGAAGCCTCAATTTAAATGAATTCTTGGTCATACCAACACCAACATTCATTTCAGATGATACCAGAGACACATCAGTCAGGTCAGCGAGGGCCGTAAACAATTTTATCATCCGTAGAGGACATGGGAGAAGAACGCCCACGAGAGTGCCTTTATTTACACCACGACTGCGGACACATTCCATCAACTGGGAACGTTAACTTTTACGGACCTTGGAAGAGAAACCAACTTAATTTAAAATCTGTTGTTATGGAATAAGCAGAGATTTAAATGCGAAAGCTAAAATACTCATATGAAAGTTTTTTCCTCGTTGAAATGAAGTTTAACACAAATGTTTATATTCTTAGAACTATAAAAATATTCTCTGCCCTAAATAGCTTAACTTCTCTGTAGTAATTCTTGTTTCCGAATTTATAATTTTTATTTTTTCCACATAATGTTTGGGGAATAACATGTATGCTAAGGATAAAACTTTATTCTGCTTGTAGAAATTTAGAAGCTACTTATGAAGTGTAGAAGAGAGTCAGCCTTATTTCTTAATATTTGAGAAGCGTCTTGCTAACAATGTCAAGAAGCGACGCATTCAGCAGTACTTGTGACGAAGGTTCTTGAAAACGCAGCTTCAGGGATCTGAAAAAAAAAGTATAAAGCTTAGCAAAGAAAATAAAAGTCAAATAAAATATCAAAATAAGAAAAATGTAATTGGAAAAAGGCAAATGATATACTCCACTACTTTCAAAAATACACTGCTGGCCACACAAAATGCAATACCAAGAAGGAAGCATCCGATTGGCCAGAAATTAGCCAGAGATGAGTCCGCCGGGGAGAGGTCATCCAAACGATTTGCATTTGCAGGGCATATACAAATCACGTGCGCCCGGCACGCCACCGAGAAGCACTATAAGAAGGAAGCACAGAAGGCGGGGTGTAAGTAGTGGAAGTGTGTTGTGCTGCCGGAGCTGTACGTGGGAAGCTTCCTTATGCCTCGTCGCAGAATACGGTAATCATTCCAGCATGTTTCGGAGTTCGACAGAGGACGAATAGTGGCTTATCGCAACAGCGTTTTATCGTATCGAGACATCGGCGCCCGTGTGGGACGACATCCAGCCATGAGAGGACTATGATTCGGTGGGTGCAGGAGGAACGGACGGACCGACGTGAGCGATTGCCACAGCCGCGGCACACCACCGAACGAGAGGGCCGGCTTTTTGGGCGGCGGGCATTGACGGCTCGCACCGCCACATCACGAACGTTAGCGCAGGAATTAGGGTGTGTTGCGCAATAACATGTGTCAGCACGTACCGTTCGACGTCGTCTGCAGGAGCGGGGACTTGTCGCATGGCGCCCATTGCTCCGATTACCATTGACGTTACACCACCGGCGAGTGCGGCGGCAGTGGACCGTTGAACGTCGCGCCTATTCTATGGAATGGCACGACATTCTCTTTTACGCGATTAATCCGGCTTCTGCCTGCAACACCACGATGGTCGGATCCGCGTGCTGTGGCGCCGCTGCAGAGATTAGCTGTGACGCCTGCATTATGCATCGACATACCGGTCCGGTCGCCTGGCGTTAAGGTTTGGGGCGCAATTGGATATAAAACCCGCACCCCTCTCTCTGATACGCATCGCCGGTACACTCAACAGCCCCCACTACATCTCCGGCGTTATGGAGTCTGTAGTCCTCCCTTACTTTCAGGACCTGCCAGCGGCAATATTTTAAAAGGACAATGCGCGACCGCACGTTGCACGCATCGTGCAACAAATCTTCACGGCCCACCAGGTGTCACTGCTGTCGTGGCCTACCTGTTATCCCGATATGTCGCCCATCGAACACGTCTGGTCGCTGATCGGCCACCGAGTGGCCCGGCAAGTACCACCCGCGGCTACACCTGATGAACTGTGGCAACGTGTGGAAGCAGCCCAGATCGACATACCCCAAGCCCACATCCAAAGCCTCTCTCGTTCTATGCCACGTCGTGTAGTGGCCGTTATTTCCAGCCATGGGGGCCACACGAACTATTTATGTCTGCGTGTTCCGCAAGTCGCACGGGCCTGTAAGCTCAATCGTTTCATATTTGTATTTGTTGTTATGTGACCAGTAAATCTGGCTTTGTTATCTCGTGTCCTTCGTGGTGTTACAATTTGGGTGGCCAGCAATGTATAAGTTGTTACTCCGTTAAGAAACGTCGCGTTTACCATGCCTGTTTTGGTTTTCCTTCTCGCAATTACTTACACAACAGATGCAATAACCTTTGAGCCGCCCCGGTGGCGCAGTGGTCTAAGGCGCTGGTCTCTAATCATTCGTCCGTAAGGGGTCCGGGTTCGAATCCCGGTGAGGCATGGATGTTGTGTTTGTCTTACGGCACTGGCTCTTTCCCTTCTCTGGAACCAGTGACCCAAAATTAAGGATGGGCGACTGCTTATAGCCCATTTGAGTTGCTCACGGTGGTCGTTAAACCTCCAATAAAAAAAAATAACCTCTGATAATTTCGTGTATAAATAACTGTCATTCGGAATTAGCGCAAAAGTCCAATGTCCGACGCGGTGGCGCAGACGTCTACGCGTTGGCCTCTGATCATTCGTTCGCAAGTTGTCCGGGTACGAATCCCAGTGAGGCATGGATGTTTTGCTTGTCTTACGGCACGGACTCTCTCCCTTCCCTGGAACCAGTGACCCTAAATTAGGGACTGGCGACTGCTAATAGCCGACTGAGTTGCTCACGGTGGTCGTTAAACCTCCAATCCAAGAAAAATGTCCAATGACATTTAAATTCCGCAAAACATGTAAGTTTTCACTTTACAGTTGCCGGTAATTCGGTTTCTATCTATTGAACTTCATGTTGGCTTTGATCTCCTGAAATCTTTGCACTAATCATTTCATCTGGAGTAAGTCTCTGATTTGCATTTTTCCACAACCATAACGTTCTGCTAAATGGCAAACCTCATTTTTTTTCGCTTTCTTTAATAGCTTTCAAATTTACTGCTAATGCCAAAAAATTTCCTCTTTCTTTTTTCACTCATTTTCATGAAAGTACAAGAACTCACGAAGCCAATACGGAATCAGAGAGAGATGTGCTCCGCGCCTCTAGAGATGTAGGCGTTAGGATGCAAACGCAAATATTAGCCAACAAAGGACTGGAATAAGTTGAAGTGCGACATTATCCAGATTCGGGAGAGTAAAACAACTGTTTGTTTACAGTGACATTTTTAAGCACGAAAAGAAGTAACGAGTATGACTTGCAGTTCAAATGCACAATCGTTTCTTCGTTGTCTTCCTATATTATTCACTAGAACTGTATGACACTAGTAAAGCCATCAAAATCAATCAATCATGTTTTCCAGGATTTTAGGAAGGTAGTGTCTGACCACTGGTCTAAACAACCATATGAAAGGTAATTAGCGTTATGGTACTCTAACAGATAAATGCTACAGACAGTGGAGTGTAACTGCAGCGTTTGTCGTCCCCTAACGCGGGGTGAAGTGGGGGCGGACTGAAACTATCGCGGAATATAATGCTCGCCTTAAGTAATTACCGTTATAAGTCAATTTAAACTTTAACTCATTTAATTTCACATAAGAATTCCATTGTTATAGCCGTAACGCATGCATGACAAAATTATTTGTCATGCATGCCGAATTACCGAATGAACTGCGTAAAATCCTTATGGGCAAATTGCACCTGAGACTTGCTTCGTGCAGACTGGGGTGTCCGTTGCAGGACTTCGAGGCCTCACGTTTCTGAGGTGAAGTTATCACTAATGTTTATCCTGCCATAGCTATTCTGTACCGACCGAAGCCTATCATTGCTTGGAGGGTGATCTTGTTTGGATGTTACCGTTCTTTGGTGGGATCTGTTGTTCGTAGGTATCCGTTAAACGAGGCTTTTCTGAATATGTATTTAAGAGTGTCTTATTCAAACAGCAGGAAAAAATCAACGCGTATTAAAAAGGGTTATGCAGTTCTAAGTCTTTTAGAAATTATTCCTAAAGAAAAACAAAATGTATAATATCTGTTAGTACTGTTTCAATAAAAACAAATTTAAGTATTAATGAAAAAATATGAAATTGTAGCTTTCTCTTTTAAATGAGAATTTAATAGAACGCCTTTAAGCAGGTTTTATTGTGTTTTGAAGTAATTATTTTTACTGTACCTGTCTGATATTCTGAAGAGAGAAACAAATATAAATATGCATGTATGTTGTAGACAACGAACTAATAATACTCTTAGAGAAGATATAAATATGCATGTATGTTGTAGACAACGAACTAATAATACTCTTAGAGAAGATTAGCAGGTGCAAAACATGCCAAAACCTCCACATTTATTCCAGGCATTTTATGATTTCATTGATGTAGGAAATGTATATGAGAAAATAATAAATGTAAGAAAAAGTAAAAGAATGTTTCCTGAGAAATATAAAAGGTACTCGAAAACAGAATTGACCTGAACCAAATAGCCGTGGAAATTGGGAATACGTTCGATAATTTCAAATGGCGAAAAGCCTTTCGTTTACCCGTGATCCTAACACGAACACCGGACAAAATAATTTAGGTATCTTTTGTATTTTTCGAACAAAATGCTAGGTACTCCATAGTAATCCAGAGGAAAATCGAAGAGTAAACCTTCCGACTCTTACACAAATTTATTGTTAAAATCAAGTGTGGTTCAGCGAAACCAAAATTAGGTGGTTCACTTTTTGCTTTTTCTTGTTACAATTGCGGAATCACTTACAGCAAGTATAGCAAATGTAGGGCATTGTCCTAATTTCAAATTGTATACATCCAACGGAATGGTATGTCCCCACCCTGTAAAAATAGCGCAACATCAGTGTTTACTTAGTGTTGGATACCGTGGTAATTATTAGTGCAAACCACCAGAAGCACTCAGCGGGATCATTAGACGAGTTTGCTGCAAATATTCGCACTAAACCAATGTAAACCCTTTGAAACGAATTCAAGTGATCTTTGTGGACAGTGTGATTTAATACTCTACGAAACATACCCACGCGTTAACGCTCAGGTGCTAAATATTAACAAGCAGTTGTGAAGGACAAATGCAATGGATTTCATAAATTAAACGAAAGAACAGACACATGGGGTTAGCTAAAAAAACACCTAATTAAATGGTATGAAATTTGTTCAAAACCTGCGTCATGTTGTATATTAAAGAGGCTAAAGCACTACGTGGAAAACATTTCATCACAACAAAAATGACCACATCTAAAAGCTGTGGAAAAATATAGTGTCAAAATGTAGTTACCCATGTATCTCAATAGGGAGAGTTGTCACACTCATAGATATGTTAGGTGCTGATTATGGTGTAATGGAGCTCAGTAGGTAGTAATGACCATAGTTATTCCACACCTTGTTTGAGCCCCTCCAGGTCTTGAGAAATGGGTTGAGCGCTACAACACTTTTCCTCAGAGAACCCCAGGCATCTTCCATCTGGTCAAGGTCACGAGATGTTTCTGGCTAATCCATATGATCAATGTTCTCATCTTGAATATATTATTCTACCAACCCATATCAGAGGGTAATAGCAGTATTGTTTTATTAGAAAATTGAGATTCCACTAACAGCTGCGTAAGGGGAAACATAAAGACCAGGAAATCACTGTTCTAGCATCGAGTTCTGTGGTTTTAGTTGGAAGCATATAGAGGTATGTATGTCCAACTACCTAGACACAGTACCTTCATCATATATGTGCCTTTCACTGATTGTCCACGGCTGCAGTGATTAGTTAAAAAATTCCGATATTTATTTTGTCAATTACTCTTCTCTTTCTCCCAGACGATGTTTTCTTTATGTTAAAAATTCTGGAGAATAGAGCGTATTTCTTATTTAGGCTTCACATATTCCCTGACACACTGTCAAATCTATCACAATAAACACGCTCTGTATATTTATCCAATACGAATGCGTACTGTTTTCCATTTTATATCCAAGATGGCGTATTTAGTCGACCGACGTAACATACATAAAGTGAGAAGGGACCAGTAGGTAGTTAAATTCAGAGCGTCGTGGATGAACGGAAGGATAGATCAGACTTTCAGAAACGACAGAGTGTGGGAACTTTGAGAGCCGGTACCTCGATTTTGCAAATAGCTCAAATGGTGAGATATTCGCGAGCCGCTGTAGTTAAAGTGTATCAAGCCTGAAGTGAAAATGGTCAAACAAGTACTCGGAGGCAAAACTGCTCAGGACAGGGAAAGGTTGATGTGAGAGGTTATCCCCGTGTGCGACGACTTGTATAGATACGCAGCACACTTCAGCTGTTAACTACCCAATGCAACAGAGGTCAACCTTCAGCAGTGTCTGTCATTTCCATGCATCGGATTCGCAAGTATAGACTTTGACAGCAGACAACACCAACGACCTCCTTTCCCGATCACGGCTCACTGGCACAAAGGACTTACCTGGTGCAAAGATAATGCAAATTCAACGACGGATGACTTTAAAAAAAGTGCGCTAGTCTGATAGGAACTTGGAGACCTGCTGCATGTGGAACAACATATGATCGTGAAGTGCTTGCTAACTCTTTACACCCAGCAATTTTGCACTTTTTCCTGAATGGTGATGGCTTCTTTCAAGATGATAATGCGCAGAATCACAGGTCCAATGTTGTGCAGGAACGGTTTCAGAAGCACACTCAGACTTCCAAATCGATTGAACTCTGAACTTCCCCAATATAAGAGCTTCACTAAACAAAAATGCCCCGGTTGCTGTGGTTACGACAACAACTACCGTTTTATGGAGTCTCATTCCGAGGTCGAACGTAGTATTACACATTTTTTATAACAACATTCGCAGTTTGTTTACGACAATCTACGTATTATACAAGATTACATTTTCAGCCCAAAACAGAATTTTCCGATTGATGTAACCTCTACGCGATTTCCAGGGTTGTTATAACTGAAATTTAGTTTCTGGTAGTTTTCTTTGTAAAAGATACTACATTAAATTGGAATTGTAAATCTATGTTTAAAACAATCTGAATGATGTTTAATGACACGCCTGTAATAGGATTTGATTAGTAAAGCAAGTTTGAAATATTATTACAGAACTGGTATTTTAAACTTCGTTTGTGAGTTATGCTGCTTTCGTAAGACATAATTCATTGTTGTATTTAAGCTGAGCAAACACGCCACCCCTATCCTTACCCACCCACAATGATATGGCTTCTTGTGTCAAAGGTAAAAACTGCATTACCAGTTGAAAGTCAGCAGATTTTTAACATGTTCTGTCCCTTCTGTCCAGGCAATATAAACTGTTTTGTTTGGCAGAATTATTTGAACATGAAAACATCAATACATTCAGAAATGATGTAGAGAACAGTTTCTCATAAAATTCTTCATAATTATATATCCCGATGTATCAGGTGATAAACAAAGACATCGCTCTTTCCACGTTTTATCAACACACAGCAACCGAACAAGTATTATTCGGTCACAGCTGCGGAATCAAATCCCAGATTTCTCGATATCCAGCTAAGCGCATTAGCCTTACACCACGGTGGCCAACAATCCACGGCGCTATGTGTACTTTTCTGTCGGCTTCTGACATCATACATCCGTAAAATGTGCTCAGCTAATGAAACGTCTGCATCTGATGTGCACTAACGACACTGGCTATATATTATTTATAGCAGTTAAATCTAATGGGCGAGATCCAAAGTAAAGTCAGAGAATAAACAAAGGCATCGCTCTTTCCACGTTTAGCAACACACAGCAACCGGAAAATTGTTATTCGGTCACTCAATGTAATCGAAGCCCATATCTCTTGATATCTAGTCGAGCGTGTTAGCCATACACCTCGGTGGCAAAGAATTCACGGCGCTATGTGTGTTTCTGTCAGCTTCGACATCATAAATCCGTAAGATGGGCTCCAGCTACTGAGACATCTCCATCTGGTGGGCATTAACGGCACTGGCGATATATTACTTATAGCAGTTAAATCCAAAGGGCGAGATCCAAAGTGAAAATCCTCAGGTGCAGGTCAAACCTTATGTGAGGCCAAAACATCTCCATAATGCACAATGCAAATTTCCTGCACAAATAACTCCCAGTGAAATGCTAAACCTCTCTTTACAGCGACTGCACTAAGCAGATGCCAGAAACGAAAAAATTAGACGAATTCGGTTTCTTAAATGGGTGGAAGTCATTTGCAGAAGATTGGGTAACATCCAATTGACCTTCAAAAAGGGTGAATTGATACACTGTGCCTCTGCTCATTGATCAACAAAGGAAATGACTTCGTACGCTGTTCCAATCAGTGGGAGATACGGAAAGTAGTCTAGTGCTCAAGCCAAGGTCATAGTTCACCACGGCTGACGATTTCTATTTACACAGTGTTCTGCTTTTCTTTTCTGCTTTGCACTAAAAATTCACCTCGTATTGTGATTTGTATACCTGCCCTGCTTACTGAAACAAAATGATAAATTCACATTTCAATGTGAAAGAGAAACTCTAAAAATCGTTTGGGGTTATGCAATTAAATCATATTCCTGAAGTCATTTATTGAATCACCTATGGTTAATTTATTCAATAACTAACTCCCTCTTGTAAGTGCACTCAACTGGATAATGAGAACATGAAACACTTGTGTTATAAGACCAATCCGTATGTCCTATTTCAATGCATATTCTTCTTATTAAGTGAAAAGAAAAAAAAATTGGACATGCAGTATAGTCTCTCTATTGGTTAGAGCTTTCATTTTAGAATAATCTTAAAGCAAAACTTTTTACTGCTTGGAATGTGACTTTTTGCTGTAGAAAAAATAAAGAAATTCTGGTGATTCATCTTCTCAAATGATGTGGAAATGTAACCCTTTTCTTCAGATAAGAAATAATTTTAATCCCACTTTTCTTAGGTTGGAGCCTTGTACTTTAGCACTATTTACTCTCCATTGAGTCAGGTTGCAAATAATTTTAATATGAGTTCATTCTTGCATTCTTGTTTGGCTTTATAATTACTTGAGAATCATCTACGATATAGCGCAATACGACCTTTTGGCTCGATACTGTCTTTGAAGATGTCCAAAGAATCACATTCTTCATGACTTCGTTAAAGCGCTCTAATTTCTCCTTCTGTAGTAAATTGTAGTTAATGACATACAAACTGCACCTTCTATGCCTTTCAGAACGAAACTGACATAAAATACATCATTGTGATATTTTGATACACCAAATGAACAAAACTGATTCACATTTTGTTTTCAGCAAATCCCAATTGCTTTTCAGATCTACAGCAGAGAATAAAATTGCTGAGCACTTTTCATTATACCTTTAAGCATGCGACCAACAGAAGGGCATCGGACAAGGCACCCTAAATTAAGTGCTAGTTCCAACCGGAATGGAATCTAAAAAAATATTTCTGCAATACTAAAATGAAAATTTAGACATACTTTCATTCAATACTTAAAAGGAAATGCATGTTTAAAGAATATCTATAATTATTATGTTTTGTAGTACATGTTGGATGAACGTATTTCTAAGAAAAGCACTAACGTTTGCCTGGAAAAAAATGTGCTTAGATTTGTCTTCCTGATATTAAGTAGTCGAGTACTACCAACTTCCAATGTACTAATTTCAATTAAATTTACGAAAATTATTCAAGAGAATAAGAAAAATATTGCAAGTTAATCTAGTCAATCTACATGGATTCGCAACCATTACAGCACGACACGCTAGAATATATTTAGAAAGTACTTCCCTCAGTCACTTTATTCTTTTACCTGATTGGCTGAATCCAAATACTCTCATAATCACACTTCAGCCATTATAAGGGTTAACGCGGGGCTACCAGAGTATTGTAATGGTCGCTTCTTGTGGCTTTAGAGTACAATTATGTACATTCTCAATAACTGATAAAACTGCGGAATTGTTCAGCTGACAGAGTACAAACAATTGTTATGCATGAAGAGGGATAAACGAAAATAGGCTTTTATGCTCCTGAAAAACTTTGAGAGACATTTATCATTATGTGGATGAATGATGGCACTGGAACAAAAGACACATAATCGCACGAATAATATATTACGTTGTGAGTAGAGTGATGCTAAAACCAACACCTTTAATTTAAAATACCCACTGGAATACATTTAGCGTCGAAAAATATTGCATACGGCCCAATTTACAAAAATAATATCTAATTTTCCAGAAGCAAAATGTTACTTCCTGAAGGAGATTTCCTTGTATTACAACATCTTCGCTAATAACATTTCTGATTTAAAATTGGCTTTTCAATATTTTTGGTAACCACAATCACAAAATTCCCAGTGTACTGATTACAATTATTGCGGTATGCAGGGAGTTTTTCGATGATGTTAAAAAACCTTCCTGTTCAGAGTTTAAAATACAATAAACAATTACAACAGTAACTCGGATAACTTGAGATAATGAACGTGTTGATTTGCTGAGAAAAGGTAGCGGATACACTCAAAAATTTGCCATTATTAATCGGTTAATTAAAAAACATCCAATGGGGGACGAAGAGGGTAAAAATTCCAGAATCAGCTCTGCGTACTTGACAGGAGATTGTTGTGAGGGGCTACAACGAGGAACTAAAATACAGGCCCAAAAGTTCTTTGAAAAATAATTTGAAATAAAGAATTAGTGTAAAATTAGGGCTTGTGAAGTGCTGGTTTTCTTTTCAGAAATGAAGATACAAAGTTCTTATATGCCTACCTACCTACAAATAAAACATACAGTACGGCATAGGTACCAATAGAAAAGGAACGAGGGAAATGCCTTAACGAAGTATTTATAGGTCAACAACTCATGTTTGCAGGTGATTGTGAAAAATATATTCGTTACGGTTTTGTGCAATTTTTATTAACAGAATACGAAACAGTTGAACGATACGGCATGCACAGTTACAGTTATTTTTTGTCTAGCTACGAACCTATTTTTTTTTTTTAATTTCTCCTACTGGATCATTACCATAGATTATCGCATAATGTTTTATTATTAGAAAGTTTGTCCTGTTATAGGTTTGCTATATTACCATATAATCAATTGAATGAAATTTTCAGAATCTTGTAATCGATATTTTTCATGTACACCATACTTTTCTGTTGTCGGTGGAATTTTTAGCTTTTCTAAATATTTCCTCCAAGAATGCCTTGCTGTAATCCAAATTTTGTCTAGTGCCCTGTCGAATGGCCTTTATCAGTTTTAAGACTTTGTGTACATCTTTTCTGCGATGCCCTATGCATTTGATATTTTATAACTGTTATAGTAAATTGTATCCGTAGTACGATGTGTCTTTAATATTCGAAACAATGGAAAGTAAATAATTTTCCACTTTGTTACATGTAAAAGTTACATGTTTTAAATACATTTGAGGAAATGGAATTTAAGACATGCCTGATTGGGATTCATTATTCTGTTTGGCTGATTGTTAAAAAAGATGCTTATCTTGTTCTCTTTGAAGTTGGTGATAATTGTGCTTTTAAGTGGTACATGGCCTGAATGAAACATAGATGAAGAACTCCGGAATGCCTACGAACTAATTTACTGAAAAGACTGTATCTACTTTAGATTTATGACCAACTGGAAGTCTTAAAGAACAGAACAGTGCGTGTGAAAAAAATTATCAGGACTTCTTGGATTCGATTGTTGAGAAAACATCGTTCAACCATGTAGTGTTCAGAACTTCTGAACAGAGGAACCATTAAAAACCGTACCTGTAACCTGTGATGTGTTAAAAGGTAATCATAATGTCCTGTTTGTTTTCTTAGTGTTGCATAACCATTACACCTTACCACATGTGAAGTAGGTTTGTGTTTTCCTACATCAATTGACCATGTTCACGGCAGAGCTGCTAGCACGTGGGGTTGAGTTTCGACCACCATCGATCCCAGTACAGGGCACCGAGCACCTCATCTTGCACAGTGATCACCCTTGTGATTGAAAAGAGGGAGTATGAGCATATCTAAATTTTACTTATATCATGAAAGAATATGTTTTAACAAACGGAACAAACCGTTGTTCTTTTCATTTGTTTGCTTTTCAAAACTCACAGAAAAGCTGAAGGCTCATAGCATAAGATAAGAATTTAGCATAACTAATTGCAAAAACATCCAATTTACTAGTTCAAGTACTTTTTCTAAATAAAAATTTCGGAAACTAGTTTGTATGTCTCTTATCTTTTCCGCTTTTCTGTGTGTGTGAAATTTCAAGTTTTAATATTCTAGTTCTTAATTAAAAATCCGTTTTAAGAGTCCGGTTCTTAATTCAAAATCCGTTTTTAAGAGTCTAGTGCTTCATTTAACGCTTGTTCATAATTCAAAATCCATATCTCCTCAGAATCACAGTAGTACCGATTCTCTAAAGTGAATTATATTTAAGTGTGAACTATATATTACATAAACATTGTTCTCAGTTTTTTTTTATATTTTATAATTCACACTTCCCCACTATTCAAAACATGTGGAAAAATGGAAGCTGTCGAGCTGTCATTTCGGAAATTAAAGCGGCCATTAGCAGAGTAACGGGTTTTGAAGTCTCAGATTGAAAATACTTGGAGTTCTAATCCTTTAGAGTGACTCCTGATTTCTTCATAGATGTGGAATTCCATTTTCAGACCGTAAGGAATTTAAATTCTAACTGAGGTGAAGTTGAAAACACTTGAAAAAACATAGCTGAATTGTGTTAAAAGCATTAGGATTCATGCAGAAGTTGCTTAACTGAAGGGTTGAAACCCTTCTGATAAATTTCCAAACGTGGTCTGGTTATGGAAGGTGATGTCCCTTCACGTTGAATTTCAATACCTTTATGGCAGTATCATGTAGAATCTGAGTTTTGTGATAGGAGTAACTGATAGTACATGAAATTTCAAAAAACACCAGCACTTTTCATTAGCTGGTGAGAATTAAATAAGTCAACGTAAAATAGTGGTTAAACAGCAAGTAATTTAAGAAATATTTGATAAACTTTAGGAATTATTAATTTAGATCTGCGGTATTTATGCCATATATCTGCATTTTCTTTCAAAACTTTTGTTTGCTTCGTGAGAAAGCAACAGGCTTAATAATACTTTTCTTATTTCTAATCCATATAAAAGTTCTCCAT
This sequence comes from Macrothele yani, assembly GCA_039090855.1. Classification (NCBI taxonomy): domain Eukaryota; kingdom Metazoa; phylum Arthropoda; class Arachnida; order Araneae; family Macrothelidae; genus Macrothele; species Macrothele yani. The sequence continues at coordinate 156,918,614 of CM077034.1, read as the reverse complement.
AAAAATTACCAATTTTCAAGTTGCAATCTTTGGATAAAATTTGTGAGGCCTGTTAAATCTTTCCTTAAAGAATTAAACCGAACATCGAAATATCCTCTTGTGATGCATAATACTACAAAAGAGTTCGCTCAGAAAGGTGTTACAACTGACGATATGCTCGGATGTAAAGAAATACAACAGAATACGAAGGGAGAAAGTGTTTTTTAAACCCTCCATAAATTTGTAACGCTTAAAATAAGTTTACAACATAGTGTGAATGGGGTATTAGTGCATCCACGAGATTCGGATGCATCATATGTAAGCCAAAAATAAAAGATAGTGATAATAATCTACTGAGGTCATTATAGCATAACTCTCAAAGTATCAGACTGGTGTAGTCGTGCACTGATAACGTTTAATATTATTGCGCAATGGTACAATATTTCCATGCTCTGAAAGTGTAATTTCGGATTTGTTGTCAGTTGAAATAAGTGTACTTTAGTTAACACGAAATTCTCGATAAAGATTACTGGATGTAGAAGTCATTTATAAAGAGCAGGTTCACTCGGAAAATGAGTTTTAAAAAAAGTGGTGTTTGTCCTACAACTGATTACGAAAATTCAAGAAATAGATATTCTCAAATGCTTCCCTCGTGATCCTGAAGGGAGAATATTCCATAGTAATAAATGACGTTCATGCAGTATTGTGCAGTTATCGTTTATAGCTTAAACTATTAGCAGTCTTGCAAAAGAGCAAAAATAGCAAAATCACTTTAATGCTTTGGGCTAAAAGAGCTACTTTTAATCTTAAAACAAAACTAAAATTTGGAAAATAGCAGTAATTAGTAAGATTTCTTGTTACACTTCTGTGATTAAGTCTTAGTCATCAGTTTGCTTGCTCATAGAGGCTGCGAGTTTGATCTTGCTATCCTTATCGAAAATTGGCGCATTGACTGTCCAATCATGGAATACTCGTTTGTTAGAAAGATCCACAAGTGATTTCACATCAACATTTTGTTATTGAAACCTGTTTTCCGTGTAAAACCATAACATTGCTTCTGATTTTCAGCACAAGTAGTTTCAAGTATCCATGCCCTTTGTTTACACAAACTTACGCACACCCGCCTTCAAGAGGAAAAGAAACTATCTTCGTCTGTTAAAAAAAGGATAATAAAAACACAGGAGATAAGTATCTTGTGATTTCGGAAGGGTTTGGCTGCACTTCGGAATTTTACAGATCGGCGAGCTTGTTTACCTTCACTACCGTGACTCTCCGTATGCCACTACGCGATATAAATAGTTCCTCAACGAAATGCAAAACAATGCGTGCGTGCTTGCAAAAATAATAATAACGTACTTTCGTAAAGTTAAACAACATCATTCGTTGTTTACATGGTTTCTAAAACGTAGTTAAACTGATTTTCAAAACTTCCTTGGATTTGGGTAGTGACAGCGTTAGCCAATAGCGTTTTTTATTGCACTGAATGGCTTTTCGTTACATTTGATTAGACGGTGCGATTCCTCTGGTATCAATTGGTGGACTTCATAGCTTTACCCTCAATATATAGACATTTACAATCATATATTTCCTTATTCATGAACATTCTGTAACAGTGGAATATACCCCTTCATATTGAGCCTTCTGAGACATTATCTCTCCCTTGAAATGGGGCTTTACTTGTTCCCTATTGAGCTTATCCACTCAGTTTACAGGGTTTTTCAGCCGTTCGTTCCCTGTTGAAACATATATCCACAGTGAGAACAGGTGTTAGTCCCCTCACTGTCACAGAGTATGTTCCTATGTCTCTCTGTAAGCGATGTTTGTTGCCTTCTTTGGGGTCACAGTTGGAATCATAACGCAAATTTTAGTTAGTTCCAGACCATTACTTTGTTTGAATACAAGAAAACTAGTTAACAAAGCTGGTAGAAATAACGTAAACAACTTAAGGATTACTCGGACGTCTGAAAATAAATATAAAATTAATAACCACGGATTATACAACAAACACGATTAACACAACTTTTCACATTCGGTAAAGAAAAATGCAGTGCAGTTAATATGCTATTGACAGCAAGTAAATTTTAACTTAGAATATGAATAGGAAGTTACATTTTAAAGAGAGAGTGTATGTACGACAGAATACAAGATCTAAATTTGACGTTCGCTTCGTGTTGCTTATGGGCAATTGGCCGAAAACACGTTGGTTCAAGCTCATCTAAAACATATCAAAATTGTTTAATCTAGTTAATATCATTTTTTGATTAAAAGCCAAAAAATATTTTGCAATAAGATCTTAAGGGGACAAAACTTTGCTTGGAACTTATTTACGTAATGTTAAAAGATAATATTCAGTATATCATTAGGAAAACTAAATTATATTACTAAAATTTCCAGATCAGATTTTGCTGTATAAGTTGTTAGTTCTTCTCTATTGAAATCCGCCATACCTGACTAACAGGTGTGGCGAAGTAAATAATTGACTAGTAAAGGTTGAACGCAGCAGCTGCTCTGTGAAATTTATTTCCTAAAATTTAGCGCTCGGTGTCTTGGAATTGGGTGTTTTTCTCTAATTCGACACTCATTCTTTCTTTAAATGCAAGTATATTTATCGGTGCTCTGTTTTGAATACAGGTATTAGTCCACTCTCTGTCTTAACATGTTATGCAATGTCTCGTAGTCATCTATGTTTGCTGCCTTCTTTCCAGACACAGTATCTCGGTGAATAGAGCGGAGGGCGACTAATAATTTTTGGCGTTTGTTTTGCTCTAATTCCTATCAAAATTATTAGATAGGGTTCTAAGAATTTTGATTGAGTTTTCTTGGCTTTCGCTACTTTTATGTTTTGGAGAATCTGACTTCGCTGTCTAATAAATTTTCTCCATCTGTTGCATACATCATTACAGCAGGCGCTTCTCCTGATCCTGCTTTGCTTAATTTTTTATGGGGATTTGTAATCTTTTTCCGTGTGTGTGGAAACAGTCTATTATTTAAAAAAATTAAAATCCGTAATTCGTTTGTTTAATCCTCAACCGGACACAGCTGTGTATAGAACTCGTCTGGAAATTATAAATCCGTATTTTAAGACAAAAGCTATTATAACTATCAGGAGTAAATTTTATATTTACTGTCTCTTTTTGTAAAATAATACTATAAAAATGTAGATTTAATATTTTTTAAAATAACTGAAAGTCATTGTCAGTTTAAAAAAATCGAAGCACTTTGTTGTTTAAAAAAAAACAAGGTTAAAAAATGCTTAATTTGTGAAATGTCATCTTACAGAAAAAAATATTACAAACCTATTCAGAAAAATAATGAGTTCCAACAGAAAATAAAATGACTAAATCATTCGCATGAATGACGAAAAATAAAGCTTCATCCTCGTGGAATTAGGTTTTACGATGTATGTGAGTCGGATTGCCGAGCGTTTGCGACACAGTGGTTAAAGGAGCGAGTTACCTGCTCAAGCGTCAGGGGTCAGATCCTGACCTCAGCTCAAGGATTATCTTGGGTAAGGGCTGAAAAGTACATAATCGTCGATTTTGCGGAATTTCAGTTTAAATATGGAAAAACTGGAAATGGGCTTTTCTGAAGTAAATAGAATTTCTGTCTGCAGAAAATCTGTAAAAACAAGAAAATTAAAATTAATGGGTACTTTTGAAGACGAAACTTTCTGAAAACAGTGGATACCTACTCGCAACTTTACAGCATGTTTATTGAAGACATTTATCGGGAATTCACGCCACTTATTTTTTACAGTGTATCGGAGTTTCTCACTAACACTGAGAAATGATAATCAAAATTCATCAGGATCCACATTACTTATGGTCCTATGATCAAAAGTCATCGAGATTTAGAAATACATTTTCTATATTTCAATGCATTAATTTAATTCCCGCAAGGGCATTTTATGAAAATTTTATCTTAAACGGGTTTTTAGCTATAACACCTTTCAAAATACATTAGCTTTGACGTATTTCTTAATACTGACAATATACGCGAAGCGTTCTAAATTTTATGGGAATTAGGTACTGTGTCAATTTAAATATTGGAACTGTGTCAAATAGATATTACAAGCAGATGGGTGACAAATATGTCATGCAAGTGGACATGGTTCAAAAAACTTGAAAATTATGTCGTCCTCAAACCGGAATCGCATCCGTATCTCATAATTTAAGTTCAAGTATGTTGCCATGACACCACCCAGAACGTGTTCCAACAACTCAGGATATGTTTTGGGACTCAGGTAATTTTCAAGTGTCTTGAGGCATGTCCACGTGTATGATTGATTCCGAAAATGGTTAATATTAGGTTTTTAAATACGATCTCCAAACGAAAAGTTGTTCGTATAGAGCAGTGGTTCTCAAACTTATTTTAGATTGTACCCATTTGCCATGATTAAAAGTGTAATGTATCACCAATGCAATTTCCCCAAATGACAGGTTTAACTTTTTTTATTAAATACGTAGCAAATTATTCTAGCAGTTCTAATCTACAGAAAAAAAAACACAACTGTAATAAAAATATTTGAAATGAGGCGAAGCTACACTTGTGTAAAAAATTAAGGACGATGAGGGTAAATTAGCATAACAGCAGAATGAGGAGGCAGAACGAACCGAAAGACCACACAGGAGATAGACTAGGGTCCGGTACGGTAGGGCATGCGCATATATGCAGCATGGCGTAGGGGGAGTGTCGGAAGGGTATAAAGCACACGGGCGGTGTACTTTCAGCAATTCGGTGAAAGCTATTGCACGGCGTACATTGGTTTGAACGACGTCGAGTTGCTGCCACCGTGTGATATAACCCACACACAATCCAGTAGACGACATCTGGATGACTTTACCCGAGGTCGCGTCATTGGGTAGTTGGAAAAACCAAAGTGTGACTAGTGTGGCCGAGGAGTTCGGGATCGGTAACAGCATCGTTTTGCGAGCTTGAAGAGCATTTCAAAAGACAGGAACAGCTGTCCGAGAGTTTATCAGTGGTCGTCCACGAGCAACCACGGCGGCGGACGACCGGTGTATTTTCCTTCAGGCGAGAAGAGATAGACGACAGAGAGTGGGAGAAATCGCAAGGCACATGCAACAGAGATCTGGATGTCCGTTATCGCGTTTTACCGTGTCCAGAAGGCTGCACAAAGGGGGTATATCTGCACGACGACCAGTACGGTGTGTGCCATTTATACCTGCTAATCGGAGACAACGGTTTCTGTGGTGCCAGAAACAAAAGAACTGGACATATGAGCAATGGGGTCGAGTTTTCTTTACGGATGAGAGCCGATTTAGTCTGACCAGCGATTCTGGACGTCTACACATCTGAAGAGGGCATGGACCACCCAATCAGACGTCCAGCATCATCGAAAGGGAACGGTTTGGAAGCTGCGGAGTTCTCTTTTGGGGCGGTAGCACGCTTGGTAGCTGTAATGACCTCCACATCTTCCAAGGAGGTGTCCGCTGTTGTATCGAGGTTCTCCTGCATTACGTGCGTCTTTTTAGAGGTGCTGTGTGTCCTGAGCTCCTCTTCATGGACGACAACGCTGCACCTCATCGAACAGTGGATGTCGCAGAGCTGTTGGAGAATAAAGAGATTTAACTCATGGATTGGCCCGCAAGGTTTCCGGACCTACATCCCGTCGAACACGTGTAGGACCATCTCGGGAGACGCTTGGCAGCACGTTACCAACAGCCAGCAACGATTCCGCAGCTGCGATTAGCGCTACAAGAGGAATGTGCCATGATGCCTAAACAGCTCCTTAACCACATCGTCCTCAGCATGGAGAGACGTTGTAAGTCCTGTAACTCAGTCAGGGGTGATCATATCCCCTACTAAAGACTGAAATTTTCTTGGCGGCCCCCTGTCACATGGACGTTTCTGTCTTCTGTCCAGTTGTGCTCAAAGCTACCTTTTCAATAAAGTGCCTTTGTATCCTCTGGATTCTTTGTTTGGACGGTTTTGCTTACTTGTCCCATATTCGTACATCTTGTGGATCTTATGGTATGATTTGAGTCGATGTGGAGCACTTCTGCACGACGTTACATTCGAAAATCCGTCCCGGCCTTAATTTTTGCACACCTGTGTATTTAAAGAATCCTACTTTTATTACCCTAATATTATTGCTTATTGAGAATCGTTATGACCTGTTAAACAAACATAATTTCATTAAGAAAGGTCTGCGGAAAAATCTGATTTTCGTAAGTCGTTCAAAAATAATGAACAAAAAAAAAACGGACAGTAATGTTTCTAATCAAAATTCCTACTCTGGAGTTGAGAGATTGTGAATCCTCAAGGTTTTTCAGTAAAAGGGGTGTGCCTGCAGTGCTTTACAGAGCTTTTTGATGTCTATGTGTTCAGTTGATATTTTCAAGCGGAGGTCCTGCTCCACATTCAGCCTATTGCGGTGTAATTTTTTAGTTGCAACATTAATGAAAAACCACTCTAACATAGATACGTTGCAGAAAAAGGCACCATTAACTTCATGACACGGTCAGCGATGTGTAGAAACTCGGTCGGTCTCTGCAACCAAAAGCCTTTTTTTTTCTTTTTTTTTTTTTGATTGGAGGTTTAACGACCACCGTGAGCAACTTAATGGGCTATAAGCAGTCGCCCGTCCCTAATTTAGCGTCACTGGTTCCAGGGAAGGGAGGGAGCCAGTGCCGTAAGACAAACACGACATCCATGCCTCACCGGGATTCGAACCCGGACCCCGTTCGGACGAATGATCAGAGGTCATCGCTTAGACCACTGCGCCACCGTGGCGGCCCCAAAAGCCTTTGAAAGATGTTTTCTTGAAACTGGATATGAGTGTTTCATCACAGGAGAGTTCAATAATTTCTTCCTTTTCTTTTGTTGGGAAGAAATCTGGTAGCCCGAAATCTTACACACCAGAAAAATAGTCTTGCATCCATAACTGATTGTCTAAAATCTCAGAAATATATTCGTCAAAGTTTTCAATCAAATCCGTACAGTGATGTTTACGTCGTTGACAATAGACAGTCGCCAATCGTGTGGGTAATGTTTGATGCAGAGGTCATTCATCAGGCCATTTACATCGTACCAGAACACAAGGCTATTTTCCTTTCAGAAGTAATGTGCAAACTGCTCATGACGGGTGCAAAACGAAGTAACTAGGACATTCAGCTTTAGGAGGTTACTTGTAGAAACCTTGGTCCTAGTAACTCGGCTTTGGAATAGAATATATCCAGATCCCGAAAGAGATGGTTTAGTTATTCTTGTGTTAGAATGTTTGGGGCAGATGACGCACTGCGCACAACATACGGATCAGCATTAGACGTCGAAAGCTCAACAGTTTCTTTCATTTCGTTTCTTTTTGTTTCAGTTCTTAACGCGTATGAATTGTAAAATAATCACAATTCAGCCTGCATGGAAGATGGCAAATGTACCAAGTAATTTCTTAAGTCTTTTTAAAATGAAACAGTAGCTAAAAAAGGCGGGTGTCCTTTATATCGCCGCAGAAAGAATGGCGCAGTCACGACTGTACATAGTAAAATTATTGATAACAGCTGGATTGTTCCTTATAATCCCTATCGTTTGTTAAATTATAATTGCCACATTAATGTCGAGTTGTACGCTACTGTGAAAAGCGTGAAAAACCTTTTCAATTACCTATACAATGGTCATGACTGTGCAAATGTGTATATAACATATCACAACACCAAATAGGACGAAGTAAAAAATCATGTTGCTTCCCGATTCGTTAGCGCACCTGAAGCAACGTGGAGAATTATTTATTTATGATATGCAGCAGCAATCTCATACAATAGTTAGATTATCTGTTCACCTTCCTGCAGAACAGAACATTACTTTTAATCCGGAGCGTTTAAACAATGATCCAAATGCAGTTGTTCATAATGCTCAAAGAGATACAATCCTGACAGCATCGTTTAAACTAAACGAGGTCAATGAAAATGCCCAATCAATTCATATAGCCAGGTGCCAGGACATTATATGTTCAATAAAAAAAAGACAATGGGTCTAACGAAAACGTGGTGGATATAATGTGATTGGAAGAATGTATTCAGTCAACCTTGGCTCTGATCCAGAAATATATTGTTTGAGACTACTGCTACTTTATCTCTCTGGAGCGAAAAGCTTTACAGATTTAAGAACAGTCAATGGAATTTCATATGATGCCTTCCAAGAAGCTGCATTGCAGAAAGGTTTCCCCGCACGGGGATAACTGGTTTTCCAGTTATTTGGGAGCGGCGCCCCCACGGCCCGAACTGACCTTGTGACTGGTCAAAATCTGAGGTCATGCCACCGCTTGTTTTTTATTTTGGTGCTGATGGTGTATGCAGGGACGGCTGTTCATCCAGCTGTTGGGGAGTCGCGGTCCCACGATCCCGAGCTGGTCTTGTGTCTCGCTTTTTCGTTTTTATTTATTTTCTCCACTGGCTAGTTGCCCGTGTTGTATACTTTACCTAATCGCTACCACGTTATGTACTAACACCACGGTCTTGTGGTTTTGTTACCCTCCACCACTAACTGTTTTATATTAACCGCTCAGTTCGTAGGTTGCTGAGATTCCGTTTAGGTTCCCTTCCAGGATTTGTCTTCTTTAGATTTCTTTTTTTCCTTTTAGCTGGTTTGGGTGCTAGACCTACCTGCATGTTTGCCGCGTGCGGAGACCCGTGAGGCGGAAATGGGATGTCTGGCGGCTGAGGTCGCAGGAGACCGGATAAGTGCCTCCTGTGTACCAACACTCCTCTTCGACCCCGGCTTCGCTGTAAACGGGAGGCTAGAGACTAACCCACTTCTAGTCAGAAGTCTTGTACCAAGTTGTGTGCAGGGCTTTAGCGGCTTTTTTGTCGTATAGCACGGCAGGGTGAGCCCGGGGGCTGTGGGATCATGCCAAAGGCGTTGGCATGACGGTACCCGGAGGCCGAAGTGTCCGCCGAGTGCGTGTGATCACAGCCAACGGACTATATCTGCGACGTATAAGCTCCAGAACTGTGTCCAGCGTCATTTTCTTGGCTTGCAGACCTCCAGTTCTCCCTTGTAGGGCTCGGTGGTGGGTGGAGTAGTCTGCAGACGAATCTTCCTCCTTTTTTCCATGGGTAAACACAAAAAACAAAACTCCAAATTTAAGTCACCTGAGAAAATGATAGTTGACAACGACTCTCCTTCGTCTTCTCAACCTACCAAGTCTCATACCCTTAAACGGTCTTTAGACCTTGCCCTGGACCAAGAATGTGGAACCTCTTCTTCGGCGGCTGTACCAGTCGCTCCGAAGCGTCGTCTGCCCTCGATTGCTGTGACTACGCATGCTACTCACTTACTTGTAGAATCCATCGATCCGCATGAGAGACTGTCCACCAGATCTCCCTTTTTCATTTCTAAAGCTCTGGACGCTGCGGTTGGCCCCTTGAAGTCTGTGAGGAAGCTTCGCTCTGGGGACCTGCTTGTCCAAACTTGCAGTGTTTCTAAGAGTAACACTTTTCTGCACCTCACTAGTTTTCAAGGCATTCCTGTAAAAGTGACACCTCACCCGTTTCTTAACACCTCTCGGGGTGTTATTTCGGAGTTTGATCTCTTGCCATGCAGTGAGGACGAATTGGTGACTGAACTTGCAGATCAGGGTGTTATTGCTGCACGTCGTATGATGTTCCGGCGCGATGGTTCTTTGATTAAGTCAAAAAATGTCATCTTGACTTTTAACTCCCCGAAAGTTCCGACCGAAATCAAGGCTGGCTACTTGGTCTGTGGAGTTCGCCCGTACATTCCCAGTCCTCTGCGCTGTTTTAGGTGCCAGAGGTACGGGCATTCACAACGTTTCTGTAAGAGTTCCGCTCGTTGCGCAAATTGTGGCTCCAGTGAACATGACGGGGAAGGTTGCACTTCTGCGGCCTGCTGTGTTAACTGCGGTGAGGCCCATGCAGCTTACTCCCGCAACTGTGTGAAATGGAAGGACGAGATGGCGATCCAGCGGCTCAAGACCCTGGAAGGCCTCTCGTACCCTGCTGCCAAGGCCAAGTTGGGTATACCCACCAACCGACAGCGTACTTTTGCCGCAGTAGGTCAGTCTCTGCCACAACCCGTGCAACCCTTTGTTCCGCGCCCTGTAGCTCTCGCCGCACTTGCCAGGCGATCTACAGCTGAACAAGCGACACAGGTGGATTTCCCCGAGCTCCAGCCTTTTCGAATAGCTGAGTCTGCGCCTTCTCTTTCGAAGACGACCGACTCTTCCAGTTCTCAGCAGAAAGCCTGCACGTGCGGAAGACCCGGCCCTCAATCCGCAAAGGTGTGCAGTGTCCATCCAACTGTCGCGGTCCAACTGCCCACCATTGCAACTGTCTCGGACTCAGCGAGGTTCCCACCCTCAACCAACATTATAGAGGAAAATCGGGGGGAGGAGAGTGACAGTTCGTCCCCAGCCTCTACCAACATTGCAGAGGAACATGAGGGGGAGGATAGTGACAGTTCGTCCTCGCCCTCGGCCAGCATTATATTGGAGTGTGTGGGGGAGGAGAGTGACTCATCCAATGTGTAGTTGTGTTCGATTTCGTAATGTGTTTTATCATTCTCATTCCTCAGTTTTACTTAATCGGCTTGTTTCTCACCATTGTACCATGTTTTTCATACTGTTTGTTTCATTGTCTTTTTTGGCCCTTCCTTTGTACTCATGGTTCGGTTTTACTTGGTCAGCCAGATTTTGCGATTTATGCCCCGTTTTTTTTTTTTTTTTAATTTTGTCTGTTTGTCTTGTGTCTGCGCTCTTTGGCCAACCATGGCCCTTGCGCCAATAAAATCTAATAACCAACCAACCAACCAGCAGAAAATTTTAATTAAGAATGATAAAATACGGGAGAAATGCTTAGATAAAACAACAGTTTGCAGCATGCCTCGACAACTACGAGATTTATTTGCATACATTCTTATCTTTGTTTTACCACCCAATGCACTAGAATTGTTTGAAAAATATAAATCCTATCTTTGGGAAGAATTTTCACACAGACATAACATTGGACATACTGAGGATTGTGAGCATTGCTTAAATTTGACCCTTCAAGAGATTTACGACACTTTCAAAACTATAAACACCTCATGCGATAAATATTATCTTCCAATTACACCAAGTAACATTCCTCAAAATCCGGATGTTTATTACGACAGTGCTGCAGAACAACAAAGAGCTACAGAAATAGAGAGCACTCTAAATGCAGAGCAAAAATAATCGTATGAGAGTATTATGTCAGCAACCACTAATGATGATCTTCCTCACACAGTAGATGTTTTTTCCTTGATGGCCCGGGGGCGCAGAAAAAACTTATTTGTATTAAACCCTCCTCAGCATTATCCGTGGAGAAGGAAATATTGCTTTGCCTGTTGCATCCACATGAATCGCTGCTAATCTGTTAGAAAGTGGCAAAACATATTTTCACCAATTTAAGTTGGTTCCATCTTTAAATGAAACATCTACGTAGGATATAAAGATTTATTCCACCGAAGCTGAAATCATTCGATCTCCGAAAGGCGTCATTTGGGACGAAGCGACAAAGGTCCCCGGTACTGCTTTACCTGAAGTTGACCGAATCCTAAAATTTGTTATAAGAAAGCAGAAAGGTGTTGATGCAAAAGTCATTTTACTCGGAGGAGACTTTAGACAAACTCTTCCTGTTGTTAAACATGATGACAGAACAAAAATACTCGAAGCGAGCATTAAACTCAACCAATCATGGGAGAAGTTTGAGATGTTAAAACTCAAAAGTAATGTTCGATCTGTTTATTCATCATTCAATGAATGGCTTTTACGATTTGATGATGGTACCGATGAAACAGCGGAGGGACTACCAGAGGAAATAATTGAAAATACTGAACTGTATTATCCTATAGCGTTTTTAAGTGAGCAAACTCCATCAGGAAATCCACTTCACAGACTGAAGTTGAAGATTGGAGCTATTATCGTGCTCCTAAGAAACCTGAATACATAACGTGGTTTATGCAAAGGAACAAGCCATTGGTTTAAGCAATGGAATTAAAGAACTAAAACCCAACTTGATCATCGCAGAAGTACTCACAGCGGCTCGGCATGTGGTAAAACTGTTTTTATTCCGCGAATTGACCTCGCACCTACTGATATAGACCTCTCATTCACAATAAGACGACGATAATTCCCTGTAAAACCCGCCTTTTTTGTGAACATTAATACGTCTCAAGGTCAAACACTCAAGAAAGTAGGTATCTACCTTCCGGAACGAATGTTTAGACATGCATAACTTAATGTTGCATTGTCAAGAGTTCGACGGTTTTATGTCACGGTTATAGTAGTCCATGGGCAAGAACAAAGAAAACTACTTCCAGATTTCGAGAACATATTTACAAAAAATATTGAATACAAAAGATATTTTCCACCGTCGTTCATAAACTCTTGAATAGCAATAAGTGATTTCTAGAATCCGTTGCATTCTTTTCTCAGCGGGCTTCACAGCTAGCATATATATATAAACAAATATATATATATATGTATATCACATAAGAACCAAAAATAATAAATCTGATGAAGACATGAACAACAGTTGAGATGCTGAATAGTTGCTAACAATCTTACCTAAATGTCACTTATAGTTCGATCAAATATGCGGAAACATTTGATATATTACAATATTCGCCAGCCCTTTCAAAAGAAGTGCGTTGTAAAAACGGCGCTATGGACACAGCCCTTGTTACCTAGCTTGCAAATATTCATCATCTCAATTGATGTTCATATCTTCATCAGATTTATTATTTTCGGTTCTTATGTTATGTATTTTATATATCATCATCATCATTGTCAACCATTATCAATCCACTGCTGGACGAAGGTCTCCCGAAGTTTCCTCCACAACGGTCTGTCTTGTGCCAGTCTCCTCCATGTCACTCCCGCATACTTTCGAATTTCATCCACCCATCTTCCATGTGGTCTCTTCTGGGTCTTTTCCTGTCCCTTGGAATCCAATCTAAAATTTCGGCTGTCCATCGATGGTCTGTTCTTCTGGCAGTATGTCCAGCCCATTGCCATTTCAGGGATTTAACTCTGATCATGATGTCTTCCACTCTTGTCATTTTTCGGATCCACGTGTTCCTCTTCTTATCTCTCCTGGTTACACCAAGCATGCACCTCTCCATGCTGCTTTGAGTTGTCTGCAGCCTTTGTATGTCTCTTTTAGCTAAGGTTAACGTCTCTGCACCATACGTAAGCACTGGAAGGATGCATTGATCAAACACTTTTCTTTTAAGACATAATGGCATATTGCTCTTGAAAAGTATGCTGTTTCTTCCAAAAGCTCTCCAGGCAAGTTTTGTACGCCGATTAATTTCTTCACCAATGTGACCCTCACTTGATATCTGCTGTCCAAGATAAATGTACGTGTCTGTTATCTCCAGCTTTTCTCCATCAATCGATAAATCTTCATTTCTTGTAAAAGCATTGTACATCACTTTTGTCTTCTGAAAGTTCATTTTTAATCCCACTTCTTTACTCTTGTCAGCAAGTTCCTGGATCATACTCTGTAGCTCTGATGGGGTAGTTGCAAAAATGACTATGTCATCAGCAAAACGAAGGTGGGTTAGATAATCTCCATTAATCTTTATCCCTTTGTTTTCCCAGTTCAGTGATTGAAAGACATTTTCCAATGTGGCATTAAAGAGCTTCGGAGATATGGTGTCACCTTGTCTCACTCCTTTTCCAATTTTTATGTGTGTTGTATTTTCAAACAGCCGAATCTTTGCACTTGCATTTTCATAGATGTTATTAATAATATTAATGTATGCATCTTCAATACCGCAGGATTTCAGAGCCATTGCAACTGCTGATGGTTTCACCGAATCAAAGGCTTTTTTATAATCGATAAAAGCCATGCACAATGGAAGCTCATATGCCCTTGCTCTTTCAATTAGTTCTCTCAGTACGTGGATATGATCTATTGTGCTGTAGCCACTCCTGAATCCAGCTTGTTCTCTCGGTTGAGCCATGTCCAGTGTCACCTTCAAGCGGAGTGAAAGAACTTTAGTGAAGATTTTATAAACCACTGATAGGAGGCTGATAGGTCTGTAGTTCCTGAGATCCTCAATGTCACCTTTTTTATGTAGCAATATCATTGTAGCGTTGTTCCAATCCTCAGGAATTTTCCCTTCATTAAGGCATCGAGTGAAAATTTGGGCGAGTACTGTTTCGATTTCTCCACTTGCTTCTTGTATGATGTCTATAGTAATTCCATCTTCTCCTGGAGCTTTTCCTCGCTTCATGTTCTTAATTGCATGTGCAACTTCTGCTGGAAGGACTGGAAGAACTCTGGTACTGGTACCTTTCATGATGTCTGGAGTACATGTATCATCCCTTTCATATAATTTGGAGTAGAAATCTTTCACTCTTGTCAAAATTTCGCCTCTATTTCTTGTTACAGAACCATCTTCTTTTCTCAGTGCCATAATCTGTTTTTTCCCCTTACTGAGATGTCCCTTTGCTATCTTTAGGCTTTGGTTGTTTTCAATTGCTTTCCTTACTAGTTCACAGTTGAATTTCCTTACGTCTTCAGTGATACTTTTTCGTACTTTCTTGCATAGCTCTATATATTCCACTTTGGAAGTCACATCTTCTTTAGTTGTCCTCATCACTCTTCTTTTTTGCATCAACATTTTGGTTTTTCCTGATAATTTGTTCACATGCAATTTGTTCTTAGACCCAGCTAATTTTGTTGCTGTTTCCATAAGAGCTTTGGTTACTTTTCTGTTAACTTCAGAAATATCCACTTCTTCCGATGTTAGGCCTTCTAAAGCAGAGAATCTGTTCTTCAGTTCCAATTTGAAGGTATTATGGTGTTTTTTAAGGTTGGTTATGTCAATACATTTTGTTTGTCTTATGAGCTTGCTACGTTCGAGTTTAGTGTTGAGGTGCATCTTACATCTCACCAATCTATCGTCACTGCCTGTGTTGAACTTGTTTAGCACACTGCAGTCTTCTATGACGAATTTTTTGTTACACATAATAAAATCAATTTCACTTGTCGTCCCATTTGGAAGTCTCCATGTCCATTTTCTGTGTGGCTTTTTCTTGAAAAAGGAGTTCAAGATGAAAAACCCTTCTGCCTCTGCAAACTCTACGAGAGTATTTCCACGCTGGTTTCTGTTGCCGTGACCGAATTTACCTACTGAAGTTTCATTCTGTTGCCGCTGCCCTATTTTTGCATTGAAATCTCCCATAATTATCTTCAAGTGCTGCTTACCTTTATTATTTAGATGACGAATTTCCTCATAAAATTCTTCAATTTCTTCTTCAGCATGACTTGTGGTGGGTGCATAAGTTTGAATAATCTGAGCCTGGTATCTTCTCGAGAGTTGGATAACGAGTCGTGCAGCTCTGTCAGAGGAACTTTCAACTTCTACAACTTTATCCTTCAGTTTCTTGTTTATTATAAATCCAACACCACTAGTTCTGCCAGTATCTGTCCCACGATAGTAGAAGAGATGTCCACTTTTCAGTTCAATGAGATCTTCTCCTTTTCTCCTTACCTCACTTAGCCCGACGATGTCCCACTTGATCCTTTGTAGTTCCTCTTCCAATTCAAGAAGCCTTGAATCAGAAGATAGGGAGCGTCCGTTGTACGTAGCCAAGGTCAGCATCAGATGGCAGCCTAGTCCGGTCCTCCGGGGATTCTTAGCACCCTCTGCCTTCATGTCGCACTGGCCGCTGCCTTGGCCAGGTACATTCCAGCTGCCGAAGACTGAGGGCCAAGATTTAAGTTGTGGAGTCATTTTGGAGGGGTTTGGCCATAACTCACCACGCTGGCCAAGCGATTTGGTGAGTGTGGGATAGCATTTCCTCTAATCCCGATGGTATAGTTATACCGCTATTGGCGGTCGTCAGAGCCCCTTTAGTGGGAACAGGATGTACCACGAGAAGGCGGGGTTGACATTTGTCAAGGAGAGGCTGTGATGTTACGCATCACCTGACCTTACATCATTTAGCACTTATGTTTGATATAATGGCAGTATATTATTAGATTTAAATTCGAGGTATTTCAGCTGGCGTAAGGCTTAATGCGGTATTCGTCACTGATGTTTGTAACCCAAAAATTTACTCTACCAGAGTGTCACTTCTCTATATTGAACAAACGTGTGAAACAGAAATCTGACGAATTTTTATTCGTTGTAATCCTAACGTTTATTTCCACGTAAAACATAATTAAGAACAGCTTATTCATGAGCTAAAAACATATTAAATTTGAGTTATCAGCCGTCAAATAAATAAAGAAATATGCATTATTTGGAACATTTCTAACAGTTCGACCTTCGATCAGAGTGTAATGTGAATTTAATAAAATAACTGCTATTAACAGAAACGTAGGCAATAATGACCTTGTCAAAATTTATTCATCACATAGTTCACTTCAAAGGCAGCTTTCGATTTCCCAAAGCGCTCGTTTCGAAATTACGTCTTAAAACTAGGACCCTCTCAATGTGGTTTGTATGGAAACCTGGCTGTTAAAATTATCAAATTATTAAAAACATCTTTCAAATTTTCAAATATCTGTTGACAGACTTCTACCAGCGTCACGCGTACGTTACAAAATCTCTTAATCGGCGGAAGGACATAGCGATCATCAAGAAAGCTTAGAAATATCTACGGTAATACGAAAATAAATCAATAAAATTACGTATTTATGGACATTCCTAGGCTGCGCCCACTTCTGTACGGTTCTGATTTTCTCAGAGTCAGTGGCTACCCCTTCACTTAAATTACATAAACTAGTAATTGTAACGATTTTCGAGCCAGTTTGCACCTCTGGGGTTTCAGATTTCAATCGTTGTTTCACACGCAGAATCTGACGACTCACAAAACCGCTGGCTACTGGAAAAATTCCACATTTATAACGATGCATTCAATCGCAAGAAAGCTGACAACTAACGGATCGGTAAATGGAACATAAGAATTGTAACATAAGTTTTTAACAACCAACGGATCGCTAAATTGGAACATAAGTTTTTAACAACCAACGGATCAGTAAATTGAAACATAAGAATTGGAACATAAGTTTTTAACAACCAACGGATCGGTAATTTGGAACATAAGTTTTTAACAACCAAAGGATCAGTAAATTGGAACATAAGAATTAATTAAAGATTATTGGCTCCGGCCCGAGTGCGTTCTAAAAAACGGAGCTATGGACACAGCCCTTTAAAAAGAAGACAATCTCGATGATGCCGTACTGATCTGGATGAGTTATTTGCCACGTGCACACCCAAAACTGGAGCTGCCGTCAGAGAGACTATAGAAGTACTTCCAAACAAATATGTGCAACGAATCTCTGGATTACCGTTCAACTTTCGTTAAAAACCTGAACTTCTAACATTTTTTGCTTGTTTTTCACGCGCAAAATTAAGTTTTATTATACTTTAAATTTACCATATACCAAGGACTTTTCAAATTTTAACGTTTCGCTTCTATTTTACCGGCACAACATTTGTAGTTTTATTCTGCCTCGTTAAAACTACTTGAAGGTGTGTGAACGTTTAGAGATAAAAAAGGAAGTTCTGAATATGGGGAAAAAGAAAATATATATAATACTCTAGACATTATTCACCAACTGCTTATCTCTTTGGCAATATGAGTAGAGCGTGATGATGGTCTAGTGTGAAAAACAGTGAGGAGTTCGTATGAAGCATCCTTCTTTCTAAATATCGCTCTGAATATCCTTCTGATGGAGAAAGTATAGGATGCATAATTCGGATTTACAATGCCTTGCACGTGAGGCATATGTTCGGTATAATTTTAGTTTATTCGGTTTCGGTTTTAACGATGTTTACATTTTAGCTTTATTCTTGTGGAAAACGCGTTATGTATCATCTCTCTGCGATCTTATCGATTTGAGCTTTCGATTAATTTAAATAACCTTCTTGAAAAACCGACAAAGAATTTTCCACCATAATAACCAATCGTCGAAAAACGTCGACATATTTCGTCATGTTTGAGAAGCTGTTATCGTGTAATGTTAATTCCTGGAAAGCCTCTAAAAGTAACATGCGCCTTCTCACGTGAATACCTAATGCTGTCAGAAGTAGAATCATGTAAACACTACAAAAATATTCTAGCAGTTACGTTCAGGGATTTTTTATT
Source organism: Macrothele yani (assembly GCA_039090855.1). Lineage (NCBI taxonomy): Eukaryota > Metazoa > Arthropoda > Arachnida > Araneae > Macrothelidae > Macrothele > Macrothele yani. The sequence goes on along the minus strand of CM077034.1, from coordinate 156,900,526 downwards.
ATAAATAAATATATAGAAGACGCAATAATAAAACATAAAAAACACAGATTTCTTCATCTGAGAATTAGGTAAATAATTCGGATCAGCACTGAAATAAACAATATCAGTTATTGAGTTATGCATACCCCTTTGTTTCTGGTGCAAACAAAGAAAAAATAAAACGATCAAAAGACAAGTAATAATGGACAAGGTCTTTCTGTTCAATTTTTTCATGCTTCAGAACTTCATCGCTTCGGTCCATGAAAATGTTTTCATACAACCGGTGCATCAACGTTTCACATATGTTTCAGGTATAAGCATAACTAACCTATAGAATAGTCATGTCTCCATGAGTGATGTAGTCTGCTTTATATGACTTGCTTAATTTGCGCCGTTCGGATTTAATTCGGTTTCACTCAGATTCCATGTAAACCTCTATGTCACTCAGTACGTGACAAACCCTTTGCCATGAAGAAATAATGTGTGCACTCTTCAAGAAAAATTCATAATTAATTATAGAGACAAAATACTGAAAAGTTCCAGTGAGGTGCAAAATATCCTACAGCATTAATATACAGTAATTTAGGTAAAACCTTTGCATACATTATGGAATACCGAACGCAAATTTTTTTGTCAGGAAGTTACAGCTTTAAAATTCCTCTGTTATTTGTAAGACATAAATTTTCACACATAGACACACAAAGGATTGATATCGTCTTTCAAAGGAATTCATTCAGGACAATGTTAGAAACCTTCTTTTAGATTATATAGGGAGTGATTACTGAATTATGACCCCCTACCTAATACTTCGTAGGTTCTCATTTCGTCCTCAGTACAGCAGCAATCAACCGTGGCATCGATTCAATAAATGCTGGAAGCAGTTGGGAAGTATTTCCGACCGATATTAGTGTAATGCGGCCTTCAATGCAGGTATGGAGGTGGTGGTGTATCTAGATGCCTGATATGCATGTTTTATAGCGTACAAAAAGTGCTCTGTTGGATTTATATGTTGGGAATTCGAAAGCCAATCGATATGCTGCATGTCTGAATTGTTTTTCTCATACAATTCTTTCACGATATTGGATCTATGGCTGATATTGGAAGACACCATCGATATTCGGAGATAAAGTGCAGCACTGCTGGATGAACTGAGTCAGTAACCAATTCGCGATTGTTGGCATTACTCACATGTTGTTCCACATGCACCAAGGGTGAAAGTTCCTGCCTGGTAAACATACTCCAAAACATGCATGCGCCTCCACAACCTTACACTTTAGATACATGCCGGACGGATCGACTGCCTCATGTTGTTTGTAGCAAACAGGTGCGCATCCCGTGGACCATGTAAGTAAAAACGCAAATCGTCAGAATAGCACACTTGGTATCAGTCGTCCAATGTTCAACTTGCATGATCTTTTCAACAAGCGAGTCTTTTGTGTGACGAAATATGTTTAAGGCAGTGTTGTTGGGATCATCTCTTGTTACAGACAATCAGACCATACGTCCGACGTATGGCAGTGAGAGATACTCTTCAGGGTTGATCGCTGTTGTAGTGGGTAGTCAATCGCTGGACAGTGCAGCGTCTCTTGGCTTGTATGAGTCATTGGAGCCGGAGCTCATCCCGCACATCATCCGTTGAATGTGCTGTGCAGTTTTCCCACCGGGTGACAAATTTCAGTCCGGTTCTGATACAATTTAACTATTGGGCTCGCGAACAACACACGAATTCAGCGGTATGGGAATCCGCTCTTTAAGCTTCTACATTATAATTTTTCTCAGTGTAAGATAAATCCATCCGTTTACCCATCACGCTCCGATTACTTCTGCATGCTCCTCTACCCACACATTATACGTATATGCTCGTTAGGCGAGTAAACGCGCCGTCTCGGAAATCACGTGGTAAGTGGGCCGAATCCACTTTTAATAGCGGTGGTAATTATTCATCACTCAGTGTAAATCATTGTCATTCCAGGTTTGTTTGCTTTCTCCTTACCAAACTTCGCAGTGGGTTCATCAGCAGTGCAATGTTTGGAGTATTTCATCTTTTCCACGAGATGTGCAAAGATATCTAGTGGCAAAACAGAATCAAATTTACAAGTTGTAATATTCGGAACATGCAGATCTGCTTCCTCTAAATGCACCGAAGCTGGTAATCCCGCCTGTTACGTTAATCAGAATAGTTTCTTATATACGGATATTTTTTTCTATATCACCAGGTAATGAGGAAAATGAGAACGTAAAACTTAGAACCGAACAAGGCTTATCCTTTATTATAATGAAAAAATTGATGCTAAGTATTCTTTAATTTCGAGTAATATTTTGTTTGATTGTAGAATATTTCATTACCATTATTTTTAAGTTTGTTTCTGTTGTATAACATGGATTTTTTTTGTGACTTAAAAACTGGTATAATGTCATTAAAATCGCTCCTTCTGCACACAGTTTTGTAGATTAAAAATACATTCGTATATATCCTAAGACAAAACCGAGTGAATTGTGTTGACGTGAATTCAATGCGTTGGTGATTAAAACGGTTCAAGTACTTCTAAAATGTAAACATGTCGGAATTAAAGATCATTTCATTTAGAAAATCTAGATCACAAAAAATATATTTATATCTCTGGACCACAGAAAGAAAAAAAAATAAACCAGAAATACAACTTAAACCCTAGTGCTTTTTGGGATACTGTGAAACCTGAACATAGCGATGTGAAAAATAAAATTTCAATAAATTGAATCTATGCTTTCGCGACTGTCTTTCAATCTGAAAAATAATTAATCATGAGTTAGAACTATAATTGTTTATTTAGAAATACCAAAAACAAAAAGATCTATATTGAGACCGTTCGTATAAACATAAGATATTTCTTTGCCATTTTCAGGTTAAATGAAGCAAGTACCTACAGGGATCAGGAATCTATTTGAAGGTGTTCGTGCGATTAGGATTTCTGTGAAAAATATACAATAACGAATAAAAATGTAAATGCTTTGCGGTAGAATTTAATTTTATGACCACGTAAAGAACTTTATGCAGCTGCAACCCAGGATCATCATTTCAAACTTCTTTGAATTTGATATTAATGTAATTTTAGTCGTGTTTACAGCAGTATTTTTACGTAATAAAACATTTCATATTATATTGTTGACGTACATTTTAACTATGAATATATTTCGGTACCTCATTCCTTCGTGATGGGTTCTTGAAACAAATCGTTTATTGTGTGTCAAAGCGAAATACTTTGCAAACAGATTGGAGTTTATTCTTCATAAACTTCATTATGTTAATCATAAATTCAAATACATATCTTACCTCTTTTCTGAATAGTTCTCTTAAACAACTCCTGTACAAACAAACAAACAAACATTCTAAACTAAACCACTTTTTGTAGAATGTAGTAGTGCGTAATGCTGCACAGCGCCGAACGGAAGGGGCCGTACTGTTAGAAATGCTGTGTTAAAATAGCTGCATTTCCGTTTGTCGGATGACTCCAGCGTGGGAGCAGTAGTCAGATAACACAACCTGGATACGTACAAGACATGACCTCAGATTCACGTAGTTTATGTTCTATTCTAACACTCAAATCGTGCTTCACATCTGTGATTTGTATTATCGTCTGGACATATACTTTCCTATTGTTGATTATTTATAAAATCTTTTCAACAGCGATCGGTTTTTTTTTTCTGTGTAACAACACAATCCCTACTCTTCCATTCGCGGTTTAATAGTGTTTGCCTTACAATATGAAAAACACAGATCTCAAATTTGTTCACTACACTTATCCTGGAGGCCCCGAAATGTAAGAAAGCTTTGCGCTAAAAGTCAAGCAACAAGTAAATTGAGACTTAAAAACGCGAGAATTTAGCATCGGCATTTTTGGAAGACATTGAAATGCTTGATATATATTCATCATTGCTTCTTGTCTTTCAAAGACGTATTATGGAACAAGTTCGAAATGTCCTGATATCTGAAAAGCGTTTTTTCAAATTTATGTCATGCTTTAAACATTCATACCTTTTCTGTTCCTGAATATGAAAGTTAAGGCAAAAACTGCAGCAGATGCCGAGTGTCCAGTGCCACATGAGAGAGATGATTCATCAAAGCGAATTGGCACCAATAGTTGGTCGAATGTGAGAGTTTTTTATTCTTTCTTTCTTACGCTGTATTCATGGGATGCAATTTTTTATTTTATTTTTGCTTAAACTGCTTTCAGGGCACCATTTACGTCATTACAAAACGAAAATTTCCGCAAAATAGTAATAAATGTTTCTAAGTACATTTTTCTAAACTAGGATCCTAACAATGGAGTTTTTTGAAACGCTCATTTTACATATTATTAGGAACTGGTGATCGTGTATCAACTGTCACACAATGTGTCTGAAACCTAGTGTATAAGAATTGTCTTAAAAACTTTCCTCTTTTAGAAAACAAGAACGTCTTTACGTCAAAGACGAATACATGATTTTGTAATAACATCAACGTCCAGTAATGATAATATTTAAATTTATATTTTTGTTTTTCGTAAATAATAAGGAGATTTGCTTTCGAGAAAACTTATTCTGTACTGTCTTTTGTTTGTGGTATATACAGGTTTCCTTCTTTTCTGCTGAACATATTTCCAGATCGTAGATCGGCAAAATAATTTTTATTCTTCCAAATTTGACCTGCATGCACATTGTTCTGCAAAGGATGTGAAAATCGTAGTGGAAGAAACGCACGATAGAAAATCTCGACGCTGCGCTTACTTATTTACGCAATTCTTTAAAGAAAATAAATACCAGTGACAGTTATCAATAAATTAACTAGAACCAAAATAATTTGTCCTTAAGATTTATTCAGACCTCACCGAAATAAAATAGCCCTTAGTGACATATCAATTATCGTGAAGAAACAGAAAAGAATAACGGATTGCATCCGCCTTTCCAGAGAACTTCAAGTTTTTTCATATGATATGTACAAACAAACCAAACGAGAACAAACAAAAGTCTCTTTTTTGTGCTTAATACACCAAAAATGCAGGACAGACATGGAGTTTATGTAATCCCACTGGAAGCAAACGAACCCGGGAAGAAAGAAAAAATATATTCATAGGCTCGACGACCCGTAATCTGAAGACTCGCCGGATGGAAAATAAATATGACATAAAAACCAGATATACAAACACAGCAATGTCACGCCTACTTCGTGAAGAAAAGTTTCAAACTTTGTGGGACGAAACAACTATAGTAACAACTCCAAAATAAAAAAAAAACCTAACTCACTTTACTGGAAGCCTGCAAATCTTTGCCCATCAGCAACAGTGTTGCAATGACGATATCCCGTGTGATGTACCGAACCCTTGGAAATATTTACTTCAGAGTGACTGACCAAAATTCTGATATTAATTGACAACAAATGCTATCACGTTTCTATGAATTGTGTCACGGTGATACACCAATACTGCGCATGCCCTTCATGACATTATTCGTCATACTCCTCTTTCGATGTATAATAATATGACCCAAACCTGATGAAGAGTCCGATGCGAATTCGAAAGTTCTTGTGTAATTTTAACTTTTTTGTAAAGTTTCTAACTATGATGCTTTTACATTAAAGTGCTTTTACCTTGTAATATCGTTTTGAAACCATAGTAGTTCACTAAAACTACAACGCAAGTACGAAACACTTATGAAGCTTACTATAATACAAAAATAAATGGATTTATTACGCTACATACGTTTTTGAGTATTCACAGTGTGGTGAATTTACAATAACGTTATTTCTGTAATTTTGTTGTCCTTTTGCAGTTCAATTCTTTCACACTCAGTATATCCTAAAAATATATTGGAGCATTTGAATAACATTTACAGTACAATAGAATATGTTTTTAATTAAATGTTAATTACATTTACAGAAAATGCATGCTACGTTTTGTTTCTACTTAAATAATAGGTTGATTTCTGGTCACTGTACCAAATGAATTCCTTGTCTACACAGGCAATTCACTATCTTCATCATTGGAGAAATAGTTGTATCCTAGGGATCATCTACCGTTCTCATGGACATTTTGCTTAGTGCCTTAAGGGGGAAACCAGTGCCGCAGTCTGTACTGAAATGTGGAGAAGAGTATTTTTATCAACTGATACTGCAAGGAGTTCGTAAATAAAAAATAGTACTTCCTTAACTTAGTAGAAACTGCAACACTACCTTCTCTGTCCTGTCTTCTGTTCAATTTCTTTCTCTCTCTGCTACAATTGGAATATTTTTTCCTTGCGGCGCGAAAGAATCATTAAACTTCATAAGTAATTACTGTTAAACGCAATAAATCTCTGATACATAATTGGTTTGAAATACAGTTTTACTTTTGCACCGATTTTATGAAATAGGCGCGAACTGTGCATACAATATTTATTCATTGAAAGTCAAAAATCACACAGGATGCGGTGAATATGTAGGAAATAATATCATCTTCAGTAGTGGGTATTTAAGTTTTACAGTTGGTTGGGTGATTTTAGAAATGCATAATTTCAATATAATTAACGTTAAGACATTTGGGGAAGACATCCTTTTGGATATTTATATAATCGCATTAAGGCAGAGGAAAATCGAAATGTACTTTATGATACTCTGGATGTCTTCCGTTTCTCTTGAGTTTTGAATTTGAATTTCTCCCCCTGGCGGTTATTCTTTGATTTACTACCGTGTCAAATGATATACCACATGTGCGTAAAGTGCTATACCAAATTTATTCACTTTACTGTTTCCCAATGAATCAGGAAAGGGAAATTGTGTTTTGAAAGATTCACTTTCCCTGAATCCCTGTAACATTAAATCGTATAAGACTCCTTAAAGTAAATACAAATTCTTATTCAATGAGAGACTAAAACAAAAAGTTAAAAACCTCAGCTAACACAAATTGTACACTCTTGCATCCCAAACCGTTCATAAAATTATTTTGATTAAAGTACATTAATTATTGGTAAACGAAATGTTAGAAAAGCAACGAGCGTCTTAAAAAATCGAACTTGCTTCCTGAGTCTGAAATAAAATATTAAAGGAAAGCAAAAGCTTCCGCTGTTTAAAAGAGAAAGGAGACCGGAACAATCAGGAAACCAGTATACATTTATTCAAAGAAATATTGGCCATTAGCATCAAGGACCTTTTGCCATTTTTCAGGAAACAGATGAACGGCCCTGTAATGTAAGCAATCGGGTTTTGAGCTGAAGAACGCAGTCATGAAATTTTCCACCTCCGGAAATACGGTGAACCGCTGTGGGCTAGGGCATGTTGCACACATGGAAACACATGGAAGTCTGAGGGTGCAATGTCCGGGTAGTAAGCTGGGCGTGCAAAACCTCCCTGCAAATCTGTTTAAGGGTGGATTTCGTGGTAGCACCGTCATGTGATCTATCATTATCGTGAAACAGGATGACTGGGCGGCGTCCTTTTCTTGGCCATGGGGTTTTGCTCGATTGTGGCGTTCAGTCTCATCAACTGATCGCTGTATCGTTGTGCAGTAAATGTTCCGCACGGTTTCATTAGTTCGAAGTACAGCACTATGTGCATATCTCACTGCACACACAACAGCGCATTTTTTTGTTTATATCCTGTTTGCATGGATGTTGATTGCTGCCCCGGGTCGACCAAGGATCGCTTGCGTGCGGGATTTTTGCAATGGACCCACTTCTCATTCCTGGTGAAAACCTTGCACAAGAAAGTCTTCCCTTGAAACCTTTTTATCAGGAATATAAAGATGCCCAGTCTTTGACCAACATTACGCTCCGTTAAATCATGCGGAACTCACTCACCAATCTTCTGGATCTACCCCAAGGCATGTAGAAGCCGTATTACGTCGATTGTTTCGACGTGTGCTCAGAGAGTTCTTGAATTAAAGCGTCTTATTATGATTTTAAACTTTCGAATTAACTACTTTACAGAAAATAATAAATAATTCGAGTGCGATATATCAAATATTTGTGTTCTTGTAAATTGCATCAGCAGTTACAATTTTGAAAAATATATAGGCGCATAATTCCTGTTTGTGCAAGCAGATGTGCTATTTCAAAAACTGAGATATCCTATTATTGAGAATATCCCAAATATACCCTCCTAAAAATGCATCTCGAAAAATTATAAGGAATTAAGAAGATTGCATGCTTTGGTTACACATCTTGCTATGTATTTGGATTATTATCACCATGTAAAATATATATTTTTATGAACTTGGACTAACAATGTTTTAAGGATTTTTGTGAGACCTTAGGTTTGACTGAAAATGAAATTAACGGGGTCACTTCCTTGCTTATTTGTTAAACCGGAAAATTTCAATGCCCTGGAATTTAAATTAGAAATTTTGCTTTCATGAGCTGTGAGGCAATCAAATAATGGAACTGGAATTTCATGATAATGATATGTCATCATCTCATCATTGTGAACAATAATCAATTCACTGTTGGAGGAAGGTCTTCCCACGTTTCATTCAAAGCGGTCTGTCTAGATCCTGTATCTTTCATGTCACTCAAGCATGCTTTCAAATTTCATTCACAAATGTAGAACGTGGCTTGATGGTCCTTGGTATTCGTCTGAAATCTCCATTCTAAATGGGTGGTCCATTATTCTGACAAATATATATTTATTCGAATGTTTTCACGTTCAACATAGTGAGTACCCACTAACCTCATATTAATTTTGGTTTGTGGAAAGTTTTATACTTATTCTTAGACGTCAATGAATCACAACTCAATGGTACGACGTTGGGTCACCGTGAATCGCCACCTATTGCACATTAGATGACCTTGCTCTCGTTATGGATAGCGACGGATTGTCCCTTGCAATGTAGACCGGAGAGATTCCATCGGTGCAGTCAGAGTGGTAAGCGTGAGTCAGAAGTTGATTCTATGTTTCAGAATTCCCAGATGCTCGAAACAAAATAAACGATACTCCTTGGGATGCATTTGACATAACTTTCTACTTATACCGTAGCATTTTCTTAAGTGGTATGGTATATGGTATTTCCCAGTAGAGTGCTAAATTTTGTGCTTACTGCACCACAAAATAAACAGATTTAATACGCTATATGTGTCTCTTGAGTATTCACTTCCTTAAGTTGTGAACAACGGATTCATTGAAAGCATTGAGAAATGTCTGTTTTCAAATTTCCTCAAAGTTAGGGATGTTTTCTAGCTTTAACAGAAGAGCTAAAAATAGCTTTTTACTCAAAAGTATGCCTAACCAAAGGCGCTTCTCAAATACCTATTTAAGCACAGATCACAATTAAAAGATTAAAACACCATGTTTGTAATTTATTTCACAGATATTATAGTGAAAATTCAAAATTATTGCATTCAGTGTTTTTATTAACCAATACCCCCTTTCCAAATAAACGCATTTTGAAATTATATCATCTTTTACTTATTTCGCCAAACATAATAGTTTACGAACTTTCGAATTTAAAGTGTATGGCGAAAGGTATGTCAAATACATGGCTGACGACACTGTCCAAGGGATGCCCCTCTAAACTTGAAGCAACTTGTCTGCTTACCAAATAATTAAAAATTCCGTTTTGAGTTCCAAACTCTTCAGCTGATCGAACATTCAAAGCTAACAGATAATAAGTTCTGAATTTCCTTGTACGTCATACTGGTCATCCACGTAACATCTCTCAGGGAACTTGAAAATTTCATTGATTTCCGTTCGAGTATGCCGGCCATAGGATGTAAGGTCAGGTGATGCGTAACATCTCAGCCTCTCCTTGACAAATGTCAACCCCGCCTTCTCGTGGTACATCCTGTTCCCACTAAAGGGGCTCTGACGACCGCCAATAGCGGTATAACTATACCATCGGGATTAGAGGAAATGCTATCCCACACTCACCAACCCGCTTGGCCAGCGTGGTGAGTTATGGCCAAACACCTCCAAAATGACTCCACAACTTAAATCTTGGCCCTTAGTCTCCGGCAGCTGGAATGTACCTGGCCAAGGCAGCGGCCAGTGCGACATGAAGGCAGAGGGTGCTAAGAATCCCCGGAGGACCGAACTAGGCTGCCATCTGATGCTGACCTTGGCTACGTACAACGGACGCTCCCTATCTTCTGATTCAAGGCTTCTTGAATTGGAAGAGGAACTACAAAGGATCAAGTGGGACATCGTCGGGCTAAGTGAGGTAAGGAGAAAAGGAGAAGATCTCATTGAACTGAAAAGTGGACATCTCTTCTACTATCGTGGGACAGATACTGGCAGAACTAGTGGTGTTGGATTTATAATAAACAAGAAACTGAAGGATAAAATTGTAGAAGTTGAAAGTTCCTCTGACAGAGCTGCACGACTCGTTATCCAACTCTCGAGAAGATACCAGGCTCAGATTATTCAAACTTATGCACCCACCACAAGTCATACTGAAGAAGAAATTGAAGAATTTTATGAGGAAATTCGTCATCTAAATAATAAAGGTAAGCAGCACTTGAAGATAATTATGGGAGATTTCAATGCAAAAAAAAGGCCAACGGCAACAGAATGAAACTTCAGTAGGTAAATTCGGTCACGGCAACAGAAACCAGCGTGGAAATACTCTGGTAGAGTTTGCAGAGGCCGAAGGTTTTTTCATCTTGAACTCCTTTTTCAAGAAAAAGCCACACAGGAAATGGACATGGAGACATCCAAATATGACGACAAGTGAAATTGATTTTATTATGTGTAACAAAAAATTCTTCATGGAAGACTGCAGTGTGCTAAACAAGTTCAACACAGGCAGTGACCGTAGATTGGTGAGATGTAAGATGCACCTCAACACTAAATTCGAACGTAGCAAGCTCATAAGACAAACAAAATGTATTGACATAACCAACCTTAAAAAACACCATAATACCTTCAAATTGGAACTGAAGAACAGATTCTCTGCTTTAGAAGGCCTAACATCGGAAGAAGTGGATATTTCTGAAGTTAACAGAAAAGTAACCAAAGCTCTTATGGAAACAGCAACAAAATTAGCTGGGTCTAAGAACAAATTGCATGTGAACAAATTATCAGGAAAAACCAAAATGTTGATGCAAAAAAGAAGAGTGATGAGGACAACTAAAGAAGATGTGACTTCCAAAGTGGAATATATAGAGCTATGCAAGACAGTACGAAAAAGTATCACTGAAGACGTAAGGAAATTCAACTGTGAACTAGTAAGGAAAACAATTGAAAACAACCAAAGCCTAAAGATAGCAAAGGGACATCTCAGTAAGGGGAAAAAACAAATTATGGCACTAAGAAAAGAAGATGGTTCTGTAACAAGAAATAGAGGCGATATTTTGACAAGAGTGAAAGATTTCTACTCCAATTTATATGAAAGGGATGATACATGTACTCCAGACATCATGAAAGGTACCAGTACCAGAGTTCTTCCAGTCCTTCCAGCTGAGGTTGCACATGCAATCAAGAACATGAAGCGAAGAAAAGCTCCAGGAGAAGATGGAATTACTGTAGACATCATACAAGAAGCAAGTGGAGAAATCGAAACAGTACTCGCCCAAATTTTCACTCGATGCCTTAATGAAGGGAAAATTCCTGAGGATTGGAACAACGCTACAATGATCTTGCTACATAAAAAAGGTGACATTGAGGATCTCAGGAACTACAGACCTATCAGCCTCCTATCAGTGGTTTATAAAATCTTAACTAAAGTTCTTTCACACCGCTTAAAGGTGACACTGGACATGGCTCAACCTAGAGAACAAACTGGATTCAGGAGTCGCTACAGCACAATAGATCATATCCACGTACTGAGAGAACTAATTGAAAGAGCGATGGAATTTGAGCTTCCATTGTGCATGGCTTTTATCGATTATGAAAAAGCCTTTGATTCGGTGAAACCATCAGCAGTTGCAATGGCTCTGAAATCCTGCGGTATTGAAGATGCATACATTAATATTATTAATAACATCTATGAAAATGCAAGTGCAAAGATTCGACTGTTTGAAAATACAACACATATAAAAATTGGAAAAGGAGTGAGACACGTTGACACCATATCTCCGAAGCTCTTTAATGCCACATTGGAAAATGTTTTTCAATCACTGAACTGGGAAAACAAAGGGATAAAGATTAATGGAGATTATCTAACCCACCTTCGTTTTGCTGATGACATAGTCATTTTTGCAACTACCCCATCAGAGCTACAGAGTATGATCCAGGAACTTGCTGACAAGAGTAAAGAAGTGCGATTAAAAATGAACTTTCAGAAGACAAAAGTGATGTACAATGCTTTTACAAGAAATGAAGATTTATCGATTGATGGAGAAAAGCTGGAGATAAGAGACACGTACGTTTATCTTGGACAGCAGATATCAAGTGAGGGTCACATTGGTGAAGAAATTAATCGGCGTACAAAACTTGCCTGGAGAGCTTTTGGAAGAAACAGCATAATTTTCAAGAGCAATATGCCATTATGTCTTAAAAGAAAAGTGTTTGATCAATGCATCCTTCCAGTGCTTACGTATGGTGCAGAGACGTGGACCTTAGCTAAAAGAGACATACAAAGGCTGCAGACAACTCAAAGCAGCATGCAGAGGTGCATGCTTGGTGTAACCAGGAGAGATAAGAAGAGGAACACGTGGATCCGAAAAATGACAAGAGTGGAAGACATCATGATCAGAGTTAAATCCCTGAAATGGCAATGGGCTGGACATACTGCCAGAAGAACAGACCATCGATGGACAGCCGAAATTTTAGATTGGATTCCAAGGGACAGGAAAAGACCCAGAAGAAGACCGCATGGAAGATGCGTGGATGAAATTCGAAAGTATGCGGGAGTGACATGGAGGAGACTGGCACAAGACAGACCTTTGTGGAGGAAACTTGGGGAGACCTTCGTCCAGCAGTGGATTGATAATGGTTGACAATGATGATGATGATGATGCCAGCCATTACATCTCCATAGACAATAAAGCTCTTGCGTGGGTGGGTCTGCAACATAATGACCCGATTGTTCCTCTATGCTTCATACCTCAGGTGCCCGTTTACCCCTACTGTCGAATAAGGCAGTCACAGGCCAATAGTGACACACAATGTTGTGGAACGTGTTTACATGGGTCAGCTTTGTTAGATATGCACTTATTGAAACCTCCATCACGGCAGGATTGTTTATAAACTTACCGGCTCTCCAGCTGCACTTCCGCATGTGTATTATTTTCCGACAGCAGATAACGTTCTTACAAAAAGAAAATTATAGATGGTCTGTGTGATGAGTCATTCTCGTAAGTTAACAACGGAAGAGGTCCCCTTCTGCCGTCCAGGTTTGGACCTTATTGAACAACTCTGGAAATATGCTGAGCGATGCCATCGATTCCGAAACTCATCAGAAGTAACCTTGTGTTGTACTAAAATTATAGGCCGCAAGACCCTTTACAAAAACTAATGTATTCCATACCACAAAGTACTGCATTTGTTTTGAGGGAATAACGTCGGTCTATTCGATATTAGGTTTTTAGGTTTAAATATTTGTATTATATGTTATTATCTAATTACGTTCTTGATTTTATATACGTAACAGAAGAAACAAATATGACAAATTCAGAAGTTTGCAGTTAAATTATCGAAACATACTTTATATACCGAATTTAAATTCTAATTTTTGTAAATCATTTTACATTTCTTTTCAAAACATAATGTCAACATACTTTTCAAAATTTAATATATAAAAGAAGTAACCAAAAACCTAAAAAACACACAAGTGACAAGCTATTCCCTCCCCATATATGAATAAATTTAAAGTTATTGGGACGAGCTCAAAATGTCTTAAATAAGTAAAGTAGAAGAGACTAGATAAGCTTGTAAAAGTCCGCCTAACCGATTTGCCTAAAGAATTGGTTAAGAAATAAATAGGGAGGGCAATTAATTTTTTTATACACTAACACGGACTCCCCACCCCGAAGGCCGTGCGTGCAGGAGAAGAGGGAAAAAAAGAGACACCAGAATTCATTTTAATTTACGGATCGTTGCCAGGTTCAGATCCTCAGAGGATGAATAAGAGGGTGAACGTTTTCGAATTCATCACTGTGTCTTTCGACGCCGGGAAGTCTATTTTTCCCTTCGTCGGGAGCTCGGTGTACACCTGGAGGATGATTTTTACGAGGATTTAGAGTAAGGGGGTTCAGTCAAACTCCTGTCACCGACAAATTTCAAAATTTTGTTTACCTCCACGGCGTGGCAGAGCCTTTCATCAATTTGTGGAATGCTAGGGCCTTTGGCATGAAGCATGAAACATGCCCATGGGATTTCAACCGTTCGGGTATTTGAGACAATACACGATTTCACAAGCAAACACCTCGTCTGGGTTTGAAGGACGGCGCTCCTCACCAGTTACTGATGGGTGTTGGAAATTCTAGAATTCGAATCGGCCTTCATTCGTTTGCACTGACACTGACCATTAGCAATCCAAATAGCCAAAGGAGTGCAATAATAGATATAAGCCAACAGCCAACGGAGCAGACTGATAATCTGACACTTAAATATCTACCCCTCCATTTATATCTCTGAAATAACCTTATCTGCTGCGAGGCTGAAGCTTCTGCAGCAGGCATTCGCCTTCTTGAGAAGCAAATAAACTTCAGTCAACAAGTAAAGACTCATTATAACCGTCCTAACGCTTAGTTTCAGTATTATAGAGCAAGTTTTATTGTCAAGTATCAACTTGATACTGTTGACATTCCACGTTTCGATTTAAGTTGATTTACAAGTACAATCTTCAAACATTGATTGGAAACTCTAAATGGAAAACAACCTGCTTAGAAGTTCCATAAATACGAAAGTCACATAACATATCAGGTTTGTCCAAATGAAACATACAGAAGATGTTGGATTTCAGTGTACTCTATTGCAGCATAAGAATATGTACATAATACACGGGTGCTGTAAGCGCTAGATCTAGCCACCTCTGACAGGTGTCCAATAGTGGATTTTGGTCAGTAACACCTTTCGTCAAGTTTATAGATTCTCTGTCAGGTGCTTTGATGTCCACTGCGCACACAATTTCGATAACCCAGTTCTTAGTGGGGTTTTGTACCAATGCCTATTGCAGCTGCTAGCACGCTAACTGTTATTCTGCGATTAACTTTCATTATTTCGTCCACTCTGCGATTATGTTTGTTGTGATTGCGGGGTGTTCTTGGCCAGATCTTGGCAAATCAATAATACTGTCCCATCCAACCAGCGAAATCTTCGCACCATTTCAAGACTGAACTGTTTTCGAGGCACTCATTCCAGTAAACCACTTGCATGAGTCGTAAAATGTATGCCGATTTGCTTCCCTCTTTTGTTAAAAAGTTAATCACGGATCACTGTGCACCTTAAAGAAGCATCCACGAAATAAGACCTTTACGTTCCCTTGATATTACTCACATCCTAAATGTCACACCAACTAAATGCATTCTTATTTATTTCGTAAATTTAATTGAATTTAAAAAAAATGAAGTTTTAAAATAAGTAAATAAAATAATAATAAAAATTAAACGAATTGTTAAACGCTCGCTTTCCCACCTCATAAATAAATAAATTTTACTTTAGCTGGCCAAGACTGTTCTAGCCAAATGCACTCGTCTCAGTAACGCTAAAACTTAGTGTTGAGCCCAGAATATCTCAAATTATTGATGTGGGACAGCCTAAAAAATATAAAAAAGACTGAATACCAATTTTGAACGGTGTAAATTATGTCAGGATAAAGTGAAACAAACTAGAATTTTGAGTAAAAAATACTTACTCCCTATCCTCTGCAGGAAGGCACAGAATTACAGGCACAAAAGAAGATAAATTTCGCCTTAAAGTTGAAACGATAATCCTCATAAGTTTTCTTATAATCCCTGGGTCGAAATTTTTTTCTGTTGGATAAAAAGGGGATCTCTTGCGATGAATTCTTTCAATTTTCATTGAACAGGGATTTGATGAACCTCTGCAAGGAAGGTGGGGAGTATCATGAAGCGCCTTTATAAATTCTGGACTGCTACGGGATGCCTAAGCAGCCGAGCGATCTAAGAAACCCCGGGAAATTTCACATGTAATATGAAAAAAATACGTGGGATTATGGCCATTTGGTGTTTCTCACGTATTGTTACTTCAGCAGAAACATCGCGTCTGCGGACACGGTAGCGCCACAAATCTACCCCATTAATGTTTCGTTTGGATGATCCAAATAGACATTGAATTGGGTAAACTCAAATTCTTGCCTTCAACCACTGCACCAAGACAAAGCTTGCAGCTCAGAGTTTTGAATGACATTGTAACGGGCTAAAAAAGTTCAAAACATTTAATCACAAAAATTTGCTATTTATATAAAATCTCTTTTTGCAAAACATTACTGAAAATAGTATATTTATTATTCAATTATTTTAAAGAAGTTAAAATTATTTATAATATTCATAAATGCAGTTTTTTTCATTAAAGACAATTTGAGAAAGCATTAAAAATTTAATTACAGTCAAGATATGATAGTTTCACCATTCGTCCAAGAGGATGTGTTATATCCACACTTCAAACTACACATGATGATCTTCTTGAGAGCACTATGTTAATGGATTACATGGGAAACTTCTCCTCTGAGAGCGCTTAATCTGGGCTTTGGAGTTTCATCGAAGGACTACCATGGTTATCCTTGTCCGAATTCCGAGTTCAAACAGCAAGGGTTAATAAGGGAAGGTGACTTTCTGGCAGAAATCTGTTCAAGTATATTATTGGCACCACAAAGGTGGAAACTCAGAGGTATATCTCAAAAAGCAGCATCGTAGATATATTTTTCTGTCGCATAGGTTTCAGTGAAGATTAATTTTATTCTTGTTGCATAGTTTTTCTAGATTCGCAAGCGTGCCTCCGAGGGCTTCACATAAGTTTCTTTTTTCACAGGTTGCCATTGACTTGTTTTCGTAAAATCATAATTCCGTAGATAAGAATTGACTATAAAACATATTTTGTGCTCCCCATTAAATTGCGCTCAGCTTTCGCAGCTAGAGAACAAAATATATTACAAATATTCCTCCGTATTTGGCATTCTGATTGATCAAATTCAAATAACCATTTTCCTGATTTTTAAACAGGAGGACAAAGCTTAATGCTTTTACAAAATGACATTAGAAAAAACATCCAGGTGGCAATTGAGAGAGAGGCAGAGGGTCTCGACAAATTCTCTCTTATCGAACATGAATCGAACCCTAGTGACGAAATCAGGAACCACAGAATCAAGCAGCTGAAAATTGACAGGAACCTTGTGTGATTAATAACATATCCAGCATAAGAAGACCATTGGTGCAGGAATGGTCCGTCTAGCTACGAAGTATCAATACAGACCGATACGAACTCAGGCAGATGAGCAAATGTGGCAAAACGGACATATTCATTATAACATGGGTAGAATGCAGACACAATTCCATTACCCATGGGAAGCACACGAGAGGAACGTCACGTCATTCAGAATGCGCTGTGTGCGAGACGATGTAACTTAAAAAAAGCACTTTCACCTTCTGCAGTAAGCATTTCACTAATTTGGTAGTTTGCCTACTTTGAGGTGTCCTGGATTTAAAGCACGATCATTTGTAAAACGAGTGTTAACGAAAGCAAAGCATATATTTAAATTATTTTCTCAATAATAAACTGAATACTTCGTAATTCGTATTTTCTGAGTTCCTGATCACAATTTCAAAACGCATTACTTAAACCATACACTTAAAACATTTCTCAAAAAAAATATCACGTATGAAGATTTAACACTTTTATTGTTGCATTTTCGAATTAGAGTTATAAGGTAATTTTATTATTGGAAAACACGCTCGGGACATCCTCGACGTTCAAGAATAATTTCTAGGGAATAAGTTAAAGAATCAATAATGTTATGCAATGGTTCCCCCATAATTTTATTGAACAAAAATTACTAAATGATATGTGTAATCATCTCCTTTCCGCAAACAGCAAAAACATTTTATTGGGAGAAAACCTAACATCATCTTACACATTGAAATCTTTTCTGAAGACCAAGATTTTAAATCACTAAGACTCAATTTCAAATAATTTGTGATCAAGTTGCATACCACAGTGTATTTGCGTCGACGTTTTGATAATATGCATTTCTTACGTCAGTAATAGAGTGGATCCCATGTACAAAAATCGAGAAAGCACTTTGGTACACTTTGCAGATAATTTGGGATGTGCATCTTTCGCATGTCAAGATCTTTCTGGTATGAAGTGAAACAAGTGAATCAAGATTATGCTCAGAAAGCCTGAGGCCGGTACTTAATAAGTGAAATTGAATCACAACAACAAACAATTAAGCTCATTACTTACTGATATTAATCAGTACTTATGTAGTGGATTAAAAATGTCATTCTTGTAAACCCAATGGAAGAACATACACTGACGGAAAAAAATTCCCAACACCAAGAAGAGGTTGTGTTAGATAAACGACAGCTGGTAGGTATTGAGAGTACATCTGTAAGATGACGTCTATGCAAATTTCGCGCTCGGCGCATACGTGTGGCGCTAGTAGCGCCCCTCGGAACATGCAAAGCTGGTTTGCTGTAAATACGCGCTGTAACGTTCGTGAGCGTTAGTTATCGCTGTGATTCGACGTAGTGTGTTGATGTTAGTCAAGAATGCCTTTAAGAAGACAAAGAAGCCATTATCAACAGCTCACGGAGTTTGAACGAGGTCGTGTAATAGGGCTACGAGAAGGTGGATTTTCTTTCCGCAATATTGCAGAACGACTTGGCAGGAATGTAGCCACTGTGCATAATTGTTGGCAGCGGTGGTCAAGGGAAGGTACTGCCTCAAGAAGACCGGGTTCCGGCCGGCCGCGTGGCACTACTGAGAGGGAAGACCGCAGTATACGGCGTATGGCCGTGGCGCATCGTACTGTGTCTGCGGCAGCAATTCGAGCTGAAGTTGCCACCACAGTGACACAACGAACTGTTACAAATCGGTTACTTGAAGGACAGCTCCGAGCCAGACGCCCTGTAGCGTGCATTCCACTTATTCCAAACCACTGCCGTTCGCGACGTCAGTGGTGTCAAGA
Source organism: Macrothele yani (assembly GCA_039090855.1). Taxonomy (NCBI): domain Eukaryota; kingdom Metazoa; phylum Arthropoda; class Arachnida; order Araneae; family Macrothelidae; genus Macrothele; species Macrothele yani. The sequence continues at coordinate 156,881,537 of CM077034.1, read as the reverse complement.
TAGAGCTCATTGGAGGACGGAGTGGAGATCTGTTGTGTTTTATGATGAAAGCCGGTTCTGCCTGGGTGCCAGTGATGGCTGTGTGTTAGTTAGAAGAAGGCCAGGTGAGCGCCTGCAACCAACCTGTCGGCGGCCGAGACACACTAAACCTACACCTGGAGTTATGGTCTGGGCAGCAATTTCCTATGACAGAAGGAGCACTCTCGTGGTTATCCCACGCACCCTGACGGCACAGTTGTACGTCGGTCTGGTGATTCAACCAGTTGTGCTGCCATTCACGAACATCATTCCAGGGGAATGTTTTCAAAAAGGATAACGCTCGCCCGCATACCGCTGTTGTAACCCAACATGCTCTACAGAGTTTCGACACGTTGCCGTGGCCTGCTAGATCACCAGATCTTTCTCCGATCGAGAACGTATGGGACATCTTTGGACGACAACTCCAGTGTCACCCCCAACCAGCATTAACCATCCCTGTATTGACCGACCAAGTGCAACAGGCATGGAACTCCATCCCACAAACTGACATCCAGCACCTGTACGACACAATGCATGAACGTTTGCATTCAACATTCTGGCAGTTACACCGGTTATTAGTATACCAGCATTTCACATTTAAAATGGCTCTTCTCGCGCTTACATTAAGCTGTGATCTTGAAACCTTAATCGATTAAATATGTTACCTATACAAATGTATTGCCGCCATTTCATTCCTCTACAACTATTTTTTGTGGTGTTGGGATTCTTTTTTCCGTCCGTGTATGTGAGCCATAAATGTAAATATTTACAAAACTGTGTCTGCCGCACTATTAACAATTTCTACCGTTTAGTGTATTAAAAAAATATATTTATCTTTGTTTTCATTTTTGCATATTATTCAGATTCAGAAATATTATCCATATGCTATGTTAGAAACGACCATGACAAAGATGATACTTGATGTAGCTACGAAAGTTCATCTGCGTATGTGCCAGCTAGTGTACGACTGCATTGCTTTTCTGTTCATTTTCGATTGTTTTCCTGTTTGATTGCATTGGTTTTCTGTTCAAGTTCAATTCATGTTTATAGCTTAATATATATCTTTCTTCTCTGCTAAATGAATTGTCAAAAATCTTGGAAAAGTGACTTTTTAAATTCCTGATGACAAGATCTAAGATCCAGATGTTTAAATTCACATATCAAAATTTTCTAATGCAAATCCAACAATTTGTTACCAATTTCTGGATGCTTTAAAAAAGCCCACAAAACAAGCATTTTCTACGAGAAACACTGACTACCAAAAGCGTTCGATAGCAGGAGGATTTAGAATCCAAATGTGAGACAGGGAATGTGATTTTCTGCTCCTGTATCGAATGCAATACCGAACATCTAAGTCATCGTTATGGGGGAAATTGTAAGTCGAACGGTATAGCAAGGAAATTATTCCCTATGTCTCCGCTTAGAAAAGGTCGATATTTAATCAGTGTGATGGGGTCTAGAATCGGAAACAAAAGTTAATTTTTTTAAATGGACTTACATTTGCACACCAGTCGTTTTACTTCTAACAAATTCGGCGATTCAGAGAAGAGTTTTCCATCGGTTTTCGGCAGCTGACCGCACTTCGCAGACTGCACCTTCTTGCTTCAAGTGATTGGTGGACGGGATTAAGTAGGCTGTTATCTCACTCATACCGCAAAACTTCTTTGAGGAGCTATCTCTTAATATGGTTTTGCGGGCACATTTAAGAAGATAAGATGGGCGATTCGGAGTATGTGTTGCATATGAATATTTGGAAATTATTCTACAGATTATGGGACGCGGATGAGCAGGATATGCTTTAATCAGAAACAATAAAATATCGCTAGAATATCATGGCGGGTGGAGGTCGGCGAGGTGGTGGTTTAAATTGGGAAATTTCCGTTTAGTAGGATAGGATAAGATTTGTAAACAGTGAGGAGTGGGCGGAAGACCAGATTCATCATTCAAATGGCATGCGGCTTAACGAGGTTCGACTGTATTTTAAAACGTGAAATATACAAAAAATATGCTTGTCATTAGGCCAAATACTTGAAATTAATGTGTACATATTTACATTGGTGTTGAAATTCGCATAATGGCACAGCCGTCCAAAGAACCTTACCGTGTCTTTCTTTGTCAATTAAAATCCAGTCTAAAATCTGGGTTGTCAATCCGTGTTTTGTCCTTCTGGCGATATGTTAATCCCATTGCAATTTCAGTGATTTTATTCTGATCATGATATTTTCCACCCTTGTCATTATCGTTATCTACGAGTTCCTCTTTTTTTCTCTCCTAATTACAATAAACATGAACCTCTCCAGGCTTCTTTCAGTTGTCTACACTCTTTGTATGTTTTTTTGTTTAATGTCCACGTCGCTGGTCTACACCCAAGTACTGGATTGATGCATTGATTTTTAAACATTTTTGTTTTAAGACATAATTCCTTATTGCTCTCTAAAATTCTACTGATTCTTCCAAACGATCTTCATCCAAGTTTTATACGGCGAATGATATCAGCTGTCCAAGGTAAATGTAGGTACCTGTTACTTACAGCTTTTCACCAACAATCGATAAATCTTCATTTCTTGGAAAAACAGTGTACATCAGTTTTGTCTTCTGAAAGTTTTTTTTTTTATCCCACTTCTTTATGCTAGTGAGCACGTTCCTGGATAATACTTGGCAGTTCTGATCAGGCAGTTGCAAAAACGATTACGTCTTCCTCAAACGAACGTGAGTTAAATAATCACCATTAATCATTATCCATTTGTTTACCAAGTTCAATGACTGAAAGATTTCCACGTTTAAACACCATATCTCCCAAGCTCTTTAGTGGGTTCGTTTAAAACGCCGTGTTAAACTAAAGAGATTAGGAGATATGGTATTACCTTGGCTCAATCGTTTTCCAATTTTTACTGCTGCTGTATCCACAAATAGCCGAAGCTGGCCACTTGCATTTTCATATATATTATTAATAATGCTAATGTATGCGCCTTCAATTCCGCAGTATTTCAAAGCCATTGTAACTGCTGAAGGCTTCATGGAATCGAAGGCCTTTTCATAATCGATAAAAGCCATGCACAATGGAAGTTCCTATTCCCTTTTTCTAGAACGTTTCACCATGAAAAATGTCATACATTAGCGTTATTAATAATATCATTATTTAACGTTTCACCATGAATAGTTCCAGCTTTTCAAATTTTCGAAATACTGTAAAGAATTCGGCGCACTGTTAGTCAGGTTTTATTACTAATAGAAATGTTCTGTCTTAATTATTTTGAACTACTTTCTACTTGCTCGGAATCGTGTGGTAAGAATTGTTGTCTTTAGTCATGAACCATTTGTTTTACTGTCATATTTGATACACAAAACTTTATTTTATTATAAGGAAATGCAAATGTTTTTTACATAGGCATTTTCCTGTTTCACCACTTAAGTTAAACACAGCACGGTTGAGTATCTTTACATGACAGCGGAAATAACTTTCTTTGTTTTCCGCTAGATATCATCTGGCTTTGCTCTGTGAGCCTGGTTTGTTTTCTTTATAATAATTTTCCCCAAAAGATTTATACTTTGGTGGCAGCAGCATGTATGATATTGTGACGATCCCCTCCCCCTCGCATAAATAATTGGCGAGAGGCGTGGTTAATTAACGGTAATTGAAACTTGATTGGGGGTTTTAATTAACAGATAGTTATAATTTAAACACTTGCGAGGGGCGGTATATTAAGAAAAGATCTTCTATCACTTTGAATTCAAGTGGCGAGTTGCAGGTGTTTGCCACGAGAACAAAGAGCCCATAAACGGAAATGAGACGGGTCACAGTTTAAAAGCTATTTCCCATGACTCAAAAGTATTTGGACGGCAAAAAAGCGTTTGAAGCTTTTGTCTGTGCCGCGCGCTAAACAATGGGGAAGCTCTTAGATTTGAAGAGCGGTTTATAATAAAAATGTCGCGGTTTCAAGTGTTGGAATTCACCGCTTACCAGTTTATTGGAGAGGGGAGATTGTTGTTGAAGACAGATCCCGTTTGATATCCGAGAGAACTGGGCCTCGATTTTAACTCGTGCTAGAAAATGCTTGCCGTCCGTCTGGGTGCTCTTACAATTTTGAGAATAAGAAGGGAATCCAGGTGAAAAGCATAAGCTGATGAATAATAACCACCAGATTTACCTAAAAACTTTCTGATCCTCGCCGGACAACGGATACCTGTCCTAAGGAGCAATTTCAGGTGAAATGCCGACAGAAACATAATAATTACGGAATATCGCCTCACTCATGCAGAGCGGAGAACAGAAACGCCAACATCGGGAACCACGGAGGAGCCGAGCCCCCTGCAGAGCCTCTTCGCAAAAAAAGCGGGGAGAGAACTTTTGTGCGTGTGTCTGAGTACGTGCGTTCAGCGACTAGGGATGATGTCGTTTTGACGATGAGACCGTAAGCAACGCGGCCTCCTCCAAAAAGGAAAAAGATCTACCCGTAGTGCCGACATATTAGTGAATGTGAGTGAGCGTTGTATTGTTTTCTGGGCGTCACCATACTGTGGATACTCAAGGACCTATGTAAGTACTTTTTACGAATACTTTTATTTGCGGTCCATTGTGAACGAACAGAGTTTTCGATAGGACATATTTTCTGAAACACCGAAGAGGGCCAAAGCTGGCCGGAAACTATAGCTTTGCAATTAGATGAAGAATCCGGTATAATTTATACATGTATCTATTAAATCCCTGTTTTAATTGTTATACAGTGCCTCCATAGGTTTATTGGTGTACTGTGTCGGCTGCTTGGCTAACGAGGTATTGGAGGATCCAGTGATTCGAATCGCAGTCCGGAAGTGATTGGGCATCCTGACAACTAAGGCCCAAAGTACGCAACAAAAGTGATGATCTGCATTGGGATCCGTATTGCATACCTACAACAGCAGAAAGAAAGTCTTGAGCAGCAGACGGGCAGCATAAATCAGCTGATAGCTAGAATTGGGGGTTATGAGGAAAAATTCGATAAAAGAATAGAAGATACCAACTTGCGTATCGATCAGTTGGAAATTGGGCAGGTAAAGTGCGTAGACCAAATAGAACAATGTACCCAAAATTTAGAGAGCGTTCGTAAATTGTGCGAGACTCAATGTAGAAATGTAAAGGCAAAACTTTCTGGCGAATTTAATGGTACTAAGTTAGAACAAACTAAATTTTATAGGGATATTGAGAAGAGGGTACAACATTGTGAGGCAAAAATAAGTTCGTCGGAATTTAAGTCACCGGGGGTGATGAGCGAAGCTTTGAGTAGGCCGACCCGAATTAAACCAGGCGCGTTTGACGGAAAGACTAGCTGGGGTGTATACAGGACCCAGTTTGAAATTGTTTCGAGTGTGAACGGCTGGAACGAAAGGAAGAAAGCATGCGCGCTTGCGGCATCATTGAGGGATGCAACTGCTGATATCCTACAAACTTTGTCGGAAGAGAGCCGTTTAAAATATTTCTGTCTCGTCGCGGCCCTGGAACTCAGATTCGGGGAGGAACATTTAAAACAACTCCGTGTTCTTCAGTTGAAATATCGCAGGCAGGAAGTCAAGGAGTCACTTCAAGAGCTAGCGACCGACATCGATCGGATGACAAGGTTTGCGTATGGGCAATGTACGTCGAAAATATAGGACACGATGGCGCAGCAACATTTTGTGGAAGCAATTTTTGATCCAGACATTTAGCATTCAGTGCGAATGGCGGATTGTGACTCACTTAAGTCAGCCGTCTTACATGCAATGAAATTTGACTCTTCGCGCCATTCTAGAAGTTCTAGAAAAACAGTTCGTATGGCGACTGTAGCAGAAAGTCCGATCAATGCATCAGTCGAAACTAAACTCGAAGAGCTTTTGGATCTCCTTCGCAGAGAGGTTAAACATCGTTCTGTTACGTCTCCTGGCCGGAGAAGAAGTGATACGCCGTCTAGAAAAGTGGAGTGCTGGTATTGTAGATTAAGAGGTCATCGCAGTATTGAATGTAGAAAACGGTTGAGAGAGAAAAAAAAGTCGAAGGAACAGGCTTCGGGAAACCCTCAGAAGTCAGTTTCGAGGGGCGAGAACGGAAGCAGCAAAAGCAGACCCGAACGGTGAAAGTGCACGTCACAGGTCTTTCTGGGGATTACAGTGGTTTAAGAGTTGAGGGGATGATAAATAAAACTAAATGCCTATTTGTGCTGGATACTGGGGCGGATATTACAGTGCTCCGTCCGAATTTTTTAAAGCAAATTAAGGAACCTGCAGATTGTTTGAAGAGTGAGCAACGGGTTGAGATTCAAAATGTAAATGGAGATGGTTTAGTTGCTCTTGGAACCGCAGGCGTCAATATAAGAATTGTAAATGAATGCTGCAGACACACGGCAGTGATTGCTGATATCGTTGAAGAATGCTTCCTGGGTCTCAGTTTTCTTAGTGAGAACGGGTATGTTTTGGACCTTAAGAATGGAACCCTGAAGACGGAACATGAGGAAATGGTTCTCATGAGGAGTCAACATGGGCACCTGAGGTCTCAAAGGGTCACAGTTCTCGCAAAGGAAAAGTGTGTTTTACCAGCAAAAAGTGAAACAATTCTGGCAGAATGTTTGCCTGAGCTTTGACTAGAATTTCCGATGGCAGTATGCGAAATGTCCGAAATTTGCCCGCTACCGAAAAATGTACTTGTAGCAAAAGCCTTGGTAAAAACAGCACATTGTATCCCAGTAAGAATAGTTAACCTGGGTGACGTCGATGTGAAGCTAAAGGAAGGGTTAGCACTTTGTTCCTTGAATCCTGTAATTTCGCCGCGTAGCTGTAGAGTAAGGATCCCACCAAACTCGAGCGTGGAAGCGAATGGTGAGTTGCCGGAGCATTTGCGTGACCTTAAAAGGGAGGCCACGGCGAGCCTGAGTACGTATCAGTTTGGAGAGTGGACCGAGATGATATGCGAATTTGCCGATGTTTTTTCCGCATGTGAGGATGATTATGGACGAACTAACGTCGTTCTCCATAAAATAGATACGGAAAATAATGCTACAATTAAGCAGCCGCCTAGACGTTTACCTTTAGCTAAACGAGCAGAAGTGGAAGAGATGTTAAGAAATATGGAGAAGCAAGGAGTTATAGAACCTTCATTTAGCCCATGGGCATCTCCTGCTGTTTTAGTCTCTAAGCCTGACGGTACGACTAGATTTTGTTTAGACTACAGGAGGCTCAATGAAGTAACTCGTAAGGATTCCTATCCACTACCTAGGATAGACGACACTTTGGATCATTTGGCTGGATCTGAGTGGTTCTCAACGCTCGATCTAAAAAGTGGCTATTGGCAGGTGGGTATGCATCCAGATGATAAGGAGAAAACTGCCTTCACGACAGGTAACGGTTTGTGGCAATTTCGGGTAATGCCATTTGGATTGTGTAATGCTCCCGCCACATTTGAACGTTTAATGGAAACCGTTCTTCGAGGTTTACCGTTTGACATCTGCATGGCTTATCTGGATGACATAATTGTGTGTGGTACTACTTTTGCTAAGCATTTGGATAATTTGAGAGTCGTTTTCATTAGGCTCCGTGAAGCTGGAGTAAAATTGAATCCGAAAAATTGTAGATTTTTGCAAAAGGAAGTGAAGTACCTGGGACATGTAATTTCTGCGGATGACATAGGTACAGATCCTGAAAATATTGTGGCAGTCAAATAATGGCAACCGCCGAAGAATGTTCGGGAGGTGAGAAGTTTCCTTGGGTTATGTTCCTATTACCGGAAATTTATCAGAGGTTTTTCGCGATGATAGCAGGACCATTGCATCGGTTAACTGAGGCGAAAGTTCCCTTTGAGTGGAATGAAGAGTGTCAACGAGCCTTCGCGACACTAAAGGAAGCTCTGATATCAGCGCCGGTATTGACTTATCCCAAAGTGGAATTATCATTCATCCTGGATGTCGATGCTAGTGAAACTGGAGTAGGTGGAGTTTTATCTCAGGTTCAGAATGAAAAGAAAAAGTAATGGCATACTTTAGTAAATCTCTTTCTAAGCCGGAACGGAACTAATGTGTTACTAGAAAAGAATTATTGGCTATGGTAAAAGGTATAGAACATTTTCATCATTATTTGTTCGGTAGAAAATTCTTTTTGCGAACCGATCATGGCGCTTTGCGTTGGCTGTTTAATTTTAGAAATCCGGAGGGACAAGTAGCCAGGTGGATAGAACGTTTACAAACTTATGATTTCTAGGTACAACATCGGAAGAGGAATGCACATAAGAATGCGGATGCTTTGTCTAGAAGACCCTGTCCGCCGCAATGCAAATCCTGCCTACGCGCAGAGAGCAATGATCTGCAGCCGGGTATCCAAGCGGTGCTCTAGGCGATAATTCCCCCGACCCCGACTGTACGAGATCCGCTGAGTCCGGATGAGATGCAGAAAACGCAGGAAGCCGACGAAGATGTTGGACGTCTGGTCCGATGGAAGCAAGAATCTTCCGACCGTCCTACGTGGGCGACTGTTGCAGCGTTCGGACAGATTTTGAAAAGTTATTCGGCCAAACGGGATTCTCTTGTGGTTAGAAATGGAATTTTGTGCAGAGAATTGGATAATTCTAGGAATGATTCGCGACAAATTCAACTGGTGGTTCCAAGATCTTTGGTGAAAGATGTTTTGAAACAAATGCATGATAGCCCAACTGGTGGACATTTTGGTGTCAGAAAAACTCTCGCGATAGTCCGGGAACGGTTTTACTGGGTAATTGGTAGGAAGGATGTAGAGGATTGGTGACGACAGTGTCACTTATGTGCGTCCAAGAAGGGCGCAATGACACGATGTCGCGGCCGAATGCAAGTGTATAATGTGGGAGCGCCGTTCGAAAGGGTAGCCATTGATGTAATGGGACCGTCTCCCAAGTCAGAAGATAGCAACAGGTATTTGTTGGTGGTTATGGATTATTTCATAACATGGCCGGAGGTCTTTCCTATGGAAAATCAGGAAGCAGTTGCTGTTGCCGAAATTCTTGTCAGTAGATTGGTGAGCTCTCGTGGGGTTCCTCTTGAATTGCATTCCGACCAGTGGCGGAACTTTGAGTCTAAAGTGTTCCAAGAAATGTGTAATTTACTCGGCATTAAAAAGACTCGAACTACACTACTTCATCCTCAGAGTGACGGAATGTGTGAAAGGTTCATGCGCACCTTAGGACAGAAGCTTTCATTATTTATTAGTGATAACCAGAAAGATTGGGACAGGCTTGTTCCGCTATTTTTGTTGGCGTTCCGAGCTGCGGTGCATGTAACAACAGGGAATGCCCCGAGTATGATGTTGTATGGGCGAGAATTACGTCTCCCCTGTGATTTGGTGTTTGGAAGGCCGGAACCAATTGCCCAGGATTCTAGCACGTATGTCCCAGAGCTTACCAGAAGATTGGAGAAAGTACATAGTTTTGCTAGGAGGAATATTCGGATAGCTACTGAACGAATGAAGACCAGATATGACGTGCAGGCTGCGGAGAAAGTGTTTAAGGAGAAAGACTTAGTCTGGCTCTGTAACCCACGTAGGCTAAATGGAAAGTCACCCAAATTGCGGCGCCCGTGGGAAGGTCCTTATGTAGTAAAGAAAAGAATGAACGATGTTCTTTACAAGGTTCAGTACAATAATAGACCAGTTAGAGTTATACACCTCGATATGCTTAGACCGTATAGAGCAGGAAATACAGGATCATAAACATTTGAAGGGTGAGTGTCTCAGGTGATTCGTTAGTTTCCCGTTGGTTGACTTAGTGATGTGAAAGGGTGAGATGTGGAGAGCCTGAGAACATGGAATGAGTTTGTTGGTTGTAATAATTTTGTATAGTGTACTCGGTGTTATGTTCTATTGGTGGAAATATTTTAATATTGCAATATGTCGCGTGACGTGGTAGTGAAACTGTATAATGTAAATTAATTTTGTAGTGTCGTATTTGTGTACTGCCCTGGGGCGTGGCAGTGTAAATAATTATGCAGGTATGCATGGAATGTGGGCGTTCCCTGAGATTCGTTAGAAAAGGGTATGTGACCGGGGAACTCCAAAGACCAATTCAAGGCGATTGTGTGTAGTAAGGGTAGAGACGATGATAGGCACCAAGGAAGAGGGGTACTGATGAGTTTTATCTAGGGTAGGCAGTTCCGGGTGGTGGAATCGCTGCGAATCACAGGTAGCTCATATGCACTCGGGACGAGTTCATTTTAAGAAGGGGCCGATGTCACGATCCCCCTCCTCTCATAATTAATTGGCGAGAGGCGTGGTTAATTAACGGTAATTGAAACTTGATTGGGGGTTTTAATTAACGGAGAGTTATAATTTAAACACTTGCGAGCGGCGGTATATTAAGAAAAGATCTTCTAACACTTTGAATTCAAATGGCGAGTTGCAGGTGTTTGCCACGAGAACAAAGAGCCCATAAACGGAAATGGGACGGGTCACAGTTTAAAAGCTATTTCCCATGACTCAAAAGTATTTGGACTGCAAAAGTGTTTGAAGCTTTTGTCTGTGCCGCGCGCTAAACAATGGGAAAGCTCTTACACTTGAAGAGCGGTTTATAATAAAAATGTCGCGGTTTCAAATGCTGGAATTCACCGCTTAACAATTTCTTGGAGAGGGGAGATTGTTGTTGAAGACAGATCCCGTTTGATATTCGAGAGAACTGGGCCTCGATTTTTCCGCGTGCTAGAAAATGCTTGCCGTCCGTCTGGGTGCTCTTACAATTTTAAGCATAAGAAGGGAATCCAGCTGAAAAGCATAAGCTGATGAATAATAAGCACCAGATCTGCCTGGAAACTTTCTTCATCTCGCCGAAGCATCGATACCTGTCCTAAGGAGCCATTTCAGGTGAAATGCGGACAGAGAAATAATAATTACGGAATATCGCCTCACTCATGCGGATGAGAGAGAAGAGAAACACCAGCCTCGGGATTCGCAAAGGAGCCCAGCCCCTGCAGAGCCTCTTCGTAAAGAAAGCAGGGAGAGAACTTTTGTGCGTGTGTCTGAGTACGTGCCTTCAGCGACTAGGGATGATGTCGTTTTGACCAAGAGACCGTAAGCAACGTGGCCTCATCCAACAAGGAAAAAGTGCTACCCGTAGTGCCAACATATTAGTGAATGTGAGTGAGTGTTGTGTTGTTTTCTGGATGTCATTATATTGTGGATGCTCAAGAACCTATGTAAGTACGTTTTTTAACCAATACTTTTATTCGCGGCCCATTGTGAACGAACAGACTTTTCGTTAGGACATATTTTCTGAAACACCGAAGAGGGCCAAAGCTGGCCGGAAACTATAGCTTTGCAATTAGATGAAAAATCCGGTGTAATTTACACATGTATCTATTAAATCCCTGTTTTAATTGTTATACTGTGCCTCCATTGGTTTATTGGTGTACTATGTCGGCTAATTGGCTAACGAGGTATTGGCGGATCCAGTGATTCGAATCGGAGTCCGGAAGTGATTGGGCATCCTGACAACTAAGGCCCAAAGGACGCAACAATATATATACATTCTTGGCAAGTATTGTAACAATACAACATGCCTCTTTACAAGAAACCTAATGTCTGTATAGCAGCAAACACCTTGAGAAGTTTCTGTGCAACAGGAGAAATTCTGGAATCATCGTGTCCGGAATTTTTAATTTCAGTAAAATTTTTGCTTCGGTCGCACACAACATTTATTTTATCTAACTTGTGCATGGCTACGGAACTGGGTGACTGATATATAGATTCGCGCAAAAAAAAATTATTGCTGAAACAAACCTTTTGGACAGGCCCTTGACAGAAAGCAAAATCTTAATATGGGAAATCGCATTCGTTTCGAAATTTAATTCTTGTGTTTTAATTTCTTTTAACACAACTGATATACCTTTAACAACGTTTACATTATCCAGAGAAATGTGCGACATTCTAATACGGAGTTTACCATTTGGACTGAAACTGCACAACGCTGATATGTTAAAATATTTTTAAATGCATGATGTATGCAAAAAATGTTCATCTCTTATTTATATGTTCCTTTCTAATGAAGATAAACGTATCGATTACTTGTCAAACAGGGACAAAAAAAGACAATGATGTACCCAATTTGTGCAAGCATTAAAGAAGGAGTGCTACATGGCATATTCGTTTATCGGAAAGTGCAATGCTATTCCCGAAGCATTTGTAGGAGACACAGTTTGCTTTAACTATATCATGAAATATCCAACTTATCTTAACGCAGAAACGCGAATCATGGAATATGTGTAAAACGTTAATCGGTGTTAAAGAACATAAATCAATAAATATAAAAACCATGTGGTTTTGTAAAGGTAATCACAGTTTAAAATTCTACGTATTGTACTTACACTAATCCTTAAAAAGAAGTGGGATATTTGTTACGAGGCTCATACATTTTTTGTTTAACGAAATAGGTACCGACCATTGCCAATTGTATGTCCTCCCTGAAGTATAATTGGATGTACTCCCTGAAGTGTAATTAAAAAAGTATAATTTTTCCTTTGTAAAAAATTACAGACTTTTCTATTTCTTTAGGTGAGTTTTAAATATTAGAGTTAATTATTTGATGTTTGTAATACTAGAATTTACTTTCAGTACTTTACTAGGAATAATTATTATAATTATGAAAAAGTTTGTCTCTTTGTTATATTTAACCTAAGGAATTACAACTACTCGAAACGCTTTTCCAAGCGTCTAATAACGGGAAAATACGAACTAAAATGCGGCTGATCTGAGTTATATAACGAGTTCATTATCAAGTTTGCTAAACATTGTGCCTGTAGTTTCTTCTGAGCTTAACATAGAGTTAAGTTTTGGATTCTTCTATGACCAACACAAATTTTGAAAATAACCAAGTTGATTTATTCTCATATTTTTATTTATTTCGATTGGAAGTTTAGCGACCACCGTGAGCAACAGGATGGGCTATAAGCCCTCGCCCGTCCTTAATTTCTGCCACTGGTTCCGAAGAAGTGAGAGAACTAGTGGCGTAAGACAAACACAACATCCATACCACTCCAGGGTTGTAACACAGACTTCATCCTGTATTAATGGTCAGAAGCCTGCACCACCGTGGCGGCATTAATATTTTAATGATAAGGAAGGAACAGCAAAAGATCTTATCGACTATCACTTTTAAAGAAAATTTGGACTACTGATGCACCAAAAAATGAGAGAATAGTTAAAGAAAATGCAAAAAAGCGTATTTCTAACAAGCTTTTGGATTGTTCACAGCGTTTTCTACTTTAAAATATAAATGCTCATGTGCTTCATGATACAATTGCAAAAAAGGCTTGATCAAAAGTTAAAATAGGATAATTTGTTTTCAGTTATTTGGACAGGAAATACTGAATATTTTTATTAAATTATATTTGATCTTTTTTTCAATTCAAATATACTAAATGAAATCACTTCGTGCATCGAAGAGTGTGAAGCAGGTGTAGTTGAGGTACTTTTGGTAGAAGGTTTATTCTTTAGTACACTGTAAAAAATTTTATGGTCAAATTACGGTAGATACACCGGCAGCTGAGTGGCCGGTCAATAAACCGTAATTGTACAGTACCGCACTGTTATGTTCATTAACGGTCTAATGACCGGGAAATAAAAAACGGTCAAACTACCAGAAAATGTGGCCTAACACAGTAGATCAACCGTAAATTTAATACGGTAGATAAACCGTATTTGAAAGAAAAACATGGCAAAGCCTGTAAAATAAATACGGTGTAAAGACCGTTTTTTCTTTACAGTACTGTAATTTTACAGTACCATACTGTAATGTTCATTAACGGTCTAATGACCGGGAAATAAAAAAAGGTCAAACTACCAGAAAATGTGGCCTAACACGGTAGAGCAACTGTAAATTTCATACGGTAGATAAACCATATTTGAAAGAAAAAACATGACAAAGCCTGTTAAATAAACACGGTGCAAAGTTTTTTTGTTTTTTTTCAAAAATGTTTAGCCACTGTTTTTTAGATTTGGTTTAATGACCTTTTCTTAATATGTTTTTTTGGTCTAATTAGGGTTTCAGCCAATTTTTGGGGCGGACTTGAACCGCAGTTTTAAGAAAAACACGGCAAAGCCCATTAAATAAATATGGTGCAGTTTTTTTACAAAAATGTTTGCAAAATTGCATGTGTTTTTCACGATCTATAATGTGTTTGAGCTTTTGATTTCATAATTCGTAAAACTCTCAAAAATACCGTATAATATATACACCAATCAGCCAAAACATTAAAACCACCTACCTAATACAATGTGTCTTCACCTGATGAGACAGATTCAATGAAATGTTGGTAGCCATCTCTTGGTATCATGACTGCAACAGATCCCACACTTCCTGCAAATTACGCGGGTGATGCTGCTCATACCCCTTCCTCCAACTGAAACCACAAATGCTCAATAGGATTCATGTCCAGTGAATTTGGGGCCTATGGCATTAAAGGGAATTCCAGTTATGTTCTTGGAACCATTGCTGAACTTTCTTTGCAGTGTGACATGGATTACATCCTTTATTTCAAGTCTTGTTGAAAGGTGCCATCTCCACTAGGGAATACAGTCACGAAAAGGTAGTTTTAATGTTGTGGCTGATCAATGTAAATTTATGTAAAGATTTCAAAAATGTGGTCAACCCTAGAATGCCACTCTTAGTCTACCGTAATGGTCAAAATACAAATACCACCAAACTTGCTTATCATGAGTACTGTCGAATCATTTTCATCTAAGAAACAATATGCATTATGCAGTTTTACTGACGTAGATCACTGGGGTGAATGACTTAACTTGTAAGTCCTGTGCAAAACATTTATGCCATTGAAAATCTAGATGAGCAAATTGTTAAAGCTTCCTCGGATTTTTCCAAAGGACTACTAAAAACAGTTAATTTCTACATGACAGCACAAAGTAACACATTTTTCATTTTTGTCCCTACAACTTCTGGTGTGACAATTGCAGTTCACTGTAGGTGTTTAAATTGGAAGGAGTCAGAAAGCCAAAGTGCACGTTGTTTGCAAGTATAACAAACAGATGTCAAAACTACAGAGATAATGGTGTATAGCAGTTGGCTTGAAGACACCGGGGAATCAGTAGTATAAAAAAAAATAAATGTTGCATATGCAGAGAACTAGAAACAAATTACCAACAGATATTTTCCAATGTGCTCAGGCAAAAAGTAATTTATTGTTTCATAGATTTAGGACTACCATTACCAAAATACTGATATATAATTGAAGCTTAGAGACACAGGAAAAGTACTGAATCAACTGGATTGCATTTTTTTTTATTAAAAAAAAACCAAACTTAATTGGTGTAACAATATATATACAGATCAACTAATATCATAGACAATGTTTTTTTTTTATTATTTGCCACTTATTGTCTGATATCTTTTAGCCAACTGTTGTGGTCTTTTACTTTGTGCCATAACTTTGCAATTTTTGGATTGACTTCAGAATAAAGCTTCTTCCCTTTCTTCCTTTGCTCCACATACAGGATTTATACCCACAAAGCACCTGTGATTAAAGTGAGAAATTAACACAATGAAATACATCATAAAAATTCTGGCTTCTAAAAAAGTAACAATATATATACAAAAACAATATGTATCTTTACAGCACACTACTAGTTTGATTTTAAATTATTACAAAAACTAAATTATTTGTGTAGTGAGAAATCCTGAAGACCATCAATAATGGAAAAGATTTGATCAATTTGAATACTATTTTTATCCCACAATAAGAATACTGGTTATACAATACAATGTTCATAATATTTGGCAAGTGTAGTGGTAAAAATTTGCAGTCAACTCAAGAAAATGAAGACCACCAAAAAAAATTGTCACAATGGCCAGGTCTGAAAATTAGCAAGGCAGGTGGAATTACTAGAGGGCAACTGAAAATAAAAGACTGATGCCTTCATGGACTGAGCAGATTCCTAATACCTAGCAGAGTTGTATAAAAATTAAATGTATCTGCATACACAACCATTGAAACAGAAAACTTGCTGAAAACCCATGAATCATAACAATAGAATAAGATAATTTAAAGAAAAATTAATATGACAATAAATAATTATTAGAACATTACAGATTCTAGAGAGGACAAAAGTATATCAAGACTGAATGCGCAGAAATGTGTGTAAAATGGACCTTAAGGCCAGAACACTATGAACCTCATAAAAACAAGACTAATTAAAGTTTTTATATCTAGAAAAGCAGTTCCGTTAATGAACTTTCAAAAATTATAAATAGCATTTTCAACTTAATTCAAAAATAGTAGACTTATAAAATACATAAGGAAAAGACTTTAATTTCATAACTAGCAACTGCAAGAGGAACCTGGCAATATAATTTATAGTCTTTCTGTGTAAATGAAACTTTTGTTACAGTTCCTATATATTGAGAACAGGCCTTGATAAAATCAAGAGGCCAGAAAAGTCTGTAAAACCAAAAGAAGTCCCTATCGGAAGATGTGAAAATTTCTCGTTGAGATAGAAGTAAATATATTAATCTGAGTAAAGCCTTAAGTGTTTTAATTGCTGTAAATAACATTTTTAAATCTACAAGCAAAAACTATCTGCAAAAGCTGCTAATAATTTGGAAACTATCCGTGCATGGCATACGCATGCACGTCTATATTCTGAGACTGATACCAACTGCAAAAATCCAGGAAAAGCAGCAGACCCCTTCTAGTAAATAGGTGGACACAACTTATTTTTACACCCAGTCCTCAAGAAAGAGAGAGACTACTTATTTTCCTCGGTAAAGTGGAGGCTTAGGGTTAGAACAGATGAAAAGACCAAAATTATTTTAGTATTATACTTTGTTTAAAAAAAATAGGTTTATATTCTCAATAAAGGACATGTCGCTATTTTTGTATATCATGCAATACATACACAATTATAGATGTAAAAAATATATTTTACACACTTTGTTAACATTGGAGAGAGAAAAAAACTTCAATAAAATCAAAGTTTTATCCAAAAGTTCTTATACTAACCTTTGCAATGTCACTTTTGCCTCAAAGGGGTAGTGAATATTAAACACAAAGTAGGCAGAAAACAGCATGCACACTGCTTTTATTGGATTTTGCACACTATTGACACACATTCTGTCAATTATTAACATGAAGTTCTCTGGGTTTAGAACAGAGGAACCTAAATAAATAATATATATATATATATTAAATTCCTAAAATTTTATGTAAAATTAACAAATTTAACAATAGTAATTATGCAGTTTTAACTTTTGTACTGCATCAAACAGCAGTTATAAAATGGTGTAACCAAGATACCCCTATCCTGTTAGACATCAGGATCTTTGTATTACTGTCATCAAATTTAGTTAAGATTTTTGCTTGTAACTTTAATAATGCTAACACTCACTGCAGAAGCAGGGCTCGCTTCCAACAACTTCAGAACAAAATAAGATAGACTTAAGTAGTGGGGGAAAAAAGGGTCAAATCATGGACATGTAAAAAAAAAAACTTTTCATTTTTATAAATCTCCGAAGTGGCTGGTTAAGTCAAACCCAACCAACCATCTGCAAAATAATTAATTCACTACCCATTTATTAACTGCCGATCTTGGGAACTCCCAAATGACTTCCAAAAAGGCGGAACTCTTTCACCCCTGATAATAGCAATAACTTTGCAAAAAATACTGCCTGAGAGTGCTCAGGCATGGAAATTTAAAATCATATCAAGTTGAATTCAGTTCATATGGGGTATGCAGATGTGTCAACTCTCCGGATGAATGTCAAATTCTCCTGATTTTCACCGAGAATTAGCCATTAGGATGGTCAGCATTCCATCAACCACCACCATGGTTTTGAATCGCGTGTGAAATAATTTTCTCTTTCTGCGTCAAAGCAAGGCGACAACTGCAGTCATCAGTTTTGTATTTGTCCTCTCCTCCTATCTGCAAAAAGAAAGCTTCCCAGGTGGCGCAGCGGTCTAAGCGCTAGCTTCCGACAAAAAAATTTGCTTTAAAAATTTTTCCCCCAGCCCGATTGTCATATGATTCCTAGTGCCAGAGCTGACCCGGCATTCCTAGTGCCAGAGCTGACCTGCTCTGGCACTAGGAATGCCGGGGAGGGTCCATAATTAATTGACAGATGGCAGCTGCCCTGCCTTCTGGCAGTTCAGTCTTTCAACCCTTCGCCTCAAGAAATCCGGCGAATTCACTTAACAACAAAATTTGGCCTTGCCTTGTAACGAAAGGCGATGTTAGTACGATGCTTTTTGTTGTTTTTGCCGTCGCGCACAACCTAAAGAAGACTATAGCACGCTGGCCATTTTACGTTTTTATTATCTTGCAGAATCTACGTACCCAAAAAACCTATTTCAGTAGGGAGTTGGATGATCCGTGGAAGGGAGGAGCGTAATGAAGAGTGTAATTTCCAAAACCAAAAACAGACCACAACCCTTAGGAATACGAAGAGCTTGAATGTTTTTAAACTGCACCCCCACCCCCACCCCCAATAACTATACGTAATGGACACCGAGATTACATGATCTTTATCTAAGTTAGGAAAAAAATATCTGGGGTGTATACATTTACAATACAAAAACTAACAATGCAATAAAATGGGTATTGCTTTTAGTTTTATTTTTGTTTTGTTCTCCAGAACTTTTAGTGGACCAATAATACTTCTGGAAAATATCGATAAAAATAGAGCTCATGTGATTTTACGAGCTGTAATAATCTCCCGATTTTCAGATTTTGAAGGTTGGCATGTTTGGATATGACATTTTTACTTGCATAAATGTAAGAATACAATAATTAAAAAAAATGCAGAGGACAATATACATACAAGTGAAATAAAGCAAATACTTAAAAAATCAAAACATTGTACTGTTAAGAGTGTGAAAACCAAATATGATACTAACAATTGGTTAGGCAGAATTTTAACAAAAGCATGGCACAAACTTTCAAAGCAGAAACATTCAGCAAACAATGATAAGTGAAGAAGTATGTCATTCTTAGAACTGCAGCTTTTTATTTCTCTAAAAGATCCGTGCATTTTCAAGCTTTGAAAATGCACGGGTCCATTTGGCCATGAACCTGAGCAAAATTTGGACAATTTTGGAGGTGGTATGGCTGGCAATACTTGAAGAATATTTTCACAAGCTTTGAAAATGTTCGGCATTTTGCCGCATGAAACAGACACGAGACTGACCAATGAAAAAATAAAGGCTAAATTTTTTAGCGATGCGAGGGGAAAAAAATCATTGAACATTATAATTACTAAGCACATCAGAATATGCAATCATCCTGTATAAGCCAATATAAAATAATTTTATTAATTACAACTACAAAAAAATTAACTTTTTTCCTGACCAAGTCACACTGTGGTGTCTCACAGGCTGTTGGAACTTTGTTAGAGCAATTAAATAACCAGTGCAACATCAGATTTGGCAAGACACACTGAAAATGCTTCTTGGGGAATTATTATATCAGACAACCTTATAATAATAAGTCCAACAATGACACTGCCACAGGACTGTAGCAGAAAAATCAAAATCACATTTTCAGTAGGTTGAGCAGTCACACATTGTCAGTAGGTTGAGCAGTCACACATTGTCAGAATAAAAAAAAAGTTTATTGATGTTTTCAGAGAGCTATCTATGGCAGCATCAGGAAGTCCAAATTACTCAAAATTTTGAAGTGATTCTTATAAGAGCCTGATTTTCAGAAAAGTGCAATAAATTAATACTGTAATACAATAGTAGGAAAGAGGATGATTCAGAAAAACTTTTTCTTTAAAGAAAACAAAAATTAGTTCTCTTTGGTTTCAAGTTGTACGTACACAGTTCAATTGCTTTTATAACAGGGTAACTAACCCCCCCCCCCCCCAAAAAAAAAAAAAAAAAAGAACAACAACTTCAGTTTTGTAACAATATAAAAAATAACCAAAACAATGTTAAAAAAGGCTGAATTCAGCCAAAAGGTGAAAAAAATGTATGCATTATTAAGACAGGTGGCTCAGCATGGTTACTAGAAAGGTATCTATTTTAACAGTACATCTCTCTCTCACACACAGTGTGTACATACACTCAAAGGACAAAACATTAGAGATAGTTTGGAAGTGTGCTTCCACATGTTTTCTCTATGCGGAAGCACACTCCGAAGCAAATATCGAGAGTTGCCCTTCCGATTTTCCCCACATGCAACAAATGGACAGAATACACTGAAATATAGACCCACAATAAGATATAAAGGTTAAAATCGTGCATAACTTTTTCAATATGTCACTGATTGCCAAACATTCCACTTTTATGAATCAGCACAAAGGAGATCTTCATATCAATAATTTATTGTTGGCGGAAAATGAAAAAAAAAAAATCTTAGAAATAAAAATCACGATCTTACACAAAACATTTTCTTAATTTCTTTACATATGTAAGGAGTTCCAATGGAAAATTAGGAACATTTGCAAGTTCAGAAAATTTTAGAGAATAACAATGCATTAGCCTATATTGATGGAAATTCATGTATTTAACAACTTTATAGTTCCTTTACTTTTTCATCATGAATACCTTTTATTTGCGATCCCTTTTCCTTAGCAACAAACTACTGGACTAGTTAATCTTAGTCAATAGTCTGTTCCAAGTTAATAATCCGCCCAAAAGAGGAACAAAGATTGGAAGTTGAAACTCGGATGTACCACAGTGGTAAAGTCAACACCAGCTTTCATAGCTGGTTTCCCTTGCGAAAGCAACGGCTTAAAGGTTGATGCACAGGGAAAAGAAAACTCATTTAACAAGCATTATGTCTACATAATTGTTCTCACTTCTCTACAAAGGGGAAGGTACATAGCTATTCACCACAGCAATCAAAACATTTAAAAATAGTGCAGGTAATTTACTTCAAAATTTATGAGTTAACGCCATTAAAAGACAGTTTATTCTTCTAATACACAACAGTATGAAAATGTACAATAATTGCTAAACTATGATATAGAAAACGTGGGTTATTGCAGATGAGGCCTTTTTTAGGCCACTGTGCATTTCCCTTAACATACAAACTGGAAGTGCATGTTTGCCAATACCCTGAATATGACGTGTGGTGTCATCATATTCTAAGAAAACAAAATTTTATGGTATGATAAAACTATAAGCAGTTTGAATAAAATTCAAAATATTCAAGAGGGAAATCATAGTGTTACCTTTTACAGCTAGAAATGGAGATGTTACTGCTTCATTAGGAGGACAGTGAGGATTGAGCACCTGAAAAAAAAAATCAATTACTTTTGCATCACAAAATCAAGATACTGATAAAATATTGTTGCACTTCATTTTAGTGATGCTCTAAAATTCTACAAATAAGAAAAGGAACCAATATTAAAACATACAGCATGTTGAGGACTGATGTAGCTTGGGGGGGGGTGAAGCATGCTCATTTTGCGCATATTATTCCATCTAGACTGTTTATATATATATAGTATAGGTGGCTGCACCCTCACCCTTCCGTTTGCCATGATAAACCTGCAAAACTTGGGAGAAATTAATATTTTTGCCAATTATTTGTAAATTAAAAACATTAATATGACTTATCAGCCAAAGAATATTGTGTTGTACCCAGCCCTTCACTCCACAGCTTCCCATATCTTTATCCCTTTGCCAACATTAGATCAGAATACCAGCAATCAGAAAGTTAAACTAGCTGATATTTTTTTAACTTCCTTTTATTAGTGATAAAACTGTAACGGCCAAGAAAACGCATAATTTAACATTAAAAAATGCTGCGTGTTGCCTTCTATGTTGGCTGAATTTGCAAGCGAATCAGGTAAGGTTTTCCATGATCCTGCTCCCTGAATTACACCACCCACGCTCAAGGCCATTTGCATTGAATAAGCTAATGTATGCCAAAAACACCTCCAGTAACTCTTATGAAGAGAACACGGTTGTAGGCAAAAAATTATGATCTGTGATCACAGATCACAAAAGGTCAGATTTTAATTTTAGATCCACTTCTTACCCGCAAAGGCACCTTCTGTTACTCCTGCATCCAAGGATCAGTATTTCCCAAAATAAAGGTGGGAGATATCTGTAGATGAAAGGGTGGGCAACAAATTTGTTGGAAATCTCCACAACGTGCACACATGTAAATGGAAAACCACTTAAGTCTACAAGAGAGTTAAAAAACAACAACTGTGGACCAACATATTTTATCCGTAGGTCCATAAAAAAATCCACACCAGACATCTGTAAAAGTAATATCCAAATAGATGTGGGGCACTCTTCAAAAAAATAGATGTTAGCAGAAATTCATATATTTGGTGTAAGTAGGTCAATGTTTGAAAAATAATAGATAAGTGTACTACAGACTGTTTCACCCTTTCAAAACTTTTTTGAGACGCACTCCCCCACCATCCCCTCAAATGACCCATCTTACTGATATAGCACATTAAACTATTGAAAATCTGCTAGTAGATCTTCATACTTGTACAACAGTATCATTTGATGTGTAGCCGATTATCAATGAAATGGTTGTTAAAACATAGTGATAGTATACCAGCTGACAATATCCAAATTATTGAAATCACAATATTCAAGTAGATATGAGGGTAATGCCAATATTCAGAGATATACTGATCATCAATTATCAAATTTACACTACATTTCTCTACTAAAGAAAATATTCCAAATATTTGGTTTCTCTGTAAAAAAGCTAAAATTTCATACAATTATGTTGGTTGTAATTGCAATGATCATTATGATTTATAAAGTTTAAAGAAATCAATAGAATAAATTCAAAATTACCTCAGAAACTGCCAGAAGAAATTTTACATCTTCATCAAAATATGCAGCAACTGCTGCAATTAGCAAAATGACTTGATTGCCATTTCACACATCGGCTTCTGCAAATATCTGCAGTAAATTTGTCTTTTTCTGAGCACGAAAATAAGTTAAAAGTTCGGCCTTTTGATCTTCAACCGACTTGCAGAATTGGCTGTATATATCAATGCCTGTTAGTAATCGAAAGTGTTGCAAAAGGCCAACACCCGAAAACAACTGTGGCCAGTCTTCAACTAATTTCACCAGGCTTGTTCCACTATTTATGTCAAGGCGCTGTAAGTAAAAGGTGTCACTGATTAGCTCAATTAGTTTTTCATCTCCCTCAGTGAGCTGGCTGAGCTGGGTTTTTTTAAACTAAAGGGACTCTGTAGTCTCATTGTGAGGCCAGTTAGGTGCCCAGTTGATGCATCCATAACTATCTATCTTTGGGCTAGGAAGGGAACCAGGTGTGTTTCCTTCCTCTTCATTACAAGAGACCTTCCTTTTCCTAACTGGCATTTTTTTATGTAGCCTGCACATGTTCTCAACCCTGTTCAGAAGTTGCTGAGCTAGGGAATCAGCCAGATCCGAGAATGATCCCATTGATATTGTCTGCTAAAGAGGCATTGTACGTCTGTACACATGATTTTGCAAACTCCTGGACTATTTTTTGGAGGGGTTTGTAGTGTACTGAAATACGTCATCTGCAACGACCCTCACCAATTCTCCTCTGAGACTTGGTTTGGGGGTTCTGCCTGTATTTAAGAATTTGCCCTTCATATTTCAAAAGGAAGAAATTTCCTGCCTGCATTTAAGAATTTGTCCCTCATATTTCAAAAGGAAGAACTCATCATTAGTGCAGTGGAACTTCAAGTTAATAATGCAATTTCAACACCTCCGATAATGAAGGATGCATCTGGCACTCATGAAAATAATTTTGTTAATAATAACACACTTACAGGAATACATCAAGAAGTGCAGCTGCTAGAGGAATGGTTCCTAGGACTGTCTAGAAGCATTCACAGGTGTACAAAGGTCTTTGACACATTTTAGTGTCCAACAGGAAATAACT
This sequence comes from Macrothele yani, assembly GCA_039090855.1. Taxonomy (NCBI): domain Eukaryota; kingdom Metazoa; phylum Arthropoda; class Arachnida; order Araneae; family Macrothelidae; genus Macrothele; species Macrothele yani. The sequence goes on along the minus strand of CM077034.1, from coordinate 156,857,702 downwards.
TAAAAAACTTTAGGAAGGAGAACATTACAACACTGGGTAAACACTTCCATAAACAGCTTGGATCTCATGAATCTCTTGGAAGACTGAGTAGTGACTCAGTCTGCTAGGTGAGTGGTAAGAATTCAATTAAGGTTATCAGGCAAGGAATGAAATTTCACAAGCTGCTAGAAAAAATTCTGACCCACAAGGAGCGATTTCCGTTTTTTTTTTTTCCAAAGCTGATGGCCATAGACAGTGTGCTGCAAACAAGGGCTCAGTTTGACGAATTTAATAAAAAAACAAACAAATTCAGATCAAATATGGAAATTAACAGTTTGTATAACCTAATGATGATCCGCATGAATGGACCACCACTGGATAAATTTGATTTATCAGCTTCAGTGGACTACTGGTTTATGTTTAGATTTTCATCAAAACTATAGAACCCTGAGATTTACAGACTAAATTCGAATTTCATTTAGCAATAAGTAGTTTGGGTAATAGGCAGTGCTCAATACACTTATACTGTATTATTATTATTAGTCTTTGTTCCCACATCATCACCATGAATTATGCTTGTGCATGAATACCCCGAAATTTGCTTTTGTTTCACCTCACTCCTAAATTTTGGAGCTGGTTCCTAAATCTGGAGCTTATTTTTCCAGCCCTGTATTATGTGTTGTTTTACAGGTTACATTTGTATAAACTTTTATATTACAATACATCCAACTGTTTTTGAGATATCACTTTTTTTATTTGTAACTTAACCTTTGCACCATAGTGTATATATAAACCTCATGAAAAGTGAAATAGGGCAAAACTAAATTCTTACCAGTTTTTTAAAATGTTCTCAGTAGTTTTCTTGACTGTACTGGCTTCAAACATTCTTTTAAATCTGATTCTTCAACATATTCAATGTCCTTATACTTCGAAACTCCAGCATCAGTTAGTGCTAGAATAACTTCTTCAGTCTTGCTTTCATCCAGTTGTAGTGTTTTTGTGACAAATTCACGAACTTGCTCCATTTCTTAAAAAGCAACACAATAATCAACATCATATATAAGCATGTTTTATTTAAAGAATATAATTAATCTAAGTTAACATATAAAAAATATATCAGTTCAGTTTCTGTCGTGGATTCTTCCAGTTATAACCACAATTTTTCACTTGTGAATTGAATCATAATTTTTAGATAAAGATTCTTCCACACATATCCACAGCAGCATTTCTCACTGTCTTTTAGGAATTTAAATGCCCCATGGGAGAACTTTACTGACTAATTAAAAAAAAAATACTGAACAAGATGAAAATAATTTACTTCTACTGACCATTTTGCACTCCTGGAACCAATATTCAGCTAGCTGTGTCAGTAGCAATAATGGCAGTGTACAAATAGCTGATAAAATATGCATTATCTAGTGCTCTATTGCTGTTGCTAAACCATTAAAAAACTTATGTTTCAAAGCAATAACTTTTTTATTACCACAACTGTAGCATGATAAAGGGTAGAAATCACCTAATTATTTGTCATTCACACACAAAACTCTGTCTGTACTTTTACAAATGTGCAAACCACTATCTGAGCACCAACGACCCTCCCACACATTAACAATAAAAAATATTTCCTTGTTTTTATCTTCTAATATGAACAGTATTTCTCCAAAGACACAATCATTATCTTTGTTCTTTACGTTCAAAAACTGGCCTACAGTATAGATAGTACCAAACATTTTCACTTTGTTTGAAATGTGCAGAGGTTGATATTCTGATTCTTTTATTGCCCTTTGTATTTGAATGGAGTACAACTCGATAATGAAAGTTTGACTGTCTTCAAACTGAACCCTTTCAGCAAAAAGTGAGCCATTTAGAAGATAAGCTTGCAATAACTTATGTTTGTTTGACAGTGTATCCGTGAGGTTTTTGAAGTTCTGACATCTTCGGGCAACTCTTTTGAAATATGAATGTTTACTCTCAAAGCGCAATGTCCAAAGACGAATAAGTGGTCCAAATTTCATCGTTAACTCAGGATAGTGCAGAAGGAAGTGGTGCTTTGGTCGAAGAGGCACATCTGCAAAAGCAACCTTCCTTCCCTCCAAGTACTCTTCAATTATGATTTTGAAATATGCAATTTGTGAATGACTTATGCTAGGTGCACAGGCAAATTCCACAATTTCTCCGAGTGTAACAACTACGTAGTTTCCATACAGAATCATCAGTATCTATCTTAGAGTACAGAAGGATCGGCAAAAAGTGAAGTAAGGCCCAGTTCTGACAAGCACTGCCATTTAACCTTTTGCTTTTTGGGTGAAACACAGCAGGCCTGCAAGAAGCATCATGCTCAGAAAATGAAAAGCCACGTATTAGATCATTTAATAAAGTATACGTAAGCCAGCCTTTCTGAACAAAATAATTTAGGTAAAGTGACAAATCATAGTCACAAACCCCTTCAAACAAGTCATGACCAACACAAGGAGGGAGCCCAGGAAGACAAACATGAAAGTACTGCAACTCATTGAACAGAGACGGGAAAATGATTCCTTGGCTACCCATGGCTAATTGCGAAGCAGATGCATCATAATTTTCAACAGTTCGTGATAAAGCACTCAAATATGGATACTCTTCCAAGTATCTCTTTGCATTAGACAATAACGGCACATATATTCTGAAGTTGAGAAATTCTGGTTAAATCCACCAATAAAATGTGCTCCTAAATTGTCAGCAGTAATACAAAAAGCTCTCCCTACATAACATACACCATCCACATTAAATCCATTCTCAATTTCTTTAAGGTCACCAATCAATTGCCTAAATACTACTTTTTGGCCAAACAATTTTAAATCTTTTTCACAGCACAGTAAAAGAAGCTGCATTTGGTGAACTGATGACCTATACTGAGGGTAGATGTTTCCTAATGTGAAATAAAATCCGAGAATTGTATGTTTATTTCGTGAAGAACCTAACGGGTTAACAACCTCAAACACATCCTGAAAAAGGATAAGCTGAAGGATTTTTATTGATCCATCTGCTTGGCATTGCTGAAACACGCTACCGTCAGTAAAATCACTCATTCGATCTGCTACTTCATTTTTCAGTGGATCTACTTTATCCTTTATAGACTTATCGTGGAGCAGATTAACAAGTTTTTTTAATTGGAATGTAGTGGCAGTAACGCAAGCAATTTACCTCATCACGACCCATGCAAATTTCAATGGGTTTGACAAATTTCATGCTTTTTTCAAAATATTGTTGTCTTAAATAGATAGATTTAAGAAGTCCCGATTCAGTATCGAATGCAGATTTTAAAAACTTTGAGTCATGGACATATTTTACAATTATTTTTTCATCTTCAGATATATTTACTAATTCACTCAATTTATCAGTGAAACTCTGTGTGAAAAAGGAATCCTCCTGAATCAGTAAATAATTTATCTCTTCTGTTATCAACTGTATTGTTTTACATGGGATTAAGCATTTTGATTCCAAATGCAAGCAAAAAAGAGCAATATTTTTCAGTGTGAGTTCTTCAGAGATATGGCTGTCTGACTGATTAAGTTGTTCACTTACGTCAGAAGTGACTAGTTCCACAGTACTGTCAACTCTCAAGGTCAGGGCAACTGGCTCAGAATTAAGAAACTGTGGAGATAGGAATTTTGTACTGTGATTCAGATGATATCTAGATAAATGGGATGAAAATGAAGATCTGGCTTTAAATGTTTTGGCACACCCCTTAAAACAGCATCTAATAAAGCCCCCGGAGGTTAGATGTGACTTAATGTGCGATATTAAATCAGAAACTCTATTAAATGCCTTATGACACAATCTTTGGTTGCACTTTAAATCCACTTCTGAATTGCAAAGTTGTAAACCACACAATCCACGGTGGTATCGCGAGACATGAGTATTAAAGCCATAGTAAGAGCCAAATGCCTTGGAGCAACCACGCACCCCACACTGAAATCTAAAATTATTTACATTTCTATGAATGCTCATGTGGTGAACATATTTCTTTAAAGATAAAGAAACATAGTTGCAATTGACACACTCATACATGATGTTAAGTATTAAGTATGCACTTTTATGCAAAATGTTTTATAATATGAGATATTCCTAAGAAAAACAGAAGGAATTACTTTTTTATGTATTGAATGTAAAATTTCATGTATCAAAAATAAACAATAACTGACACTAATTGCCAAAGGCTTTGATTCATCTGAAACCAAATTCTTTTACATATTTTTTAAAAATTCAACCAATTTAGCATGCAGAACAAAGATTCATTACCAAAATTATTTACAATACAAAAAATATGTCCGCAAAAAGATCCTCCGTAATTGTCAGCACTGTTGTCTTAAGCAACATACAGGGTGTCCCAGAAATATTGGATACATTACAAAATTATGAAAAAAAAAAAAACTGAGCATTGTCGGTTTTTCTATGTCACGTATTACAAACACGGTTTCTATATTTTTGTTTTGCAGAATTGTTATTCCCAGAATCCGATAGATGGCACTAGGTGTGGCCTGATGAGGAATGTATGAGAAATGCGCAATCGGTAGTAATGTCATCCATACAGCACAAGGCGATGTGTGTGCTATGGCTTGCGAAATTAAAGTCTGTCATTAAAGTTAAAAGACGGTACCAATTAGAGTATGGTTGTAATCCTCCATCAATGAATTCAATTAAGCAATGGATAAAACAGTTCTGGCAATGTGGAACCTCGTGGAGGAGCCGGTTGGCCTAGCATCAGCGGTGAGACGGTTGACCAAGTTAATGGAAGTTTCCGACGAAGCTCCAGGAAATCCGTTCGTAAAGCAAGCAGAGAACTGTGCATTCCGAAATCGACAGTTCACGATATCTTGCACAAGAAATTAAAGTTTTATGCTTATAAAATCCAAATAGTGAAAAAGATGCATGTAAATGATCACACTGTGCGAAACGATTTCGCTGTGGTTATGCTAAATTGAGTGAAAAACAACGAAAACTTTCTCAGTACTGTCATTTTCAGTGATGAATCCACATTTCATGTATTGTGAATTGTCACAACTGTAGGATATAGGGTAGTGAACTGCCTCATGCTGCTAATGAACTGGAACGTGATTCTCCAAAAGTTAACGTGTGGTGCACCCTATCAAAAAGAGAAGTGATTGGCCCTTCCTTCTGCAAAAAAAACAAATGATGACATTTACTTGGATATGATAGAAACTTTTGCTATACCCAGATCAAAAGATTTGATGTCATTTTCCAACAAGAAGGTACGACTGCGTATTGGTCAACATGTATACATAAGTGCCTAAATGAGCCTTTTCCCCAACAGATAGATTGGCCGTGGTGGTCCCATTCTGTGGCCTCCTCGCTCTCCAGATCTAACTTCATTGGATTATTTCATGTGGGATTAGGATCGTGTCTATCAGACGCCTTGTACTGATTTGCAGGAACTAAAGTAGCGTATCACAGCTGCTATTTAATTCCATAACTCCTCAGATGCTTGCCAATACATGGCATGAAATTGAGTATCGCTTAGACGTACTACGAGCAACCAAGGGATCTCACATCGAAATTTATTAACTTGTGCAGTTACATTGTAAGTTAATACAGTCAGTTTATTTCTGTCTGTTTAATGTTTTGTTTTATATAATTTTGTTATGTGTCCAATAATTCTCGGACACCCTGTATATATACATTTTTGTAGCAAATAAATGCAACAGAATAAAAACAAGAATTTTATTTGTTGAGAAGGAAATAAGAAACTAAGACTTTTGAATCCAAAAGATTTTGAAAACCGGTAGAAACAGTAAAGATTTTATGTGTGCAGCTCTGTGGAGCACCACATTAACAGGACCTGCAATTTTATGAGAGTTCCTAGTTCTTTTTTTTTATGTGAAAAAGACTTTTTCCTTTTTCATACATTAGCATGAGAAAGTATTGTAATCGTGAAAAATTCGACTCCAAGATGTCAAAGGAAATGCAAGTTGTGATGTACTTTGCACAAAAAAGAGTAGTTATGACTACTTTCTATTTTTAAATAAATCCGGTACTTGTATGTACCTCTTATTTTTCCAGTTTTTCAAAAAAATAAGATTTTCATTTCTAGAAACTTGTCTCCAGCCTCATTTATTTAGCACTGATGGAGATAATGCTTCACTGGTGATGTGACTTCATTGCTGATATTCAATCAGAATGGCGACACAAGAGGCCTGAATGTTACATTGTGATTAAAATTTTCACCGATTCACCCTTTCATGATGTACATTCTCGGAGATTTATTTCAATTCATTTACAGTGACAAACTGACAATGAGGGACAGAGAGGTCCCTTGAGATATATCAAATATGGCATCAGCCATCTTGATTGAAGTCCATGGTAAAGTAAGGTTTAGAAATTACCAGATGATTATATTTATATTTGGTGTTTTCACTAACACGCTGCAAAATTTTTTTTTATTGGATTTTGCCTTTTTTAATGCGGGGGGGCAGGTTTGGTCTTTGGAAAAAAATTATCTTATCAGGAATTCAGGATGTTATTTTGGGTTCTATATTAGGATTACAATTTATCTGTGGTTGACTTTATTACTATATATATACAGCTAAAAACAATTAGGGAATAGGGAATATTGTAGTTTTGTATTAAAACTGAGTGACAGAAAACTTTAGAGGTTGGAATAGGAACTACATACACTTAGTACGCTATGCAAAAAGAAAAATATGGCCAAAACAATTAGTAAATTTAAATTTAATAATTTTTGGGGAGACAAATGTACAAAGGCATATTTATGATCATATCGTAAAAATGAAAATAAAGGTAAATTTCTCACTGAAAAACATGTACGGCAATTTGCATTGTATAAGCCACCAATAAACGATTTAAAAAAAATAAAATAAAAAAAGTTTTTGCTGCCGTTCAATTTGAAAAATAATCTGCAGGGTAATTTTGCTGGAGAGGGGCTATATAATTGGAAAAGGAACTCTCTCGGAAAAAAATTTCAGTCTAGGATTTGCACGAAGTGAAGAGGACGGAAAAGGGATGTCATAATGAAAGACCGGGAAAGCTGTAGGAAGGGGCGGCGGCAGTTATTTTGTCTTTGTATTGTTGGGAAAGACAAAATGCTGACTGTGCTTGTGCCCTCTCCTCATCAATTGGCCAATAAAAATGTATGCACAGTGCTTGCTGCAGGAACCTAAACATGCACGCTTCATTTCAAAGTTCTATGTTCTGAATCTCGTGTACACTGTGCTTTGTATTTTAGTTTGTCCTTTGCTAGTTTGACCAAAGTCTTTGTTTCATTTCTTCGGACTCCGGGGTCTTTATGTGCCTAACTTTTCTGTCGAAAATTCCGCTTCTGGATCAACATTTGTGATATACAAGATCATATGGCTATTTTTTTCTTTTTCTTCTGAATGTCACAATCTGTGAATTATACGCCGGCACAGATTATACGAAAAAAAAGTGCGATTTCCAGGGTCTGAGGATAAACGACGAAAATTATGATAATTCAGGAATTTGCGAGCCCCAGATGAAAAACAAAACAAAAAAACGAGTACCTTTTTTTTTTGCCAGGGCTGAGGGCAGAACATTTTTGGACACAAGTGTACGACTTTGACATTATATATAGCCCCCTCATCCCCGCAGGTTCAATGTCTGGCCACTAAAAAATTTAGCTGGCCACCAGATTTCAGAATATTTTTCTACCTCTGGTTGTTACAAATACCTTGTTCCCTCAAAATAATCAGGATGTACAGTAAAGCAAGACACGTCTGAGAAGAGAACGTTGCTCCATTAATTTCTTCTCTAATCAGCAGGGTCATGTGCTCAAAATCTGCAGGCAGCACGGTGGCATGCGGTTAAAGAAAAACATACCATAGGTTGTCGAGCATACACACCAACACTGTGTAGTCGGGTGCGAACAGTTTGAGTTGAAACATTTGTGTCAGTAGCCGTATGGAGTTTGCATTGCAGAAGAGGGGCGCTCATACTCCGATTTCTCCTGGCAGTCAGTGATAAAAAAAAACGATCCTCATTTCTTGACGTTGCTTTCCTGTGACCTTGCCCTGGTCTTTGCCTTAAATTTTCGGTATCTGAAAAACAATTCCAAAACCTGGAAATCATGCTTCGAGACACTCCAATGGCGTCCACTACTTGCGATTGGGTTTGACCAGCTTCTAAGTGACCGATAGCCCTCAGGCTACGGATTTGGGTAAATCCTGTTCGGACATCACATTCAAAGCACGAGTCATTTTTATCCTGGACTAAACGATCATAAGATACAATTCACTTTTCATTCGTTGACAGAAACATACCCTTTTTAACGTCCCACAATCAATTTTGCATACTGAGGTGTTTGGAAGTATGCAAAAGTTTCATTGTAATAACTTTCCTTCAATTTCTCTTAGCATAAAAACAGTTGTCAGTAGTTCATATCTAAACCACGATATCTCCTAATAGTTTTGAGCAGTGTATTTTAAGCTAACGCGGGGGGGAGGTAACAATGATGTTTAGCATTGGTGCTAATGCAGAGTTTGACTAAGGAATTTCTTAGATTTAAGCTTGGAACATAATGGCAACTCTGCCTGGAAAAAAAAGAGTGATTTGCCAGGCTATTTGAGATTGCTATTGGCTGGAAAACAATGGCATCAACTTTAACTCTGAGTAACAACTTATGTGTTTTTACAGAAATAAAATTTGACCACCCATAGAAATAAAGTGTTCGAAGTTGGGCCGCATCCCGGCGATTAAAAAATATTATCTACCATCCTGGCATGTAATAAATTTTAAACCCGTCACAGACTATGTAAAGAAATTAGGATGAAAGCACAAATTTTAACACAAAAATCAGCAAATGAAATTCTTAATGGATTAAGTTGATGAATGATTAGCAGCTGGGACAGGAAAGATATAGGAGGCAGGAGTATAATGTCAGAATTCTTGTTAAATCACCTACGATTGTAACAGTGCTAGCTAAATAATTTTCTGGCACCCATGTGGTCTGCAGGTGAAATTGATGATTCCACGACTTGTGCCTCGTTCTCCAAAACCAGTTGTCAGAGCAGGGGTGTTTGGTGGGCTAAAGGAGGTTGGAGTATTTGGAACTTTTTGGTACCCAACAAAACTAGTATAGCCCACATCTGTTTTACTGAGGTCTGAAAACTTCGTGTGGGTAAAAAAGTTCCGAAAAGCCCAAATTGAAGAAATAATTTGCATTATTCATATTAAATTTAGGACTTCCATTGTCTTGAAATCCTAAATCTTTTCTTCTACCTACAGAGATTGGATGTTTTTTCTTCAAGTTTCTCTCATAAATTTGAATCTATTTTCATGTGTGCTCTTTGGCATATTTTAGAAAGATGTGATAAAGTTGGTACTAAATTACAAAAGCCATCGCTAGATTTGTTAACTGGACGTAACCTTCTGTCATTATCCCATTTCATTGCCAATGAAAGAAATAATTTTGAAAAATATGAATAGATAAAACATTAAGTGAAAAATCTCCTGGAAGTTTTGTCAAATCACAATAAAAAAATATGCACATGGCAATAACCGTAATGAAACTATTCTTCAAGGACAGAAAAAATGTGAAGTAGAAACATTTAATGTGATTATTGATCAGTTGGATAACAAATGTCTGTTAGCTTATAAAAAAATTCAATTTCCATTTCAGTTCTTAGTTAACTGCCAACTAAATTTCTCTAAATAACTGTTTAGATTTTTACAGTGAGGATTTGGATCTTTACATAGTAAAATTTCACAGTTCTGTGACTTTATCAAGTGTGAATGTATCTACTGCACAAAAAAAAAAAATGTTGTTGTCAAGACATTGCAAAACACACACACACACACACATATATATATATATATATATATATATATATATATATATACTACAGACCTATCAGCCTCCTATCAGTGGTTTATAAAATCTTCACTAAAGTTCTTTCACACCGCTTGAAGGTAACACTGGACATGGCTCAACCGAGAGAACAAGCTGGATTCAGGAGTGGCTACAGCACAATAGATCATATCCATGTACTGAGAGAACTAATTGAAAGAGCGAGGGAATATGAACTTCCATTGTGCATGGCTTTTATCGATTATGAAAAAGCCTTTGATTCGGTGAAACCATCAGCAGTTACCACGGCTCTGAAATCCTGCGGTATTGAAGATGCATACATTAATATTATTAATAACATCTATGAAAATGCAAGTGCAAAGATTCGGCTGTTTGAAAATACAACACACATAAAAATTGGAAAGGGAGTGAGACAAGGCGACACCATATCTCCGAAGCTCTTTAATGCCACATTGGAAAATGTCTTTCAATCACTAAACTGGGAAAACAAAGGGATAAAGATTAATGGAGATTATCTAACCCACCTTCGTTTTGCTGATGACGTAGTCATTTTTGCGACTACCCCATCAGAGCTGCAGAGTATGATCCAGGAACTTGCTGACAAGAGTAAAGAAGTGGGATTAAAAATGAACTTTCAGAAGACAAAAGTGATGTTCAATGCTTTTACAAGAAATGAAGATTTATCGATTGATGGAGAAAAACTGGAGATAACAGATACGTATGTTTATCTTGGACAGCAGATATCAAGTGAGGGTCACATTGATGAAGAAATTAATCGGCGTACAAAACTTGCCTGGAGAGCTTTTGGAAGAAACAGCATAATTTTCAAGAGCAATATGCCATTATGTCTTAAAAGAAAAGTGTTTGATCAATGCATCCTTCCAGTGCTTACGTATGGTGCAGAGACGTGGACCTTAACTAAAAGAGACATACAAAGGCTGCAGACAACTCAAAGAAGCATGGAGAGGTGCATGCTTGGTATAACCAGGAGAGATAAGAAGAGGAACTCGTGGATCCGAAAAATGACGAGAGTGGAAGACATCATGATCAGAGTTAAATCCCTGAAATGGCAATGGGCTGGACATACTGCCAGAAGGACAGACCATAGATGGACAGCCGAAATTTTAGATTGGATTCCAAGGGACAGGAAAAGACCCAGAAAAAGACCACATGGGAGATGGGTGGATGAAATTCGTAAATATGCGGGAGTGACATGGAGGAGACTGGCACAAGACAGACCGTTGTGGAGGAAACTTGGGGAGACCTTCGTCCAGCAGTGGATTGATAATGGTTGACAATGATGATGATGATGATATATATACGATAATTTGATATTTTCTCAAATGTATATTCACCGTATTAAAACTACACTTGGTAAAAAATAACTTGTGATTGACAATGCTTCAACAAAGGCTTAACAGTCTTGCTATCATGTCATTAGAGCATGATATTGCTCAGCAGTTAGTTTGACGATGTTGTGCACTTCTTCACAAACCTCAAAGCAAGAAAAGACATTTTAAAGACGAACGCCTGAACTTTTTTTTTTATTGTTTTTTTTTTTTTTATTGGAGGTTTAACGACCACCGTGAGCAACTCAATGGGCTATAAGCAGCCGCCCGTCGCTAATTTAGGGTCACTGGTTCCAGGGAAGGGAAAGAGCCAGTGCCCAACATCCATGCCTCCCCGTCATTCGAACCCGGACTCCTTCCGGAGGAATGATCAGAGGCCATCGCTTAGACCACTGCGCCACCGGGGCGGCCTTATTGGAGGTTTAACGACCACCGTGAGCAACTCAATGGGCTATAAGCGGTCGCCCGTCCCTAATTTAGGGTCACTGGTGTTCCAGGGAAGGGAGAGAGCCAGTGCCGTAAGACAAACACAACATCCATGCCTCACCGGGATTCAAACCCAGACCCCTTTCGGACAAATGATCAGAGGTCATCGCTTAGACCACTGCACAACCGGGGCTGCAAACTTTTGTTTTTGTGCATTCATTTTTCATTTATGTTGTCTACACTTGATTCAATATTTGAATTTTCTTTAGTATAAAACTTTTGTAAGATATGTGGACACTTAAGATTTTGGGGTATACTAGCAATGTTTATTTCTTGCACAGTACACCTGAAGTGATTTTTTTGAGGGGTTTTTCTTAGCTCACGAAGCAGTTCTAATGTAATTACTGCCTAGCATCAGTGACCTGTTTGTAAAACTTTCTACGTGCAATTGTGTTTGCATTGAAATACACCTTTTGGGGTACTCATTTTATAAATGAAACAAACAGATATTGGTACTGCTATTAAGTTTACGCGACGCGCCTCGAGTTGCGCGTTGGGCACGAGTTGAGTGATATTTCTGTCATTTTTTTATAATTTTACAGAAAACACTGGCAGTTATTACTACACAAATACCTGTGTATTGATATATTTCAACTAATTTTTAAGAAATTGAATGGTTCTGATAAATTTCCATCTTACCACAGATGAGGTATACACACTGCTCACATGAGATTTCTTCAATGTGTTAGTTTGCAGAAAAAAATGTTTCAACATCTTTAAACAGACATTTTAAAGACAAACTCCTGAACTAGGTGTGAACTTCTGTTTTTGTTCATTCATTTCAAATTTTTGTTATCTATACTTGATTCAATGTTCGCATTTCTTTAGGAATAAATATTAAAAATAATACATTTCCTTATGTCTGCAAACACATAAGATGTATTTTACAAAGCCTTAACATACATATATAAGGGAAATAGGTATCCAACATATGTACAAGACATACATATCTATCGTATGGTCTATAGGACATTCGTATTTTACAAGCACTTGTGACCAGAAATAGGGGCCACAAAATCTTCAGTAGCCCAGATTCCAAAAAAGCTGTCTGGCACTGAAAAAAAAATGTAGGAAGCAGGAGCATGGTGTTAGAATTTTTAGCACCTGCGATTGCGAATGCTAAATAAAAATTTCCTGGCACCAACGTGGTCTGGGTGAAACTGACCATTATACAATTTGTACCTCATTCTCCAAAAGTAGTTGTCACCCTAGTCACAGGACAAGCGTGGAAAATTAGTTAGCAACTGCATTCATTTACTTAGCTTGTTCGGCCTAACAAATAATTTGAGCGAAATACATGAAATTAAAAAGTTAGCAACTGCATTCGTTTACTTAACTTGTTCGGCCTAACAAATAATTTGAACGAAATACATGAAATAAAAAATCAAACTTGTTTCAATTGTTACCAAAACCACTTAATACTAACATTCTCATCATAATGCACTGTGACTTACACAAAACAAAAAAATACTTACCGAAAATAAAGCTGCGGTGCTTCTAACATAGAATCCTTATACTTTGTTTAGAGAGACGTCCATCGCTTCGTACCAACATGGGTTCCGCGACCAGCCCGTTGCCATTCGACAGCACGTAAAAAAACAAGTATTATACCGTAATGGTTAAAACAGTTTAAACACCGTGAACATGTTGTTTATCTACCGACAATTTACGGTTCATTGCCCGTTGGCGTGCTTACGGTCCGTAAACCGTTTTAATACAGTTGAAACACCGAGAATTCACTGCAATTTTTTACAGTGTACCGAAACATCGGCGCCCGTGTGAGACGACATCCAGCCACAGTGAAGCGAGTAGAGATTCGGTGGGTGCAGGAGGGACGGACGGACGGACGTGAGCGATTGCCGCCGCCGCGGCACACCACCGGACGAGAGGACCGGCATGTTTTGCGGCGTGCATTGACGGCTAGCACTGCCACAAAACGAACGTTAGCGCAGGAATTAGGGTGTGTTGCGCAACAACCTGTGTCAGCACGTACTGTTCGACGTCGTCTGCAGGAGCGGGGACTTGTCGCACAGTGCCCATTGTTTCGATTACCCGTGACGTTACACCACCGGCGAGCGCGGCGGCAGTGGGCAGTTGAACGCCGCACCTGGACTACGGAATGGCACGACATTGTCTTCTCCGACGAATCCCGCTTCTGCTTTTCGGCATTAATCTCGATAGTACAGGAAACGCATAAGGTTTATGCAAACGTCTCGTAACGATCATCTGTCTAAGACCGTTATCTGCTCGTGTCAGGGGTCGCTTTATGTTAAACGGACGAACACCTCATGAGATGTTCGCGGGACACAAAATAAATGTTAAGAGATATACGTACGACATCTGAGAGCAATATGCCAGACTGTTTCGGGAAGTTAGTGATCCTCAGTCCCTTTTAATAGACGTCCTTTCTCGGTCGCACAGGGCTCAGCTGGCCGATTGATACCTGAAGAGAATAGATGTTTAGCGTGTGGATAAGCCAGTCCATAATCCAGACATGTGTGAGATGCTCAACGTTCCTCATAAACACCTTGATATCAACATAGCTCACATAAACTAGCGTCTGGGGACAGCAATGGAAATCTCGTAGGAAGATCCTCATTGGTAGGAATAAAACACAATCAACCAATTGGCGTGCGTGATGTGTATCACTAGTGCCAGGTAAGTATGAAATAATTAGCAAACTTTCTATATTTAATATAATTTTTCGAATTTTTTACTGAAAGCCATTGATCAAATTACTGGGTAAATGTGTAGATTATCGTTCTAAATTATATCGCGAGAAAAATGTTAGTACCTGGAAAAAGTGCGACGTACGGATTCAGAGTATGGATATTAAAGGCAAATGGTACATAAATTTCATATTTTAAATGTGTTTTGAAAATTTTAATTGGAATATTGACCTGTAAGTTCGATGCTGTGAAGAGACGCTGCGGTTGGCCGAATGCATCTCTACTGCGATGATGTCAACTGTGCTCCATTTAAAGGAAGGTTCGTTGCTGAACCGAAATGACGGGTGGAAGAATACGAGAGAAAGCGGTTACTTTTTGGCAGGAGAGCAATAAATTTTGTAGTGTACGCTACAAAAGATAGGTCCAAATTATGCACATTTTATTGGTATCCCATACGTTGTTGGCAGGAAAACCCGGAAAATAAGATCTTTGATTAGCAAACGATACGTATCAGTGAGAGAGAAATTGACCTGCGAACAAAGTATCAACACGAGAACCAAAAGTACAGTGGTACAGCAAATCAGCTACGAATGGAAGCCGTTCAAAGTAGAACCGAAGTTATGCTTCCCCAGTTTTCTGCACAACATAGAAAGGAATTGTAGATTAGCGTCCTAAATTATTTCGTCTTAAAAATACCTCGAAAAAGGGCGCCGTATAGATTTTAAAATATGAAAATTAATGGCAAATGGTGTAGCCATTTCATGTTTTAAATGCCTTTTAACGATTTTTATCGTAATATTTACCTGTAGGTGTGATTTTTTGAAGAGACGCAGCAGTAGGCTGAACGCACCGTTACCACGACGATGTGAAGCTTTAATCCGTTGAAAGAAAGATCCCCTGCGGCGAGTAATTCACGCGCGGATGACTACAAGTGCAGCTGCATATGCTCTTGCCAGGAGAGCGAAGCACCATGTACTCATACGTTACAGAATATAGTTCGCTCATGTTTTGTCATTGTTTTTGAAGCACATGTTCAGAAATGTTTCGTTCTTTCACACATCATTCCCTAATTCCAAATAGAAAGTGCAAATATTCCTTTCTATGTTGTGCAGAAAACTGGGGAAGCATAACTTCGGTTCTACTTTGAACGGCTTCCATTCGTAGCTGATTTGCTGTACCACTGTACTTTTGGTTCTCGTGTTGATACTTCGTTCGCAGGTCAATTTCTCTCTCACTGATACGTATCGTTTGCTAATCAAAGATCGCATAACTTCGGTTCTACTTTGAACGGCTTCCATTCGTAGCTGATTTGCTGTACCACTGTACTTTTGGTTCTCGTGTTGATACTTTGTTCACAGGTCAATTTCTCTCTCACTGACACGTATCGTTTGCTAATCAAAGATCTTATTTTCCGGGTTTTCCTGCCAACAACGTATGGAATACCAATAAAGTGTGCATAATTTGGACCTATTTTTTGTAGTGCACACTACAAAATGTATTGCTCTTCTGCCAAAAAGTAACCGCTTTCTCTCGTACTCTTCCGCCCGTCATTTCGGTTCAGCAACGAACCTTCCTTTTAACGGAGCACAGTTGACATCATCGCAGTAGACATGCATTAGGCCAACCGCAGCGTCTCTTCACAGCATCGAACTTTCCGGTCAATATCCGATTAAAATTTTCAAAACACATTTAAAATATGAAATTTCTGTACCATTTGCCTTTAATATCCATACTCTGAATCCGTACGTCGCACTTTTTAAAGGTACTAACATTTTTCTCGCGAAATAATTTAGAACGATAATCTACACATTTACCCAGTAATTTGATCAATGGCTTTCAGTAAAAAATTCGAAAAATTATATTAAATTTAGAAAGTTTGCTAAATATTTCATACTTACCTGGCACTAGTGATACACATCACGCACGCCAATTGGTTGATTGTGTTTTATTCCTACTAATGATGATCTTCCTACGAGATTTCCATTGCTGTCCCCAGACGCTAGTCTCACACTAGAGCAGTAAACAAAGAAATCCTTCTTATAGAACAGTTAGGAATCAATTTTTTTACATTCTATTTATATTTTATTTTACGAATAATATACTAAAAGCTGTGTTACGTTATAAAATAACTCTTATTTTCTCATAGGTTATTTTTGTTTTCTGTTTTTTAAGCAAATTTTGTTTTAAAAGTTTTATATCGAAAATATTTTTCGCAAGATATTACCGCCAATGTGAAATAGCCACATTATTTTCCATCATGTTAGGTGAGTTTTCCACTGTATTATACAGTATAAAGAAATTCAAATCACATATTCTAAGAGTCTGAACAACATTTTATAAGTCCCTTCCGCTTTCTGAAGTGAGATGAAAAACCAGAAATCGTAAGATTAGAAGCATCATAACTTACTAACTCACAGTACTCTGAAATAGTAAGTACAGCGGTTTTAGAATTAGAGGTACAAGAGTAATTGTGAGGAAAAACATGTGCGATTGACATTGCTGAAAGTAAAATATTATTTCATGTAAGATACAATAGAATGTTCAGTAACATGGGTAAGGAAATTAACATTAGTGAATTTTTATGAAGTGTTATTTAAAGCACATACAGAGATATGTTATACAACAATATGCGTACATGTACAACAAGAAAAATGACTATTGAAAATCATAACTGACGTCTATTAGGTTGTGTGGTCTCCATGAAAAGTTAAGGCCGTTGCATATCGGTGTGGCGCGGAATCAATGAGGTTCCTGTGAAAGTTTTCGGTCGTATTTTCTCCTCTTCTCGATAAGCGCAGTCTACAGTTCACGAAGAGTCATCAGAAGTGCCGGCCGAGCTGCAAAGCATCTTAAAGAAAATTGAACATGCCTGTGAGTCCCAGGGTTAAGGGAACCAACTGTACATTCCATGCGTACGATTTGTTCCATTGTTGACTGCCGCTCACTATCGTATCTCTATGATATCCAGTGTAGTCAATGAAAAGGAACGAAATACCGACTGCTGCCGCACACAGCATGACAATAGATTTCAGAATCTCGTCTGTACATATCTGGTCCTTTAGTCTCCCGTTTCGGATGACGTACAGAACTATGAGCCCATGGATGCTTATGCCTTCACAGACCACTGATCTATGTCCACCGAAATACGTTGTTTCCTGCTGAAAACCTGGGTTATTGCATGCGACTGGTTCCCTTCAGATAAAACATCATCGATTTTCAGAGGCTAGACTCGAATTCTGTTTCCCTCTACAACAACAGCGTACGCACGTTATGTTGCTACAAGACAGGCTATTTTTTCGACGAGAAAGAATTCAAGAGCCTCATATTACTGAAGCTATGCCTTATACTCTCTCTGGTTTGCAAAAATGGTGAATCTACTCGATGCCAGATATAAGATCGTATTTTGTGGATTTTTCGATATTTTGGAAAAAAATATACTCTACAAATAAGCACTTTGTACGTTACCATATACTTCAGGGTTTTTTTCTAGTATTGTATTCAGCTTTCTATTATCATCACATATGTTTCACAACGTGCCATTCTTCAGCTCGTTTTACTTTCGATATTTATTGACCAAATATTTACTATATATACAATAATTTATAACTACTAAACACGTAGTGTTAAGACAGAATAAAAAAAGCAGCGTTTCTCACAATAAAATGTTTATTATACATCGAATGTAATTTCGCAGAGCGTTTGGCTCGATTTCATCATGATGAATAGAGCGCAAACGTTCAAGTCACTGTGACATCATCATAGTTTTGACGGTCACGCATTTTTGGATCATTGAAATTGTATCTTACTTCATCTCAAATCTCAGTTGGAATACTTTTAACATCGCATAAGAAATACTGTTGTTAAGCCTTTATTTGCGTAATATCAGTGGCTTGAATGTAATTGGCAACGCAAGCTCCCTAACATATTGATTCGTGTTTCAGGAAGTTGACTTTTCGAGAAAGGTCAAAGTCTTCAATCCTCTTGGTTGACATTAAATAATTACATTTCCAGAAACATGAAAGGATCTCTTTAAATGCCATCTGAAACCTGAAGAACGCATTTGACCATTTGAAAATAATTGTTCAGCAAGTGAACTTGATTTTGATTCACCGAACAAAGAAACAACAAGATTTTACGAAAGGTTTTCCAAGCTTGATTTACGTCTTCAGCAGCGATCTCTTTTTCAAGCAAATGCACGACTGAGAAGAAACATTTTAGGGCATCCTATTGCCCTGTCACTTGATTTACAACGTCATACAGTGACACTCACTGCGTTTGGATAGGGTATAATGTCACATGAACTTCCAAATCTAATATCTGTTCAGTTTTCGTCACCTGTTTCGTCTCTTTGTATTCTTAGAAAAAAAACTGCAAATATAATATGAAGATTTCACAACGTCCAGCCAAAATGTTACAGGTTTCCTTGCACCCAGATGCCTAGAATGATAAACGTTTTATAATTGATATACCTTGGCACAATACGCTGAACCTTACAGCCATCAAATTGCGTTGCCCCAGTTTCAACAACCTTTTAAAATAGTCATATGCATTATCGATTATTTAGATGTAATGAACAAAAACAAGCTAACATCCACATATTCTTTCCTCAAAGAATCGAATTTATTTTTTGTCCTTTACTTTATGTCTCGTGCCTGATTTTACTGAAAGCTGACCATGAAGGATCAATAAAGAATTATTAGAAATTTATGTCTTTTTCTATTTCAAATTTACTAACATTGTTAACTCAATTTCACAGCATTTACTTAATCTGAAGATTGATCGGAAATTCAATATTTAGTTACGTTAGTAATTTGTTTATTAGATAGATAATGGACATTAACCTAAACGAGTTCCTGTGTTAAAAACGATTGAACACAAATTTAAAGTATTTCTCACAACTATACTATCAAATCTGAATTTCAAGTGGATTCAAGAGATCAAATCGAATAATAGGTATTTATAATTCAGGGAATATCCCGTCGTATTTTTCGAAAATGTTTTGCTGCGGGTAGTCTTCCCAGGTATATCATTTGGGGCAGGTTATATAAAATTAATTTATGACCAACCCTCAGGGAAAACTATAAAGAGACATATTGAAAAGTGATTCTTTAATACTGAGAGACAAGACAAAATACAAATCATTATGAAATACAGTGAAAATAAATAAAAATATCCACAGGAAGATAGATATTTTCGAACACTACAAAGGAAATGATTTGTCCGTTCTGGCAAATTTGATCTAAAATATTTTACCACATGCGGTAGATATTTCTGGGAACAGCGACTCCGCGTAAATTGACAGTCTAACGTGAAACATATAAACATACTACTAGACAAATGATAAACTCAAATCAATGCCAAATTGCATGGTCCGTCATTTTTATAACAGCCCGATGCAGGCATCTACACGTCGCACAACTTGATCGCTAAAGTCTTTGTCACTTTGTGCGTGTACTTTTCCAAATAGCAGCATATAATTTTTTTAAACATAATAAGTTAAAATTTTAACTATCTTCGGTTCTTCATGCTTGACTTAAAAAGTAACTTTCAGTTTATTATAAATAACAAAATATATATTAAAAAATTTTCATAAATATCTTTTTCTGGTAGATATCTGAATAGATGAATAAAGAGAATCGGTTCCCTGCTTAAATGAAAATCTAGGACCTAGAGTTACCACGTGTAGAATTTGATATATTCCACATTTAGACAAAATAAATTAGTTTGGTAAAGATTTTCCATAAACATCCTTATCGTGTTCGTACACCCTGCCGTTTTCACTATTTTTTCTTTGAGGTTGATGGAACCTTAGCAGCACAAGAAGTAAATCCATTCCGCCTTATAATTCCATATTTGGACCGATTTCAACAATAACTATCAGAGTCATTAGATTATAAAGCACATGTAATGATACTAAGCAATGCAGAAAATGTTTGCCAAGCACGTTGGAAAGGCAAGGAGCAATTTGCTTTTTTTTCCAGTCCTCTCCTAAACAAACATGTAGTCTTTGACACTTTATGCTTCTACATTTCCAAATAACAGCATATAATTTCTTACCAATTGTTTGGATAAAAGAGCCTGCTGTTTTTTAGACAGGTGCCACACACCGAACTCAAATCATAAAACTAGCGCACCCATATTTGAGAGCACGAAATTATTATTATATAAGGCAAACAGCTGAAACAACGCAGGTACTGTACTGTAGATCTATCGAAAGAAGTGCCGTTTCAAATTTCCCCACACCGTTTTACCATTATGTGTAGTTGAGGTATTACTACAAATTTTGAAGATGACAATCCGACTTTTGGCGTAAATGTAACAAGAATGGTAAGTCAGATAATATCCGAAAACTTGAAAATTTTTCATTGTCCTGGAGCGGGACTCGAACCCTTTAAAATTGATCGGAAACTTTAAACTTGGTCGTTCTAAGTGGTGCAGTGGTTAGCATACCCGGGCGTTTTCTGGGAAACGCGGGTTCGAGTCCCGCTCCAGGACGATGAAAATTTTCAAGTTTTCGGATATTATCTGACTTACCATCCTTGTCACATTTACGCCAAAAATCGGATTGTCATCTTCAAAATTTGTATCATATGGCGTAATCCCGTATTTCTTTCATGAGGAATTACTATTGCCTAGTGCAGAGGGTACGGCTTCTGTAAAATATCTTGGAGCGTTAGTATCTCCATGCAGTAGAACCCTATGCTGTGTTCTACTGCATGGTGTATAGCAATATCGTTACCTGTCAGGCCTTCGAATTTGTCGATTATACCTCCCCAGGTGAAATAATTTTTATTAAACCATATCGTTTAGAACACTACTCATTAAAAATACCATAAGTGTATTGGAAATGTGCGAAGAAATCCTAATGACTTGCCGATGGTTTATATCAAAAAGCAAAACACTTGAGATTATGTTCCATTCATACGTAGTATTCAGTTAAATACTTAAACATTAATTTATATAATTATTTTTAGAAGCTGAAGACTTGTTGTCACCATAATGGTACTCTAATACTGAAACGAACAATCGTTCGCTCAAGATATTTGTAAGAAGGCGATTTAGGTCATCGAAAGTGGCACAACTAGGCGCTTTACTTAACGACGAAGTGAAGTACAAAAGCATAGAGAGACACAACTCTCCTTAAGATCTGAATATTTTCAAAGAAATAAACATCTTCAGTTCCAGTCAATAAATTTAGGAAGAATTGCAACTACATTCAAAAATTTGATAAGTAGATGAATCTTCAGAACAAAATCGTAATAATTTTAAAATTCTGTTTTATATATAACATTTTTATAATATATTACTGAAACTAAACTTACATTTTAGATCGCTGCAATAATAACAGATTAATTACTTTCATTGTGTACTAGCAAACATCTTAGCGAGGCTATTAAGATTATCCACTAAGCTGAATTAGAAAATTTTATTTTCTTCCATTTACAAGAATTGATAAAATCGTAGAATACACCCCGCTAAAATTTTTCTCCTGTACATCTTTTTCCCACAAAGCACACAACAATGTCTCTTTGGAAATGAGTAATTTCCAGTTCAAAAAATCAAAACAGCGATTTTCTGTAGCTTACGCTGTTAAACAGCATCTGGGCCGTTAATTTAGTTCTTTGCTTAATGATGCATCTGGCATTTGTGAGGATCCATTTTTTTTATTAAGCACATTTAGAGCTGGCCCATTTCAGGCAATTTCTGAAATAGCTGCTTAGAGAGCGTTGTTCAACTCTGTAATTGCATTGGATGGTCTAATGTGTAGTTTTCTAAAGGTTTTCCACAAAATGTAATTGCTAAATAGCGTGATAGCAAATCAATGTATTTTCACGATATTTCTGCGTTACAATGAAACAAATGAAGAAATAATGAAAGAAGAGACAGATTAGGTATAAAATTGACCAAACCAAAATTAAGAAGTAAATGCAGCCAGAAAATAATTTCCATTTTGGCATTTAATTTTAGTTCAGGCTCTTTAATAGCTGGACTGTAGTGTATGTATAAATACACTAATTTTGAAGCTATTGAAGAGCCTTGACTTTTCTACAGTGGCTGTTTATACTTCTGTGACGTAGTGCATCAGGGCTTGTGGAAGCAAAACTCACTTGGTAGGGAAACAAAATCCATTTGACCATCTATATTATTTCTAAGAATCTTTCATTCGCTCGAATCACAAGAACAGCACTCTCCTCAATAAATTTTGATTTCTAAGGATAAAATCTGTCTCTGCTTTACCACCAAGTATCGTAAATTCTTACAGCTTTCTCAATCGTTAAACTAGCTCTATATGCACTGGTGTACCGACTTTACAAAGATTCCGCAAAATATAAAATGATACGAAAACATTACATAATGCCAGATGTGTCAGGCATGTGGAGATCGGTATAAGAAGCGCAAAACATTCCTTTATATGCATACATTAATGCACTTATGGCTTCTTATTAATTATTTTCGGGAAATCATAGTCATGCGAAATAAAAACGCGATTTTTGAAAACATATTATTTTATCCATTTGCGTGCCTGAGAGATATTTTCAAAGATCGGAAAAGCAGACACATTCATATGTTTAAAATCTTCTGAAAATGGTGTGGTTGTTCTTAATGTATGTTCAGCAAAATCAACACCGAATGGCAAAACTTATCTGTGTGTTGCTTTGCTGTTGGGAGAATACTAAAAAAATCATGGAAGTAATTGTAATAGCAGAGGAATTTTCTGCTGGTCAAGTTCGGCAGTTGTGTGCCTTTAATGCTTCGTCGAGGAAGAAGTCTGCTTCGTCTGCCCATGAAGCATTTAACAGCGAGTTCTTTGTTTCATGTATTTTCCGATAAACCCATTTTGAGAAATCTCTCCCTCTCGCTAAACAGGGACCTTTCCGTTTCTGAAAGCTTTTAATTCTGTATGGATATCTACGAAGGGCAAGTTTGTGTGATATCCATGCAGTCCCACATGAAATGCCAGTTCAAGGATTAATTTTAGTTCATTTGATTCCACATGTGCGGATGTTATCGAAATGTTTTCGATTTCCTGTGAAACTGCATCCGCAGCTGAAACAGATGTTGCTGGTCTTCCACCTCGTAGATTTTCTACCAAATTTCCGGTTTCCTCAAATCTCTTAAACATTACCTGCAGTGCCGAGCAAGATATCGGCCTTTTTGCAGTACGAACACTTCTGAGTTAACGAAAATATGGCAAAGCTGCACTTGCAGATTTAAAGTCACCGCAAAACAGTTTCACCCACAAAGCTTTATCCGGTAATGACAATATGTCGACAACGTTCGGAAAAACAGCTATGATATTCCGATTGAAGCCTTTACCGAATTCAGTTCTGACACTGGAGCAATAAAACTTCAATTCACGCAACATCTATTCTGCACAAGAAATTTAAAAAGTGAAAACATTACAGAAATTCTACTTAAGAAAGAGCCACTAAAATAGTTTTTGATAAACGATCATACAAAACCAGAAAGATGCACACGTGGGAACGTAATTTATCTGCGAGTGAGCTTTCAAAAGACACTTTACAGTAGATATGGCAACACTGCTCTTATCTAACATGTCTTTCAAAAACACTTTTCGGAAAGACATGTTGGGTATAGAGCAGTGTTGCCATATCTACTGAAAAATCAGATCTCTTGAAAGTTAATACTGCCCCTTGAAATAATGAAAAATCCCTTGAAATGCCGTAAATATTCTGAACTACGCAGTTTTTCTGTATGAAAATCGCAGCCACGACGATAAAGATTGTTAGGATGTTGGTTGTCCTTCATAACGTACGGTACAAGTGGTTTGCAACGAATCGGCTTGCGAAACCGCAACTGTCACGTAAGGTAAACATTTATTTTATTGCAGTAAAAGGAGAACAGTTTACCCTTACCTCAGTATTATGGATATCCAAAGTGATGGTAATCCCCAACGCACTCCAAAAAAGCGAAATATCTGCAAAGCTATTCAGAGGAATGGGAACAAGATTCAAATTTCCATGGGCGGTTAAAGAAAAGCAAAGTAGTCCATTTTGCGTATTGCAAAGCGTGTTGCAGCGATTTGTCCATTTGGATAGGTGGCAAGTCCGATTTGAATAAACATGTAAAGTGAAAAAAGCACCAGAAAAGTGCCTCAGAATTACCAAAAAAAAAAAACTTTATTGAACATGCCATCAGTTACAATTAGCGGGTATAGTACCCACGACAATGACGCAAAAGAAGGTGCGATACTATTAGCAACTTTCGTGGCTGAACTTAATCTTCTCATTCGGATAAGAAAACATTTACCACACTTAATAAAAGCTGTTGCCAAGGATTCTAGGGTGGGCAAAGAAACTGGATGTCACCGAACGAAAACGTTTACTATCATTACTGGAAAAGCGTGTTATCTAACTGCAAAAACGTATAATGAAGTACTTAATGTGCTTCTTTGTGAAAATAAATTTTCCCTTTTGATAGATGAGAGTACAGACAAAGGCTGCACCAAACATTTATGTTTACTTACCCGTGTTGTGAAAAATTATGAAATTGTTGATGCCTTTTTCGGATTAGTCCCACTACAGAATGCTACTTTGGATACGTTGTACGAACATGTAACCAAAACTTTTTCTGATGTGGGCATCCCATATAAAGAAAACCTCATTGGATTTGAGGCTGTTGGAGCTAACGTAACAATGAGTCGAAATAATTATTTTCCCTCCAGACTGAAAGCAGGAGCCCTACAAGTTTTCTTTATGAAATGCATTTGTCTTTCGTTCACTCTATGTACATCTTATGCAAATTAAAAATTCCAAGAGCCTTTTAAGACCTTGCAAGGGATGTGTATTTTTACTTTCATCCGAGCCCAAAACATCTTGGATTATTTAAAGAATTTCAGTGCTGTGTGTGTGTTAAACCGCACAAATTGCTAAACCACTGTCAAACACGATGGCTTTCATTGAAAGTTGTTGTTCCTCACTTATTGGAAGAGATAGATGCTCTAGAACTATTTTTCAGCGACACTGTGCTTATTGATAGACTTAGGGCAGCAGAATCGATTATGTGCAATCTTGAAGAACCAATAAATAAACTGTATCTTTAGTTTTGGGATTATATTCTAGATCTGTTCACCAATGTAAATTTGCTAACGCAATTAAAATCGTCCTCAAATACACAAGCTGCATACAACAATATCTTCAGTACTGAAAAAGTTTCTAGTATGCTATATGAAAGACGCTTACTTCACTGCATTGCCTGTCGAAAATGTGCCGTATACGCACCCCACATCGGTCTTCAACATATGTATATCGGGACAAATGTAAATTCTGTTCTCGAACTTAGAACTCGTGGGCCTTTGGAACCTGAACTGCATATGTTTCGTGTGAGATGCCTGGATTTCTACATCGAGAGTGTGCACCACATTTTTAAAACGTTGAATTCTAACGAAAAGTGACTTAAGCATCTGGAAAGCTTAGACAGGCAGATTTTGCTCGAAAAGAAATTTCAATCCATTTCATCAATCTGTATAATGTTTCCAAATATTGTACTTGAAAAAAATTCAATACTTGGATAATGAATACAGAATTCCGAGGAATGCGCCATTGCAACTCTACAAAACTGTTTGAGTTCAAGATTTATGGAAATATGTGGGAACTGTTAAAAAGGCTGATTGAACGTATATGTTCCCACTGTTGTCAGAATTTGTAGTAGCACTACTGAGCCTACCGCATTCAACTTCAGCTGTCGAAAGAACCTTTTCATTAGGAAACATGCTAAAACAAAGCAGCGAAACCATCTTTCGACGGAAACTATTGTTGGGTTACTGCAAGTACATACCAAAAGATGTTTCACCGGCGTTGCAACATGTTTTGACTTTCCTGTGGGAAAAGGAAATCGGCAGACGATTGCTTTGATGTATAGGAAAATATAAACGGCATAAAATTAAACGTGTTAAGTGAAACTGCCGAATTTTGCAAAGGCTGTATTTACTGTCTTATTATGAAATTATGCTTATATTATAGCTTATTATTTCTATTTATTTTCAAAAAATAAGTATATAAATGTTTTTGAAAGTTTGTTTCCTTCCCACATTCAAATCTTAAATAAATTTTCATAATTATTAATTTTTTCAATATATATATATATATATGTATATATATATGTATGTATATATATATATTATTTTGCATCTTTCGTTTTAAATTCTAAAGTTTTTCTTATGTTTTCGGCTTTGCTTTTTAGCATATATGTATATATATATATATATCATCATCATCATCATTGTCAACCATTATCAATCCACTGCTGGACGAAGGTCTCCCCAAGTTTCCTCCACAACGGTCTGTCTTGTGCCAGTCTCCTCCATATGACCCCTGCATACTTTCGAATTTCATCCACCCATCTCCCATGTGGTCTTCTTCTGGGTCTTTTCCTGTCCCTTGGAATCCAATCTAAAATTTCGGCTGTCCATCGATGATCTGTCCTTCTGGCAGTATGTCCAGCCCATTGCCATTTCAGGGATTTAACTCTGATCATGATGTCTTCCACTCTTGTCATTTTTCGGATCCACGAGTTCCTCTTCTTATCTCTGCTGGTTACACCAAGCATGCACCTCTCCATGCTACTTTGAGTTGTCTGCAGCCTTTGTATGTCTCTTTTAGTTAAGGTCCACGTCTCTGCACCATACGTAAGCACTGGAAGGATGCATTGATCAAACACTTTTCTTTTAAAACATAATGGCATATTGCTCTTGAAAATTATGCTGTTTCTTCCAAAAGCTCTCCAGGCAAGTTTTGTACGCCGAATAATTTCTTCATCAATGTGACCCTCACTTGATATCTGCTGTCCAAGATAAACGTACGTGTCTGTTATCTCCAGCTTTTCTCCATCAATCGATAAATCTTCATTTCTTGTAAAAGCATTGAACATCACTTTTGTCTTCTGAAAGTTCATTTTTAATCCCACTTCTTTACTCTTGTCAGCAAGTTCCTGGATCATACTCTGCAGCTCTGATGGGATAGTTGCAAAAATGACTACGTCTTCAGCAAAACGAAAGTGGGTTAGATAATCTTAATTAATCTTTATCCCCTTGTTTTCCCAGCTCAGCGACTGAAAAACACCTTCCAATGTGGCATTAAAGAGCTTCGGAGATATGGTGTCACCTTGTCTCACTCCCTTTCCAATTTTTACGTGTGTTGTATTTTCAAACAGCCTAATCTTTGCACTTGCATTTTTCATAGATGTTATTAAAAATATTAATGTATGCATCTTCAATACCGCAGGTTTTCAGAGCCATTGTAACTGCTGATGGTTTCACCGAATCAAAGGTTTTTTCATAATCGATAAAAGCCATGCACAATGGAAGTTCATATTCCCTCGCTCTTTCAATTAGTTCTCTCAGCACGTGGATATGATCTATTGTGCTGTAGCCACTCCTGAATCCAGCTTGTTCTCTCGGTTGAGCCATGTCCAGTGTTACCTTCAAGCGGTGTGAAAGAACTTTAGTGAAGATTTTATAAACTACTGATAGGAGGCTGATAGGTCTGTAGTTTCCGAGATCCTCAATGTCACCTTTCTTATGTAGCAGGATCATTGTAGCGGTGTTCTAATCCTCAGGAATCTTTCCTTCATTAAGGCATCGAGTGAAAATTTGGGCGAGTACTGTTTCGATTTCTTCACTTGCTTCTTGTATGATGTCTACAGTAATTCCATCTTCTCCTGGAGCTTTTCCCCGCTTCATGTTCTTGATTGCATGTGCAACTTCTGCTGGAAGGACTGGAGGAACTCTGGTACTGGTATCTTTCATGATGTCTGGAGTGCATATATCATCCCTTTCATATAATTTGGAGTAGAAATCTTTCACTCTTTTCAAAATTTCGCCTCTATTTCTTGTTACAGAACCATCTTCTTTTCTCAGTGCCATAATCTGTTTTCTTCCCTTACTGAGATGTCCCTTTGCTATCTTTAGGCTTTGGTTGTTTTCAATTGCTTTCCTCACTAGTTCACAGTTGAATTTTCTTACGTCTTCAGTGATACTTTTTCTTACTGTCTTGCATAGCTCTATATATTCCACTTTGGAAGTCACATCTTCTTTAGTTGTCCTCATCTCTCTTCTTTTTTGCATCAACATTTTGGTTTTTCCTGATAATTTGTTCACATGCAACTTGTTCTTAGACCCAGCTAATTTTGTTGCTGTTTCCATAAGAGCTTTGGTTACTTTTCTGTTAACTTCAGAGATGTCCACTTCTTCCGATGTTAGGCCTTCTAAAGCAGAGAACCTGTTCTTCAGTTCTAACTTGAAGGTATTATGGTGTTTTTTAAGGTTGTTTATGTCAATAGATTTTGTTTGTCTTATGAGCTTCCCACGTTCGAGTTTAGTGTTGAGGTGCATCTTACATCTCACCAATCTATGGTCACTACCTGTGTTGAACTTGTTTAGCACACTGCAGTCTTCTATGACGAATTTTTTGTTACACATAATAAAATCAATTTCACTTGTCGTCCCATTTGGTTGTCTCCATGTCCATTTCCTGTGTGGCTTTTTCTTGAAGAAGGAGTTCAAGATGAAAAACCCTTCTGCCTCTGCAAACTCAACGAGAGTATTTCCACGCTGGTTTCTGTTGCCGTGACCGAATTTACCTACTGAAGTTTCATTCTGTTGCCGTTGCCCTATTTTTGCATTGAAATCTCCCATAATTATTTTCAAGTGCTGCTTACCTTTATTATTTAGATGACAAATTTCGTCATAAAATTCTTCAATTTCTTCTTCAGAATGACTTGTGGTGGGTGCATAAGTTTGAATAATCTGAGCCTGGTATCTTTTCGAGAGTTGGATAACAAGTCGTGCAGCTCTGTCAGAGGAACTTTCAACTTCTACAACTTTATCCTTCAGTTTCTTGTTTATTATAAATCCAACACCACTAGTTCTGCCAGTATCTGTCCCACGATAGTAGAAGAGATGTCCACTTTTCAGTTCGATGAGATCTTCTCCTTTTCTCCTTACCTCACTTAGCCCCACGATGTCCCACTTGATACTTTGTAGTTCCTCTTCCAATTCAAGAAGCCTTGAATCAGAAGATAGGGAGCGTCCATTGTACGTAGCGAAGGTCAGCATCAGATGGCAGCCTAGTCCGGTCCTCCGGGGATTCTTAGCACCCTTTGCCTTCATGTCGCACTGGCCGCTGCCTTGGCCAGGTACATTCCAGCTGCCGGAGACTGAGGGCCAAGATTTAAGTTGTGGAATCATTTTGGAGGGGTTTGGCCATAACTCACCACGCTGGCCAAGCGGGTTGGTGAGTGTGGGATAGAATTTCCTCTAATCCCGATGGTATAGTTATACCGCTATTGGCGGTCGTCAGAGCCCCTTTAGAGGGAAAAGGATGCACCACGAGAAGGCGGGGTTGACATTTGTCAAGGAGAGGCTGTGATGTATATATATATATATATATATATATATATATATATATATATATATATATAGTTAAGTATTATGTAAAAGTTTGAATGCACTGCAGAAGTATACTTGTTTACTACTTTTTACTTTTAACTACCGTGTGTTACAACGCTTTGGGGAATATTGGATATTAAACCTTATTCATATTTCGGGATGGCGTTTAAAGCATTTTCGCTTGGCTTTAAAATTATTGGTTCATCGTTGCACCGCTTATAATCAGATCAATAAGGTATTTGCATGACAAACTATTTTAATTAGCAGCGTCACTACATTCAACTGGCGCTTGGAACTTCCTGAAGTCATAAAATCTATATGTTTGTGACGTCACACTATCTCCTGAAGTCTCCTGAACTTTTGGAAATTTATCTCCTGATTTTTTTCGATTCGTCTGGCAACACTGAACTGAGGATATATTGTCGATTGGACAGTTTCAAGATGAAGGCTGTTCAATAGGAAAGGACGCACCAATGCCATTATGTAAACTTTGGACAAGCGAGAATCCGTGGAACATAGTTGTCTTTGTCGTCGCTGCCTTCATAGCAACCAAATGAGAGTTAGTCAGATGAGTTGAGAGTGTTTTATTGTTTTTTCATCTTGGCTTCAAAAACATTGGGTATATAGTTCTGGCGTAGATAATTAGTATAAAGTAGGACGCTTGCACCTGTCACGTTCTCATTAAGAAAATCTCACATTGTTAGGATCTAAGCACTGGCTTCTGACAGTGGTCGTCAAACACCGAAGGAAGGCAATAAAAAGCAGGTGCCACACATGAGAGCCTGCAACTAATGCGGAAATGACCTTGAAGCTACTTCCGGTCAGGTCCAATAACGAACAAGACAGAAAACGGATTTGAAAGTTGGCGCATTCATTAAAATTTTTTGGAGTGCAACTTAAACGTAATGACAGGTGATTTTGACTGGCAATTATTAGCTTAGTCGACAGTCTTAAACCATCGAAATATTTGGTTATTTGCAAAAATATTACAATCAAGAGAATTAATCGTTTGTTCACTGCCTCTCAAGTCAGGTACCATCGCCGCTAACACTAACTTATTGAGTGAGCCGATCTGATTGGCTTGCGCTCCCTTGCGCAGAAAAAATGGCAGTATTAATGAAAGGAACGTGTTTCTTGACATAATACCAGGGATGGCGTATGCGTGAAGAACCAAACACTGTGTGCGTGTAACTTTCAAGCTGACGCAGACATTCATATACTCTGCACGTCGGTGAGTATAAGCTTCTGATGTCTATTGATGTCATGTACGTAAAACGATAGTTGCATTACTCCTAATTCGTGCAGCAAGCAAAATCACGGTACGATATACCACCTTCTCTGAGACCAACGATTCTACATATTTCGAACTCCGTCAAGTGTTCGTGTTGTTGTCTAGTCCTCCAAGGTGGCATGTTTTAATGTTAACAACTGTGAACTGTCAAGTTTAGCGATAGCATGTTTAAACATCCGCTTTCTGTACGCCTTGTTTTATACCCCTGGTGTGACGTTTTCGATAACGTTGCGCGCACCTCATAATTGCGTGTGCACTGCAATAGTAATAATTTGCATTTCCTATGGTGCCCTATGCAACCTGCAAATTTCATGGAAATCAGAGGTTTTGCCATTTCTATTAACAAAGTATAATGTAAAGGTGAATGTAAGTGAATATAAACTGTATAACACTAAGATAGTCTATCATAATTTGTAAAAAAATCACAATTTAGGTTTTGTTTAATTATGAAATACATCTTTGAGTAAGCTAAGCTGATGACTACACCGGCTCTGGACAAACAGCATGTTACACAGCAGAATAGAAAATATTTTTTTTTCAAGTAAAAAAGTTTAAAGTCTAAGTAGTTTGTTTCCGAGTGAATCACTTTCAAAATTATTGAGTTGTTGCAATTAAATTTTAAGGTCAACAATTCTACCACTGAGTAATCCTGCTCATATTGTAAACGCATTGTGGACTAAACAGTTTCTTCATAATGGCAGATAAATCAGCCATGTTGAAGGTGAAACAATTGCATTTACGTGAATTGTCAGGCAAATCACGTTTCTCATGTTATTTGTCAAGAACGTTTTGAGCAGAAAAGAGATCCGAAAGTCATTCTTGATTCAAAATTTTGCGTCGAAAAACTCTTATGATACTTCAAAGGAAAGAAATAGCATTATTCACTTTTTCACGAAGGAATGTTATATTTTAAAGTAATACCAACCTGAAAGTTAGAAAAAGGTTTTGTTGCCTTTTGTTTCTTCCAGTAGGAATATTATGAATTATTTTACTAAATTTCTGTTTTATCCTTTTGTTTCGTCAAAACGATTTGTAAAATTGAATACAGATTTCCTTTGAGAATAATTTTGTTAAAAGAGTCGTCATTAGGTTTTCAAGGAGCTGGGTTTTGTAAAGTACATTACAAGGATAAGTCGTGTAATCAAAAGGTCCATCTGTTTTTGGAAGATAACGATGTACGTATATTTCGGGATGGAAGTTAACTCGAACAGTCTGGTTGTTTATTAATCAAATGTAAAAGTGAGTTTCAAAAGTTTTCAGAAGTGTTCCGACCTACTATGATGGTTAAATTGCGAAAGTTTCCTGCAAAATATATTTATGTCAATAATCTAATTATTTGCCGTATCTCTGCTTAAAGATTATGTAATTTTTTTTTAGTTTTTGCATTATAATGTATTTTACACTTTTTATGGCTATTTTTAAAAGCTGTGATACAAATCTGTTCTCAGTAATCGTAATTTTATCAGAACTATTCAAATGGAGATATCATAGAAGTTTTAGATGTGAAACTTAAAGCTAAAATCTAGCAGTTTAATATCTAAAAAATTGAATTGTTATTTGAAATGTTATTTTTGATCGTTGATGAAGATAAACTGTTCTCATAGATCACAAAAAAGACTTTCGTTAGGCACTGAATTTTTATTGCATTGTTGGCTATAGTAAAATGACAAGTGATTGATTAACTCGTATCTAATTGGGCACTCGGCGATGATCTATTGCTTGGTCTCTGGAAATATGTTCTGAATATGTGGTTAAATGGAAGAGATGTTTGTTGCGAGCTGAACCAGAAAATATAACCATCTCTTGTGGATACAACATAAGATACATATTTATGTTAGAAAAATGTTTTTGTTCGCAACTGAAGTAACTGGTATCATTTACATTTTACCTTTCGTGTTTGTGATACTTAATGTGAAGGGCCCGGGCCCCTAGGCCACTACTACTTAGTGCGACAATGCAACAAATGTTGTATATGTAAATATGCATTGTATGAAATTACCGATGATTTGTTTTTGTTACCGAAATCAATTTTTTCGACAAACACCTCTGATGACTAATGTAGAAATTCAGGTTTGTGCCTTAAGCTTCTGAGAATTTTGTTTTTTTAATTTTATGCGGAAAGTTCTCAAAGACACCTTTATTACACCGTGGGATTCAGGACCATTTTTCAGTGCTTTAACTGAACAATACTCTAAAACTTTAGAGAATGAGGAGCATGAAGTGCACAAATTAGTATTTAAGCTAATTACTTATAAATTCATTTATTCCTGACATGTGTTCAGAACTGGGCATGCGAAATCATAAATTAAAATGTCGTATTTGCAATGCAATAAATTTAAAAATTAGATGCCTTTCATGACGTTCGTAAAGATGTACGTTATCCGATCATGTAAGAGGAACAGCAAAGGAAAAGGAAAATTTCAAATATAAACAATCTGACGTTTTTAAATTTTCGACTAACAAAGACCCACGAAAGTTTATTATTCAAATGTTATTAGTGAATTCGTGAGAGCATAGGTTCAGAATTTTACTGTCTCGAGCGGCAAGATAAAAATTTTCAAGGAAATCAGTTGAATTTAGTTATTCATCCGATGCAATCCATTAATTTCTCTCTTTCATTGTTTTTGTTGACAGGAATACTACCCATTTCAGGAGCCATGAAACATCTGATATTTGTTTGATGGGACTTGCAGCTGATAAAATATTTTGCTGTTTTTCTTTTTTCAATAATTGTACAAATTGTGAGTGCTACAAATTTGGAAATGTATTCCGTGGTAGAGGTAATTAATTTATTAAATAACGTGGTATTAAAAAAGTTGACACTTTTATGTCTGAAAAATGCAATGGCGGAAAGTGAAGAAAGAATACCAAGGAGAAGACGTCTGATACCAACGAAATTTATACAGCATAATGACAGAATACAGAGGATAACGTGATCAAAACATTATGGCTAAATACAGCTGTATTTGCTGGTGAACTGAAAAATAACATTTCCATATAACATGGTTAGTACGATTTTAAACCGCCATGAACTGCGTCACACTTTGCAATTCTGGCATGGAGTCTGTCGTACAGATGTTGGATGTAAGTTTGGGGTATTGAGTTCCAAGCATATTCAACCTGGACGCGTAAATCGTGAATGGTTGTGGCTGGCCGTGGAGACCGGATAAGTCGTTGTCCCATAAAATCCCAAACGCGCTCCATGGGGGACAAATCCGGTGAACGTGCAGGCCATAGAAGTTGTCTCACACCCTGAAGTGCATGTTGCGTTGCACGTGCCGTGTGTGGGCGTGCGTTATCTTGCTGGAAAACAGCACGATGTACCGACCTTACAAATGGCACAACAACAGGCTGAATGATGTTGTTGATGTGGGAGGTGCTGTTTAACGTACCCAGTTCAAACACTAGTTGTGTACAGGTGTGTTAGCTGATCACTCCCCCACACCAAGAGATCAGGTGTAGACCCTGTTTGTCGCTGGCGGATGCAAGAAGGGTGGAAACGCTCCCCCGTGCGTCTGCGAACACGCATACGGCCATCGGAGGCTCCCAAGCAGAATCTGCTTTCATCGCTGAACACGACAGATTGCCATTGCGTTCTCAAGTGCAACCGTTGGCGACACCACTGCAACCGTTCCTGACGGTGGGCTGGAGTCAGGGGTACACATGCCAGAGGCACACGTGCACGTAGTTCTACATCCAGTAGACAGTTGCGGATTTTTCGCACAGTCACCTCAGGTGCAACGGCAGCTCGGATTTGCGTCACAGTGGATGTTTTGCTAGACAACGCAGCTCTTCTTTTGCGTCGATCGGTCCGCTCATCAGTCCGTCTGTGACTCCCGGTTCTACTACTTTTCATGTGGGAATGTTCCTCGGACCATCTACGCCACCATCGTACCACCACTGATAGTTCCCGTCCAATTCGTTCCGCAATACGACGATACGACCACCCGGCCTCGCGGAGTCCGACTAGACGACCTCGCTCGAAGTCCAATAACTGCTGAAATCCTACACGTCTTCCATGTCCAGGCATTGCAGCTTCTTCAGGTATCTTCGCACGTGTCCGTACGCCGACGACTGATTACATTCACTTAGCCGTACTCCTTAAATCACCGACGATAATTTGCATATTATGCCGTGCTGTGGCGTAAGCGCTTAACGTTTGGTCCCGAAATTAACATCGCGCCTACGTAAACTCGACCCATAAACAAATGTAAATTTCATGATCGTCCGCCAATTCCCTCTTTGTGTTCTTTTTTCGTTTTCCGCCAGTGTAGAAGTATTACAATAATATATTTTTTTGTAGTTTTCCCGTGTTTTTGGTGCTGCACACATTTTGTTTCAACGGCATTGATAGCTCAATTACACGGAAACGTTTTTGCGAGGTTTTCGGAATGCAAATTTTATGTAGGATTTGCATGCGTTCATCCTGGTGCATAATGACTGCATCTTGCCTCTTAATTGGTGTAATTCGTGGATTTAATACGACATTCTTTAGCTGTTTTACTAGGAGTCTACGAAAGTTGTACGCGTTTTATTCTTGTATAGAAGAAAAGCAAATTATTTTATATAAATTATATCTTTATTCTTTAACATAGCTGCCACTATTATCTATGACATCTTTCTGTCTTTCTGGTAGTAATCGAATTCCATTTCTGTAGAACTCCGTTTTATAGTCAAACATTTCTTGTAATGGAAATTTGACATCTTCAAATTAATTGAAAGATTTTTCAGCAAAGTTGTTCTAAAGAGATAGGAAAGCGTAGTAAACCGTACGTGCAAGGTCTGTGGGATACGGGCCGAGAAAACACTTTGCATGCTATATCCATTATATTTATTTGAATGGCTAAAGTTATATGGTGTCTTGCGTTGTCATATTTCGAAATTACGCATTTACGATTAACCTGTCATGAATCCTCAGATTTCAATTTTTCTTTCAGACTTTCGGAATGTTGGCAATCATTTCAGAATGTACCGTTCGGTTAGGGAAAAGCAGCTTCCAGTTGGTTACCTACCCTTGACATCCCACTGTACACTTAACAAGGTCCTTCTCCGATGAAATAATCCTCTTGACGTCCATGGAGCGAGCTGTCCAACACCGCTTACAATCGTTTAACGCCTTACATTTTCTGAATTACACATTTCATCAACCATAACTAATTGTTCCAAGAAAGATACATTTTTGTGACGAGTGGCATAAAAATGCAGGTGGTCATTCTCTGCTTGGTCAATTTCTAATAGAAACTTCATGTGGAACCAGCTAGTCGAACTTTGTGATAAACGATAAACCCAAACCGATGCACTCTTCTTTCTATTGTTGATCTGTGTACATACAACCTTTCTGATAATTCTTCAATGGCTAGAGGTTGGTGATTTGACATGGCTATTTTGAGGTCTTCTTCCATAGCGGGATTATAGTCCAGAACATTGTTTACTTCCAGAACTTCTATCTCCTTCACTGGATTTCCAGAACCAACAGTGACATATGTTTTCTCTAAAACATCTTTACAACACACCTCCCAAATGTTGCCTCAGGCTTCAGCTAAATTTTTGCTTTTGTGGAACGAATAAAGCAAACAACTCTTGATGTGATCCTTATTCCTTGACATGTTGACCTTTGTGTTACTTGTTTATAAATGATTCGTACCTGCATACCTGGTTCAAACTATAGCCTGAACCTCGAAACATTAAGCGAATTTTCATGCAATATTATCATTTAATGCACAGGAGTTGATATTTTGTACAACACTATACATATCCGTACAACAAGGAAATTTATTTTTAATGATTTTAACTGACTTCTAGTATGGTGTGTGGTCGCTCTCGAACGGCTAAGACCGCTGCACACCTGCGTGTGATAGAATTGAACAGATTACCAAGGACGTTTTGGGGGTATATCATTCATTCCTACAAGAGGGCCGTCTCTAGTTCGCAAAGAGGGACGGTGTTGTTCCTGCTGCGACGCGTTACTCAAGTGCTTCCCAGGCATGCTCAATTGGATTTTAATCAAAGCAGCATGGTGGATACTCCATACGAAGGATTACCTTTTCTTGAAGCATGTTGTCCGCTAGTTGAAATCTATATGGTCGAGCGTTTAAAGAAAAAACTTCCCGTATCTTCGAATTGTGTCCACAGTCGGGAAATGACACTTCGCGACACTCCAATGGCTTCTGCTACAACCCTCTCTGTTGGACCTGCTCCAACCTTCCAAAATCTCTCCACGCCTTTCATTTTGGTAACCCTAACTGCTGAGACATCTTTCGCACCGAAGACACCAAGAAACGAAATGTCACGATTCATGCTGAAGAGTAAGAGGGCTCCTAGGAAATCTTTGTTTCTATCCCAATCTCTGACTTATGCATTCTGATGTCAAGACTCTAACTTGCTGAAGGTATTGCATCACTTGGCTGCCAACATCACACTTGACCTGCATTTTCCGTGTTTCAGTAAGATGTCGCGTGATGGGCTTGCATAACGTCGACAAAGTCACATGCGCTTCTAAACATTTTCAGCAATGTATTTATGACGCATCAAATTTCCATCAACTCCGGTATGATTATGAAAACGGAGCACGTTGTATCGAACATTGTGCTTTCTGTTCATTTTGGACTTCAGCAGAAAACGACTTACAAACCAATAATTTACATAAAACGTATTATACGAAAAGTGCTGTCCAGATCACAGTTTCGAGCCGAAGTATACACTTAGTCGACATCAGGTGTCTCAGAACGGTATAATTTCCTTTAATAAGAAGTTTAAATGTACTTTACGTTTAAAAGCAACATTAAAATCTCCACAAGAAATTTCAGGACCTCATGGGTTCCTTCATCAGGTGATATATACACTAAAAATCGTTCTGTGTATACCCCAGGTCTTAATTAGCTAGCGCTGGTTAGGTCTGAGCGGGCTTCAGGTCACTGAACGAGTTATTACACATAGGGTGAATACATTAATTATGTACAAACATGAGTGAATCAGCAATAACAATGCAAATAATCTAATAACAGTAGACATCTCATGAAGATACATGGCGCCAATTAAATCATTTTACACTATTAGCACCGCCGCACCCCACAATTCCCCACTCCCCCTTAGTTTGAATCATCACCCACACCTCGCCCCCATGATTAAGTTTGAAGAACATTAGAGCGTTTAAAGTCTTTAACGTGGGTCAACAGAAGCCTCCATTGTCGGTGCACCTGTTTTGGGAAGTCATCGTTACAGCAAGAATCACACAGATCAAAGATATGTTCGCTCTCAGCCATTAATACTGAAGACTTAGTGTTGTGATCATTCGTGATGGTGTTGAATGCCATGTCGAGGAATTCTCTAAGTCCAATGGTTATTCTGCAGGGTCATCTCGAATCTGTAAAGTACATATTGATTCTCGGGGTTTTAATTCCGCCAATGTTGCAGGCATGGTTTCCGAATGAACCTACCTTGTCTGTATCAAAATATGCTCCTGTGAACTGTATGGACCAAGTTGTGGTTGGCAGAGAATGAGTTACAGCAACTATGATGACAACCTCCAACAATAGACCTCTATTGTATTAAAAATGAGTAAAAATAAACTTTACGAAAAGGTCAGATTTCAGTTGCCACCTTCAAAATTACTGGTACAGTTGGGACATATCTTGGAAAACGATATTTTCTCTTGATAATACCTATACCTAATGTCATTATATAAAACAGCTTCGTTTTCGGTTTATTATTCAGGAAAGAAAATTCTTCTAGATTTATAAAATCTGAATTGAACAACAACTGCATAACTGGGAATTCTTTACTTCAGCACCTTTAAATAGGATTCGTAGATAAACATTTGGACGTGTTAAAGTTTTCACGTATCTCTAGCCTTCACGAAAATTTGTATTTGCGGTTTTAAAGCGCCAAACGTACATGCACATCTTTTTCAAAGGCAATATGAACAGCGTCGAGTAAATAAACAAATAATATGTTTTCAGGAACATAAGAATTTTGTGCAAGGATTCAAAACGGAAAATAAAAATAAATTAAAAAAGCGACCATCACTCGCTCTTACGGAAATACGACTCTTCATGGCCACGCTAAGGTCCACAAGGACAGAGGCACATACTGCTAATCAAAGCATATATTAATTTCCGAACATCCTATTTCCTGTTTTTAGGGCTAAATAGAACTGATCCTAGTAAGACTGAGCAGTGTTCCAGAGTATCTTTAATTAAATGTTGCTGTAATGTATTTAAAGCCGCTGCCACTCAGGAAGACAGTGCCACAGGTGCTTTTACCCAAGCAAGATAAGAGCCAGTCGCTATAGTAAAGAACGGTTTTTTCAGTGAGTTTTATAACAGCTGATCCGATTTCCGCAATCAAAAGAACTTTCATGTTGCGTTTAGTACACATAAGAAACTAACTACTACTACAAATTTACGTTTATGCTGCGTCGATTTAGATTTCCCAGATGTACGAACTTATTTTCCGTCTACCCTCTCATAAATGTGTACCCCGTTTTACAAAACTTCAGCCGATAAAGCCATTTCGTTTGTAATAAATAAAACAAATCTGTTTAGTAGCACTGAAAACCCAAGAGACATTGTTTTTGCTCTTTCATCCAACACAGTTTTCCAAAAGCTAACGTATACGTGCCAAACCAGCAGATGAAGGTCTCGTAATTTTTTTGCAAAAGTACATATTGTAGCAATTTTTGCTAATTTTGCACATTTTTATACAAAATTTGTATGACATTTTTTTTTAAAACCTTCCTGCCCTGAGTATTTACTCGTCAGCTGCATTTATATAAGATAAAATCATAGTACGCGCTATATTATCAGAAAAATTAGTTATAATAAGATGTGATTGGTAAGATGCCGAACATCATTATTAACATACTTGTAATATAAATTAAGTGTATTGGGAAACGCCTTTGAAAGTTTCATTTATGAAAACGGTAAGACATTATGTGGACGTTATATGAGAGCTGTTATGGTCGAAACACGTTTTTTAGAATTTTCGCCAGCAGAATTTCCGTCATATTTTAATATTTAAAATGTGTGGTACTGTTTACATCGTTTAATAATATGGAGGTCCTTCTCATCCAGTGTCATAATAAAAGTGACGTATTCTCTTCGTAAGGGTAATTTCAGCATATTTGATATGATATTATTTTAATTATGTTTATTTCTCAGTTCAATACTGCTTTCTCTTTGCTGCGAAGTTATTTGTTGTTGTTGTGAATAGTGACAGGTAAATATATTTCGGTAAAAACAGCAGAGCGCAACTTCCCGATTTCAAAAGTACATGAAAGTAAAGTTTTATCATACTCCTGAAATAAATGCGGAATGCAAGTATAATAATAAACAATAATGTAAAGGAACTGTATTCTAAATCTTTCTTCAATTAATCTTACCTTTTTTAGTATATTATAAGAAAAATAGTCTATATAAAAGTATTAAAAACTTTATATTATTTGTTGAAAAATGCATGTAGGAAAGGTAAGTAAAGTTTCCAGCAAGAAACCTTCCAAAATAATGACAACATTTTTAATCATTTCTAGCGGCTTTCTCTTCATACAGATTGTAAAAGAAAGCAGACAACATTTCTGTAGTGAAATGAAGCAAATTAATTTGTGGTATAATTCAGTACAAACCTTTTTTTGTATCTACATTTTATTTCTCATAAGGTATCTGTGACGTAGAGAGTCATCTTGCTGATCAGGACGATAAAGTGATGCCCTTTCATAACACGTTCGACACGCGTTTGAAAATACCACGCCAAATGGTGGAAAATTGTAAATCTATCCTTACTTGAAATGCACACGCCAATTGTTTTTAAATATAGGATCCCTAAACTGCCGCTAGGCGCTTGTGTCTGAAACAGCTTAACCTGGAATGTTCATTGTTTATATATAGTTCCTTTTAAAAAAACAAAGACGCAATTTACATTCCTTATAGTAAGGCCCTCCTGTAGGTACTTATTATCTGGTTGTTTTTTATTTATTAGTTCTTCAACGTCGATCGGTTCTCGATATTTTCTTTCTTGTAACAGTAAAACCTTTTTAAATAAGCAATAACAGACATTTAGAAGCTGTTATTGCTGTTCGAGTTGGCTTCACACTATACTAAGTTTCAAAGCGAAAAATCTGGTATTGGTCTATAGAGTAATCAGTTATCACCTGTAGTATGAGGTATCTGTGATATATGTACGCATATGTTTTTTTTGTATAGCGCGATTATTTCTTGGTGCTGCAATTTTCACAAAGATTAGTGCATTTATGTGTCTTATTCAGGGTACAATATCGAAAATAAAAGGTTTATTGTGTTTCTTGGCAGGTTAGTCATAACTCACGAAGGTTGCTAACCTGACGGGTGAGTGTGTGACCGTTTCCTCCTATTTTCAGAATTTCAAAAGTATGGTTAATCTGCAATGTGATTGTTGTCAGATACCTTCAGTGGAAATAGATTGAACTGAGTGGAGGTATGGTTAATATTTATCAAGAAGAGATAATATTTTGTTTACGCATGACTTTATCTTCAGCCATTTTAGGCAAGAAATGATAAGAAGAGAGATCGTGAATCGGAAAATGACATGATTGGAAGAAACCATGATCAAAATAAAATCCCTGAAGTCGCAGTTAACTTGACATATTGCAAAAGCCTTTATCAGCGATTGACAATTAAAAGTGTAGACTCGATACGGAGCGACACTCAGAAGACCACGTGTGAGATGTGTGAATGAATTTCAAAAGAATACCGAGTTTACATGGGGAAAACAAGCTCGAGACAGACAATTGTGAAATAAATTTAGAGAGAAGGCAAATAATAGTTGAAAATGATGATGCAGATGTTTTTTTTTGTTCAATATATGCATTGGAAATATTGTATTGCGTAGTTTACTGGGTTATACAAATTTTGAAGATGACAATCCGATTTTTGGCGTAAATGTGACAAGGATGGTAAGTCAGAGAATATCCGAAAACTTGAAAATTTTCATCGTCCTGGAG
The DNA here is from genome assembly GCA_039090855.1 of Macrothele yani. Lineage (NCBI taxonomy): Eukaryota > Metazoa > Arthropoda > Arachnida > Araneae > Macrothelidae > Macrothele > Macrothele yani. The sequence goes on along the minus strand of CM077034.1, from coordinate 156,815,706 downwards.
CGGGACTCGAACCCGCGTCTCCCAGAAAACGCCTAGGTATGCTAACCACTACACCACCCAGAACGACCAAGTTTCAAGTTTCCGATCAATTTCAATTTAACCATCACAGGATTCGCTAGTCGAAGCAACCGGCATTCATGTTTAGCGAATTGATCGGAAACTTGAAACTTGGTCGTTCTGGGTGGTGTAGTGGTTAGCATACCTAGGCGTTTTCTGGGAGACGCGGGTTCGAGTCCCGCTCCAGGACGATGAAAATTTTCAAGTTTTCGAATATTTTCTGACATACCATCCTTGTCACATTTACGCCAAAAATCGGATTGTCATCTTCAAAATTTGTATTATATGGCGTAATCCCGTATTTCTTTCATGATTTACTGGGTTATGTTTCCTTTTAATGTATAAAAAATAAGATTCGTTAATACGTTGAACAGACGTCTTTTTATGTGGCTCCTAATATTTTCCATTAATCGATAGCCTTTCGTTAGGCTCCTTACATTGGTTCCAAACAGAAAATCTGAAGCGGTTGCCAATTCCTTTCTAGTTACGCATCATTCTACTTGATCAAAAAGTCGCTGTTTCATCGACATGTGCCTTGCAAAAGTGTTTGCTAAAGGTTTCACTACACATTACCTGCAATTTACTATAAGTTATGATCAATAATCGAAGGCTGTCGTATGCACGATTGAATAGTTAAAAACTTGCATTTAAAAATTGATATTTATCTACAAGTAAAAAAATAAATAAAATCAGCTACACTGGTAAGCACTTCCGAGGCTACTTTAGCCTCATCACCGGGACCAATTGCGCGAAAGGATGGTTAGAGGCATTTATATACAATCATGGAATAACAAATGGTGTTGCCAAACTGGAAATTGTATGTTACAAATAATTATATGTACATTAAACTCGCGTATCTGGAGATCCAACAGGTGAAGCATTTAGCTGGTTCAGCAGCAGAATCCAAGGGCTAGGTATAATTACAGGCAAATCGTCATTACAACACTTGGAGGACAACCGTGTAATACACATTCAGCAAGCAACAAAGAACGTTTATGAGGTGCAGAGGCAATCAGTGTAGTACTACTCCAGTCTGGGTAATGTTCACCTTGTGCCACTGTGCGGGCTAAGGCAGAAGCGGTAGAGCCAACACCAACTGCCTATTTGTGCTCTGTCACCCGTATTTGCACTGAACGTAGGGTATAGCCAATATAGGAGGTGTTTTCAGAATACGGTGAATAAGAAACCGGATTGTTTATCTTCCGTAAGATAAAGTGCTACTTGAAAGGCGAGCCTTCAGCGACATTTACGACATCCAGCATGGTGTGACCAACAGACTGAATGACGTTCCAGTTCAGGACTTCCACCGTGCCGTCGAATACCTGTACGAAAGTTCTTATCGTTGTGTGGAGTTGGAAGGAGATTTTTTTAAAATATATGTGTGTGATTGACAATTCAAAGTATAGTTCTTTGTTTTGATATAATATTTTTTCTCATTACTTTAAGGTCACAACTGGGCGATATATTTTGTGCTAACTTGTAAGACCAAAATGATAAGATTCAAAGTTGGTGATTTTCATGATGTGCCTAAATAACAGAGGGTTTCTCTGTGTCAAGAAAATAAATGCTTGTAGGAGCTCAGATAAGCAATATTATACACAGACGGAAAATAAATCCCAACACCACGAAAAAATAGTTTAGAGGAATGAAATGGCGGCAATACATTTGTACAGGTAACATATTTAATCGATTAAAGTTTCAAGATCACAGCTTAATGTAAGCGCGAGAAGAGTCATTTTAAATGTGAAATGCTGGTACATTAATAACCGGTGTAACCGCCAAAATGTTGAATGCAAGCATGAAAACGTTCATGCGTTGTGTCGTACAGGTGCTGGATGTCAGTTTGTGAGATGGAGTTCCATGCCTGTTGCACTTGGTCGGTCAATACAGGGACGGTTAATGCTGGTTGCGGGTGACGCTGAACTTGTCGTCCAATGATGTCCCATACGTGCTTGATTGGAGAAAGATCTGGTGATCTAGCAGGCCACGGCAATATGTCGACACTCTGTAGAGCATGTTGGGTTACAACAGCGGTATGCGGGCGAGCGTTATCCTGTTGGAAAACACCCCCTGGAATGCTGTTCATGAATGGCAGCACAACAGGTTGAATCACCAGACCGACGTACAACTGTGCCGTCAGGGTGCGTGGGATAACCACGAGAGTGCTCCTGCTGTCATAAGAAATTGCTCCCCAGACCATAACTCCAGGTGTAGGTCAAGAGTGTCTCGGCCGCCGACAGGTTGGTTGCAGGCGCTCACTTGGCCTCCTTCTAAACAACACACGGCCATCACTGGCACCCAGGCAGAACCCGTTTTCATCAGAAAACACAACAGATCTCCACTCCGTCCTCCAACGAGCTCTAGCTTGACACCACTGACGTCGCAAAGGGCAGTGGTTTGGAGTAAGTGGAATGCACGCTACAGAGCGTCTGGCTCGGAGCTGTCCTTCAAGTAACCAATTCGTAATAGTTCGTTGTGTCACTGTGGTGGCAACTGCAGCTCGAATTGCTGCGGCAGACGCGGAACGATGCGCCACGGCCATTCGCCTTACATGGCGGTCTTCCCTCTCAGTAGTGCCACGTGGCCGGCCGGAACCCGGTCTTCTTGAGGCAGTACCTTCCCTTGACCACTGTTTCCAACAATTATGCACAGTGGCTACATTCCTATTAAGTCGTTCTGCAATATTGCGGAAAGAAAATCCACCTTCTCGTAGCCCTATTACACTACTTCGTTCAAACTCCGTGAGCTGTTGATAATGGCTTCTTCGTCTTCTGAAAGGCATTCTTGACTAACATCAACACAGTACGTCGAATCTCAACGATAACTAATGCTCACAAACGTTACAGTGCGTATTTACAGCAAACCTGCTTTGCACGTTCCGAGGGGCGCTACTAGCGCCACACGTATGCGCCGAGCGCGAAATTTGCATAGACGTCATCTTACAGATGTACTCTCACCGCCTACTAACTGTCGTTTTTCTAACACAACCTCTTCGTGGTGTTGGGACTTTTTTTCCGTCAGTTGATCAGATTTGAGATAGTACGACTTAACACAAACATAAACGAATTTTGTTAATTTAAGGTTAAATGAACGTAGATAATCACTTGTAAGGTACATAAAACTGTCACAGGCTGTTTCATTTGGAACGAAACAATTCACAGTACGACAGGTTTGAACATATTCGCCACATTTACATAATATTGTGTAAAACATTTAAAATATGGAGGTCAGGAGAGCAAAAAACAAGGCATGATGTGGATAATTTTTCCGCTTGAAGAAACAGTGTTTTTGCGAAATGCTAAATAAATTTGATAAGAAAAGTAGAAATACATGTTCTAGAAAAGTTAAAAAGCTAGTGAAATTCATATCATATAATTCGTGCAATAATGTTAAGGTAAATAAAATACCTAAGTTTGTGCTATTAGCTGGCTCAAAAGTGCAGTCGATGTTACCAAGCCTTTCGATAAAAATATCATGCATAACCATGCCATTAAAAATGATATTAAGGCACTCATTTATAACTTTAATGACAGATAAAGAAATATATTAATATTTAGACATTTAAGTTCACTTTAAACTCATCATACGGAAATGTGACTACATCTAGTTAAATAATTATAGGAAGGTGTGGGTCTTTGCTGACACAAAAACTGCCTGACCGAGGCAGAATTGCATTCCATGCATTTTATAAAAGTAAAAGAGGGGAATACTGGCTATTAAGGTATGAGGATAAAGAAAATTGCGCTGAAACCCTAGAGGGGCAAATTACCAAATACGAATTTTACCCTAAAACTGAGTTTTAAAAGAACTTTCAGTAGCTAGCGCAGAAAATTAGTTTAAATATTTTACCTTGTTTTTCTAAAATACTATTCTATAGTAGTGACATTTATAATCTATAGTTGTTTAAACGTGTTTCCAATAAGGTGTCCCTGCCATAATATCAAGAGAAAGCACCAAAAATTCGCAGCGTCAGGTTTCTTCATTGGTGTGTTATTTGTCACATCACACAGCAAGTGACGTAAATTTTCCGAATAATGTTTCATTCTCTCATTTCAACTTTTGTCTATGTGTCATGGCCAGTACGGTGTGTATACCATATACTTGATATCAAAAATTAAAAGAAAGATATTATTAGTAGAAACATTTAAAATGTAAAGTTTAGTACGCAACACCCTGAATGACGACACTGATAACAACTAAAAGAAATGTGATCTGTCGGTGAAGAAGCTGCATTAAATCTCGGGTAGACAAAAGAGTAGCTTTGTTTTTAATCTATATTATAAGAACTTCATCATAGTTATTTAAAACAAGATACTTCATTGCTTCATTCGTATGGTTTCCTCTGCCCGATTTAGTTGTTTTAAAGTTTTGCGTACTTCAAGTATTTCTTTACCACCTACTAAGCATATAATTGCATTTAAACCAGTGTGTCATGGGAAGTAAATTATTTATTACTAATAGCCCATTTTAAGGAGTATATGAGTTAAAATGCCTTTTTTGAGCCTTTAATGCCATATTTTGGCCTGAAAAGTTTACGTTGCCGTTTGGTTCTCCTGCGGTTCCCGTGTATTTTTTCGACTTAATCACGGCCGTCGACAGAAAAGGCAACGATGTGTGTCGCCGCGTATCTTGAAGAGACGACGGTAGCAGGTATAATTCACCCAAGGATGAGAGATCTCTCGAGACCTCTGCATATGGTAGAAGGCAAATCCAGTGCGATTAAAGGCTAACCAATTAAACTACAGCGAAAAACAAAAACGCACGTGATCCCTCAGGTTGGTGACGAAATCGTACATTTCTTTATTCCTTTCACACGTTCTACATGAATTGACAATTCTTTTCCTTCAGTCAGCTATAATTCTCTCTTTCAAAATTTGCTTCAATAGCCAAATAAAAAAATAATTATACTGGTCCTCTGTCAGGACACGTAAGGCCGAGAACAGAAGTAAAAGTATCAAATACATGAGAATGAAAATTATGATATACAGAGTGCATAGGAAAGTTCATTTTGCCTGGAATAACTTGCGAACGGAGAGAGGTACAGTTATTCAAGTGAGATAACGGTATAGTGAATCGACTACGCCCGACAGAATGCAACCAATAGCAGGGCCCCTAGTGGCGAAATGCGGAAGTTAGCTATTGCAAATCAAAAACGAAAAGAGATAGAGCAAAATTTCCAATTACAAAGTTGTATAGCATCAATTAATTAGTACAAAACGAGATTTGTTTCACACGGATAAGATAAATTTTCGCCTGAATAGCCTACAGTGTCTGAAATCGATGCGCGACGATTCGAATCTGCATATTCACATTTCGCAAAAGTAGCCATATACAAATGCAGAACGTAACGTTGTGCCGTACCTACGGCTTAAAAACCAGTAGCTGGATGTACCCTGATCAGACGTTTGGTCTACGTACACTGTGTGAGAATGACGAGCTTGGATTTCTGGTCTTATGTAAAACATCAGGTGTATGCAACAGCGCCTACAAGTCTGCTGGATCTACGTCGTCGTGTTACAGATGTTTGCAATAGTGTGACACCTTCCGTGCTGAGGAATGTGCATGTAAAGTTACTTTTACGTATACAAATGTGTATCGTGGGCAATGGCGAATTCTTCGAACATACTGGACATTAACCTTTTATAATGTTTTCTTATTTATTAATTTTTTGTTTTTTAATGTTTTGTCTTACGTCATCAAACTGTATTGAGATAAGTACGCATTTATGCAATAAATTGTGTGTATTTGCTCATACCTGTCTGTCCCTTCAAACGTTCACTCGGAAGGTCGAACATCGATTTCGGACATTTTAGGGTATTCAGTCGACAATTTATCTTATCCGTGTGAAACAAATGTCGTTTTGTACTAATTAATTGATGCTCTACAGAAATATCCGTTCTACGAATAAAATACTTACACCAATGAAGACATATTGTTATAATCACAATTGTTTCCACAAAATTAGTAATCCTTCAGAATGTAATGAACTTAAATGTGTTCTTCGAGGGGACGAAGGAAAAGAGACATGTGTCATATTTTCATGAGTCGAGAGGGGAAAAAATTACTACTTGCAAAACTTTGTGACACATACGAAGTGTGCATTTTATATTAAAGGGTATAATTTAAGTCCAAGTACTACTATTTTTTCCACTGTTTTTTTCGGTGTTTTACGATAAATCAGAAAACGTCATTGGACATTGTCGCATAGCAAATGATTTCTGTGACACAGGAACGAGTGATGTCCACAATTCATAATTGTTTCATATTTATTTTCTTATTGGGTTGTTGTGTTCTGCATTTTTGAATAAATCGAAAGAAAGTCATTGGACATTGTTTCAGAGTAGTTAGATATGTATGACTGCTGAATCGTCGCCAAGGATATGCGCTGGTGAGTTGGAGTCCACACTGAAATTTGTTTTGGTCACCGAATTCTAAAAGTACCAGTTTTCTTCTTTTTTTTTAAATTTAAATTCTTTTTTTAACTTTATGTCGTATGATTCACGCGACATATGGGCAGTATCCAATATAGTTTTATCTGTGGATGGGTGTGTGATCGCTTGAATTAGCCCAGCTGGATCTGGTTTTGTTGAAGATATTCTGAATCGCATGGTGTCTAATCGGACTTGTTTCTGCCAGCTTGCTTAATGAATTGAATTCACGCTCTTGTATCTCATTGTCTGAGCTATGAGTGAAGACTCTTTTTGTTCTGTATCGAAAAAGCCCTTTTATGCGAGATTAGGTAAACTGCTGAGAGTCATATAACGTTTGCGACGTATGTCGGTTTGTAGTACACTTGCGTTATGTGTGGGCCCTGCTGAGGCGATTTCGTGATCATTATGTCCAAGAAGTGAAGAGAGTCGTTGGTTTTGCACTTCATCGTGAATTTTAGGCTAGGGTGCATGCGCTGAACCTTTTAAAAATATATATTAGTTCTTCATGTGGTGTATCCATATGAAAAATGTGTCATCAGCATAGCGGAGCGAGGTAGTTGTGGGTTGTGATTCTGTGGCTAACATTTCGGGTTTTAATGGGCGGTGGACAGGTTTCGCCGACATAACTGACATGGCGGAGCCCACGGGTACACCCGTGATTGTTCATATTTGCTCTCTGAAGCAGAAATAGTTAAAGTCAGAAACCATGTCAATAAATTGAAAAATTTGTTGGAGGCAGTCCAATGAGAACATGTTAGAGACCGTTCGCATTTGTTTTAGAGCTGTAGGTGCCTTTTTACTGAGGCATATAAGAAGACAACGTCGAAACTAACTGCGATGTGGTTCTCTGTTCTTGGAAGGCGGGAAAGCTCCGCCATGATGTATTCGGGTAAATGTAGCACATTGTCGGATGCCGGCAGGAATGGCGCTAGGAAATTAGCCAATGCTTTCTCCAGTTGGTAGGTGGACAGGGTATAAGGATCTGTGAGAGTTTTAGCGAGCCTGTGGTTCCGAGGCCCTTTTGATTCGTTTCGTACGTTACAATGTACGTCCTTAGGGAAAATACATTCAGGAATTCACTTGCTAAGAAATCCGTGTATCTATTCAAGATATATAATACAACTGTACGTTATTTAAATGCTTTGTGGGTTATATCCCATACAACAAAAATTATTATGCTGTATCACCGTGACATCTCCTTCTCCTCGCGCTTCCAATCTCTAATGTGTCCTCCTCGTCTCCCTTCCTCCGCGACCCCCCCCCAACGATTTTCGGGGTGGCATTGTTGACTAATCGTAACGAATGTTATTTAAGTTCCGCCTCCGACCATGTAAGACGGCGTACCGAATATCACCATATAATTGACAACGAACAACTATCTTACGAGTACGAGCAAAATGGCGTCGTTGAGGACCAATGTCACCAAACTGTCCAGCAGTGGGTTCGTAAGGATAAATTGTCCGTTTTCGTAAAACATATGTTACACGGCTGCTACTTGAACACATACGTATACACACGAAAAAGACACCAAAATCATATTTAAATATTTAAGTGGGCCTCTTGTTCGCAGAGATCCTCACAGTATCTATATGTAGACTCCGTAACATGTGCCGAGGCATAATACGCATTACTGTAGAAGAGTTATGTTAAGTTTCTCGACTGGATATTTTCCTTCAGCTGCTAACTCTAGAAGACAATATTATAGATAAATTTCTCTTCTCCCAGTACCCACTGCTGACGTTGAAGTTAATTATTCAAATGGACATTTGCCCTTGAATTCTGTTGCACTTACTAGATCAGTACTGAGAAATAAGACGACTTTGGAAAGAATGGTTTTAGCGCGGTTTCCACCATGTTTAACTCCAAACTTATTCAACGAACTCCTCTTTTTCTCAATCATGCTACCACCCACTGATGTATTTTGCAGTAACGTTAAGGTTTCCCACATTTGGTATGCAAATTTTTCCTGGAAACCACTTCATGGACGCTCCTTTGTTCTTCCTGATATACCTTAAAACGCCAAAATACTCCAATGCATTCAATATTTCTTTGAATATCATTTTTCTGAACTTGAGTCCGGCGTCAGCTTAATATTTCAAACCACAGCGTGTCTTCCTCTTTTGCATTCCCTACAGTCAATAGACAACCAAAATTTCTTCATGCAGTCATCCAACATGTGATAAAAGACCAAACGTAATTGCCGATTAAAACGTTCTGCAATTTGATCTGTCAAATATGTGGAACTTTGCTCATCCAACCTTAAATTCTTTGAAAGCACAGAACACGAGCTGAGTTCTCTTGCTCAAAGATCTTCGAGAACCTGGTAATTTTTATCGGTTTAAAATTCTAGCGACACTGAACTGACATTTCTGTCCAGTGGTTGTAGGTCTCAAATATGTGTGTTCTCACTGTGTCAACCTACAACTTCTTATTTCCCTCATACAACGCTATTATGACGTCATTTGTTCTGCACCTCATGTCACACCGAGCAACTGCTTCCTGCATGCCGAAAGCTCCACCTAGCCTTGTAATTCCCCGTTATGCGCCTTCTTATCTTTCAGGAAAAGTACATCATTTGCCTGTTTCACTTAAGCTGTGAATCTGAGATTCCGTCTTAATCTCCTACAGAAGCTCAGAGCAAGCTCTGCAACAGGTCCCTGATGCAACTTGAACATTTTTTTGCGAAATAAACTTCAATTACCCCCATTTTAAACGCAAGCGAAGCGGCAAAAATCATCGGTTTCAACGTGAAATCAATTCGTTTTACCATTTAGACACTTTTATTCTTACTACCACTTATTTTTTTCCGTGCATTATTTATTGCCTTCATTGCTCTTTATTGGCATGAACATCCTTGATTGAAAAAAATATTATATTTTTACCAAGACGGTAAAAGAATGCAGCTCATTCCTCCTACAGTTTATAACCGTTTTATTTCGCGTTTTTCTAAATTTAGCACTATTTGTTCTAAATATTCATTTCTTATGCCATCATCATTTTCGCATTTTACGTCTAACTGCGTATGTCTTGTTTTGTTTCATTAAACATTGCTTCTACTGAAAGTGTTACGCCTCGCTGTTGTTCATGAATGTTTGTTATGGTCTCGTGACAACAGTGTTGTAACGGCTCAGGGAACAGTTGGAATTCCAGTAATTTATAGATTACAAGGAATACATCGGTTTCAGCCCACCTATGTAAATTGTGTTTTATCGTCTATATCTGACCCCAGTCATTAGTTAAAACTACATTATGTAGTGCATATGGTTGTTTATATAATTTTTTTAAACAGGTTGTTGAATCCTTAACAGAAATATTTGTTGACGAAAGTGCTTCAAAAAAGGCTGGGTGTGTGGTATAAATCAGACAGAGCAGCTTGAAGAGAATGTGTAGCATTCTATTGAAGATGGCACTAAGCAAAACGACTGATCCTTGTAACTTTGAACGAGAAATCATAGTTGTCGCCTCGAGGCGCGGCTTACAGATTCACCAACAGCACTTCATTCCTGAGCTATACTAACACAACCGCATTAAGAGTTTACGGCAATCTGTGCTGCACGGAAATAAACTTCCAACTCTCGCAACCTGAGGACAACAGCTGGCGGTTAAGCCGGATCAAATGAGTTTGGCCACAATCCTTAGAGTGAAGAGAGATTTTCCGTTGTGCATGCCACAGAAATTCAACATTGGTGTTTCTTGGGTCATTTTCTAGTGAAATGCTCATTGGATCAGAGATAAGAGTTCATTAAAAGGTCAATGAATAATTAACAGTAGTAATCAGTAATAAATTGATAAAATGTATTATGTATATATTGTCATGCGACTTAGTTTTGTTCAAGAATGTAACGTACGGCAATAAGAAAAGTTCTGGGGAACTTTGGTTTGGTGGAGTACTTTTCTTGTGAAAAAGAGATTTTGCACAGTAATCCCTCGGTAACCACGTATTTATTTTATTATTCACAGTTTTGGTTATTCGGGTTTTTGAAATGAAAAATATAAAAAAAGATATTAAAAACTATCATTAGAATGAAAAGTAGGGGGCATAATTCCCACACTTTGATTACACTCAATTTTGACATTGCGCTCAATTAAAGTGACCGTATGAGCCCCAGTCACCAGTCCATCTCTTGTTATCCCCAAGAGTGAAATATATGGACCTTTCCTTCGGCAGCTCTTCTAGCGCAATGCCGCAGCTCTAAATGTGCAACCTCATTCATAGTCCGTATTGAGCCCTATGGTAACTAGCCCGCGGATTTGATTATCAAAATGTAGAAGTGGTTTTCTTGACCATGAAATACCACGTCTGTCTTACAGCCGTTAGATGAAGGTGTGATTTTGGTTTTCAGGAAAAACTGTGAAAGAAGTGCATTTAAAGACATACTGATAAATATGGACAACCGTAAAAGTCTAACAATGAGGGAAAGCCTGAAAAATGGCTTGTCTGACCTTCTTTCACACATCAAGAAGTCCCTAAATGAATTAAACCTTCCATAACGAATAGATGTTGGTGGAAATGCTGGCCAGAAGTTGTGGGAGATTCCAGAACTCCAGACGTGAATACGATAGTGGAACAAATCGTGACTATGGCCCAAAACGTAGAGAATGAAGGTGTGAGTGTCATTAATTCGACGCACTTTGAAGAAATGGTTGTACGAAACGAATGTTAAGAACTGACATCGGAAGGGTTGAAACAATTGATTATCGATCCGCAGGAATGTTAATTGAATGATGAAACAGAAACGGAAGTTGTCAAGTCGGAGTATCGTATGGAAAATATGAATGATTGTTTTTTCTGCTAAATTAACTGTTAAAAATTTGCCTTTTGAACCTGTTACGAAAACAGGATTAACATTTAAAAGATATGTAGAAAGCTTATTTGAGCCTATTCAAGAAATTCACGAAGACTTTAAAAAGTTCTTATTCCTCCTGATAAGTCTACTTCAGTATCTAAGGTTAAGCCTCGTATTCACGGTGTCTTCCTGAAACACACTTCATAATTAAATGCCACGTAAACGGAATGTTTCAATCAGAAACACAGCTAATGCATCAAGACGAAGCGGTCTTCATTGTGAGTTCGAACTATATCACCAAAATGAAGCATCAATAATGATGTGACCGTTATAAAAAATGTTGTGCGCAATCAAAAGTTTATCAGATTCTTTGTTTCCGGGGCAGACTAATCACTGAAATGTAGTAATCTGTACCAGAAAAATAAAGTAAAAACATTCCTTAGAAATGTAAAATGAATATGCAAATTCGGATTGCTTATATACACTGGCGTGAAAAAATTAAGGACGAGACGGTTTTTCGAATGTAACGATGTGCAGGAGTGTTCCACATCGACTCAAATCATAACATAAGATCCACAAGATATACGAACATGGGACAAGTGAGCAAAACCGTCCAAACAATAAATCCAAAGGATACAAAGGCACTTTATTAAAAAGGTAGCTTCAAGCATAACTGGACAGAAGACTGAATCGTCCATTTGACAGGCGGCTGCCAAGAAAAATCCAGTCTTTAGTAAAGGATATGATCACCCCTGACTGCGTTGCTGGAGCTACAACGTCTTTCCATGCTGATGACGAGGTTGTTAAGGAGCTATTGTTGCACCGCGGCCCATTCCTCTTGTAGCGCCAATGCAGCTGCGGAATCCTTGCTGGCGGCTGGTGACGTGCTGCCAAGCGTCTCCCGATAAGGTCCCACACATGTTCGATTGGAATTAAGTCAGGTGACCTTGCGGGCCGATCCATGCATTGCATATCTTCACTCTTCAACAGCTCTGCGACAGCCACTGTGCGATGAGGTGTAGCGTTGTCGTCCATGAAGAGAAACTCAGGACCCACAGCACCTCTAAGCAGACGCACGTGAGGCAGGAAAGACTCAGTATAATAGCGGACACCAGTAAATGAACCTCCTTGGAAGATGTGGAGGTCAGTACGGCTACCAAGCATGATATCGCCCCAAACGAGAACTCCGCCACCTCCAAACCGGTCCCTTTCGATTATGTTGGATGTGTGATTGCGTGTTCCCTGCTCTCTCCAGATGTGTATACATCCAGAATCGCTCGTCAGACTAAATCGGCTCTCATCCGTAAAGAGAACTCGACCCCATTGCTGATGTGTCCAGTACGTGTGTTCCTGGCACCACAGAAACCGCCGTCTCCGATGAGCAGGCGTTAATGGCACACACCGCACAGCTCGTCGTGAAAATAGACCACCTCTGCGCAGCCTCCTGGCCACGGTAAAACGCGATAACGGATGTCCAGTTGTCGTTGCATGTGACTTGCTATTTCTTCTGCTGTCTGCCGTCTGTCTCTTCTCGCCTGTAGGACAGTATACCGGTCGTCCGCCGCCGTGATTGCTCGTAGACGACCTAGCTGATCCTGTCGTTTGAATTGCTCTCCAAGCTCGTGAAACGATGGCTTCCCAATGATGTGACATCGGGTAAGGTCATCCAGATGTCGTCTACTGTATTTCTTGTTAGTCATATCACACGGTGGTCGCAACTCGATGTCGTTCAAACCGATGTACACCGTGCAATAGCTTTCACCGAATTGCTGAGCGTACACCGCCCGTGTGCTTTATACCCTTCCGACACACTCCCGCCCCTCCCCCTACCTCATACTGCATATATGCGCACTCCCTTCCGTACCGGACCCTTCCTTAATCTATCTCCCGAGTGGTCTTTCGGTCCGTTCTGCCTGCTCGTTCCGCTGTTTTGCTAATTTTCCCTCTTCGTCCTTAATGTTTGCACACCAGTGTACATGTAATTATATGTATTGTATACTGCAATATGTGACCAAATAATAAGGCTCCATTCAAAAGGTAAATTATACGCTTATTTTGAAACTTCGATTTAGATAACACATTTTGTACACTAAATAATTTTTAAAATTATGTATATTAAAGAATGCTTAAGGTTAAAAATTCGAAATTAACCTACGGATATTAAAATTTAGTGAGTGTTTATTGAACCTCTGAAATTAATTGAAATTCTTCAGTAACGAAACGGCAATCACTCTTTTAAAGCAAGACTTTCTTCTCTGGTCAAATCATTTCAGATCAAACGGAGCAGCTACTATGCAAAGTCACACAAAACTTTAGAATTTTCAACAGATGGCGTTTTGGGTTTTGATGACTACAAAAAAGTATTTTCCTTTTCTAAATTTCTGTGCAAATCTCATTATGCAGATTTTACATCAGAAGCAAGTGTGACACACTATGAATCACTAATATCACAAATATTTCGAAATGATTCCAAGAATTCCTAAAAGGGTTTAGGGTCCACTCCTGTACAGCGCGCGGCATGTTTTGGAGGGAAGAAAAAAATAAAACTACTTAGAAGCTGGAGCATGGTGCTCTGATAGTAAAGTAAAAAATAGTGTAGTGCTGAAACAATTACAGAGTTACAAACACAAATATTTCAATTTTATTTAATTGTTACATAGGTAATGTACCACTGGCTCGTTACTCCCTCCTACAATGTTAAAATAGAAATATTGTTAATCCTATACATTATAATATATTGACACAACGACAAGTTTATCGCCTCCATATTAAATACAATAAACATTTATGTTTTTTCAGTAGTAAAACGAAAATTTCTTCAGTCTATGTAAATAAAAATGTAAATGTTCGTTTGTTAAAAATCTTAAATCTCGGAAAGTTCTTCACCGATTGCTTTGAAATTTTGACACAACGTTGCATTCAGTTACCCGCGTGTTTTTATATACCTATTATAGAGATGTCACACTTGTGACAGGTAAAAACATGCTTTTGAAAAACAGCACCATCTGTTGGACGTAAAAGCAACACACGCTATACTAAATATTTTACGATTCCATTTTACGATCCATGTGCCGTTTACCATAGCGTTCATTTCGTGAGTATAATTTATTTTTTTATTTATTCATTGTTTTCTATTTCGTTTTTTTAACTGTTATCTTATTTTTCAGCGCTATTAGCAGTGGAATTGAGTTGTGTCGAACGCTCTGCGTTTGAATTGAAATATTTCGTTAGTACTTTTTACTTTTTTTTTGTTTTTTCTTTGTTTTTTAGTTTGTGTGTTTTCCTTTTTTAAAGTTTTGCAATTTTATAATATTTTTTTATAACTTTCATTCTTCTTTTTCAGTGCAATCGATCTGCTTTAGTTCATCCAAATAATGCCTCGCAGAAGGTCAAACTTAGACGGTCGTACTTGCAGAACGGAAGCACTGCGACGAGTAATTGCAAATCAAACTAAGAAAGAACGGGCATCAGCGAACGAGCGAAACAGAAAAAATGGATCAGATACGTGCCGAGGAAGCAGCAGAGCAACGTGCAGCCCGACTTAAGTATGCATGGTTGCGAGCATGGCGTTCGCATACTGCAGTTTCAGATCTGCTTCGTTCTCAACAGAATGAACGCGACAGGCTGAGAGTGGCTGAAAGACGTCAACGAGAAACAGCAGATCAGCGTCAAACACGACGCCGTGCTCAGCAATCACGCGATTACAATCGCCTTGCATTCCGGTACAACCCAGCTGATGATTATAGTTTGAGCCGGCATGTTCTCATCGGCACTATGACTGAAGTGTGTCCTTATTGCAAGGCTCTGAAATTTAATGGAGAAACGAAAGGAATGTGCTGCGCCGCCGAAAAAATTAAACTGCCTCAACTTGGAGAACCGCCAGAGCCATTAAACTATTTGCTTGCCGGATATACCGCCAAATCAAAGCATTTCCTACCTAACAACAGAAAATACAACTTATGCTTCCAAATGACGTCGTTCGGCGCAGAAATCGTAACAGCTCAATTCATGCCAACTTTAAAAGTGAAAGGGCAAATTTATCATAACGCCGGCTCCCTGCTTCCGTTACTAGATGGTCAACATAAATTCCTACAAATGTATTTCATCGGTGATGACAATGATGAATTGAATGCACGCTGCTGAATTTTTACCGGCATAAAAAGGTCCATCGTTTCCCAACTGCAAGAGCTTCTTCACGAAAAAAACAATTTAGTGCGTTTGTTCAAGACAGCAATTGACATAATGTAATCTGATACACACAAGATTGTTATTCATTCTGACAAAACGTCTGCTGGAGAATATGTGCGAAGATTCAATGCTCCAACTATAGACGTAGTGGCAATTGTTATAGTCGGAGATCAATTCCAACCTAGAGATATTGTTCTTCATCGGAGAAACGATCAATTGACAAAAGTTGCAGAAACTCATCGATGCTATGATACCCTGCAATATCCAATCATTTTTGAGATGGTGCCGATGGATATCACTTGAACGTTAAGATGATAAATCCAGTCAGTGGCGAAGAAACAAGTATGAAATGCAGCGCAAGGAACCATTATTCATACCGATTAATGATTCGAGAGAATGAAGACAATCACATTTTGAAATGCCGTCAATTGTTTCACCAGTACATCGTAGATATGTATGCAAAAAACGAAACAGAACGTTTGATATTCATCCGTTTGAACCAGATCAAGCTTCGCTCTGAAGAATACGTTCATTTGCGAAATACAGTTGTAAATTACGGTAATACAACTAACGTTGGAAGACTAACGATTCTGACATCTTCATATACAGGCAGTCCACGTCATATGCATGAGTATGCTCTAGATACAATTGCATATGTTCGTCACTACGGGCGTCCAGACCTATTCATTACTTTTACATGCATTCCAGCTTGGGACGATATACAACATCTCTTACTTCCTGGTCAATCGCCGGTGTATAGGCATGACATCATAGCACGTGTTTTGCGACAGAAGTTGAAATCGCTGATGGATTTCATCGTAAAACATGAAGTGTTTGGGTCTGTGCGCTGCTGGATGTACACAGTGGAATGGCAAAAAAGAGGATTGCCACACGCACATATACTAATCTGACTCTATAAGAAAATCACTTCATACGAAATCGACGATGTAATATGCGCTGAAATACTCGATGCCGACGTCGATAAGGATTTGCATTAAGTTGTGACGAAAAATATGATACATGGACTCTGCGGTACACTGAATCCAAATTCACCATGCATGATAGACGGAAAATGCTGTAAGCGATATCCTTGATCTTTAGTATCCAACACAGTTACAGGAAACTATGGATATATTTATACAGAAGAAGATCAGCAGAAGATGGCGGTAAATTAGCAACCATGCAAATGCGAAACGGTGACATCGAAGTAGATAACCGGTGGGTTGTTCCATATTCGCCATTGCTATCAAAAACGTACAAAGCGCACATAAACGTGGAATACTGTAACTGCGTTAAATCGATCAAATACATTTGTAAGTACGTGAATAAAGGCAGCGACATGGCAGTTTTTGGGGTGCAACCAGAAAGAAGTGATAGGAATGCTGTCATACATATCGATGAAATTGCACAGTATGAGGCTGGAAGATACATAAGCAGCAATGAAGCTGTATGGCGAATTCTTTCATTTCCCATACATGAACGAAGTCCAGCTGTTGTTCACTTAGTATTACATCTAGAAAATGGACAACGCGTTTATTTCACAGCTGCAAATGTGCAACAAATAGCCCTGAATCCACCAGCTACAACGTTAAGTGCTTTCTTTACGTTATGTCAAAATGACGTGTTTGCGAAAACACTGCTGTATTCTAAATTGCCTACGTATTACACATGGAATGCGAGTAGAAAATCATTTGAAGGACGCAAACGAGGAGAGCGAGTCGACGGAAAACCTGGCATATTCAAAGAAACTACGATAGGCAGACTGTATACTGTGCATCCCAATCAAGATTTTTTTTTTTTGATTGGAGGTTTGACGACCACCGTGAGCAACTCAAATGGGCTATAAGCAGTCGCCCGTCCCTAATTTAGGGCCACTGGTTCCAGGGAAGGGAGAGAGCCAGTGCCGTAAGACAAACACAACATCCATGCCTGACCGGGATTCGAACCCGGACCCCTTACGGACGAATGATCAGAGGCTAACGCCTTAGACCACTACGCCACAGGGGCGGCCAATCAAGATGAATGCTTCTTCCTTCGCATGCTTTTGCTAAATGCGCCCGGTCCAACGTCTTTCCAGCAATTGAGAATTGTCAACGGCGTTACACATGCCACCTTCCGCAGTGCATGTCAAGCTCTGAATTTATTGGAGAACGACTGACACTAGAATGTATGCATTAATGACGCGTGCAACACGTCACATCCAAATCAAATTCGTGCATTGTTTGCAATCATATTGACCGCCTGCTCTCCTTCATCTCCAACAGAGTTATGGGAGAAATACAAATCGCACATGGCTGAAGATATTTTCCGTCGAATACGCAACGAAAATTCAAATATGAACATGGATTTCACCGCAGAAATCTACAACGAAGCGTTGATAATGATTGAAGATTTGTGCTTAGAAATCGCGAACAAAGTTCTCAATCAATTGGAAATGCCATCACCGAATCGATCTGCTGCTACTTTGTTCGATGTAGAATTGCGTCGTGAACAAATTTACAACACGGATGATCTTTTGTCGTATGTACAATCAAATATTCCTAAGCTAAGGCTTGAGCAAAAAGGCATTTACGATCAAATAATGCAAACTGTCAATAACGGGGTTGGAAAAATCTTCTTCTTGAATGTGCCAGGAGGAACTGGTAAAACGTTCCTAATTAGATTGTTTCTGGCAGCAATTCGATCCCAAAATGACATAGCCTTAGCTCTTGCGTCGTCCGGAATAGCTGCGGCATTGCTACCAGGTGGAAGAACTGCTCATTCCGCTTTGAAATTGCCATTGAACATGCAATTCATTGAAACTCCCACGTGCAAAATTTCCAAAGCATCCGGCATGGGAAAAGTATTGCAGAAATGCAAACTTATTGTTTGGGATGAATGCACAATGGCGGACAAAAAAATCGCTCGAGGCTCTCGATCGATCATTGCAAGATTTGCGCGGAAACATCAGCTGTTTGGGAACGCATTAATATTGCTTGCAGGAGATTTCAGGCAAACATTACTTGTAATTCCTCGATCGACACCAGCGGACGAAATAAATGCTTGCCGGAAATACTCTACTTTGTGGCGACACGTGAAGACGTTAAAATTAACTACATATATGCGTGTCGAGCTGCAAAACGATCGCTCAGCTGATATATTTTTACATTAATTGCTGGAAATTAGCAACGGAAAGGTGCCGATTGATCTGACCTCAGGACGAATTTCATTGCCTCATAACTTCTGCAATTTAGGGACGTCAAAAGAAGAATTGGTTGTTAAAGTATTTCCCAATATTCAAACCAATTATAAGAATCACGATTGGCTGAGTGAACGAGCTATTCTTGCGGCCAAGAACAAAGACGTCTACGAACTTAACAATACTATTCAGTCTAACATTCAAAGCGAGGCTGTCACATACAAGTCCGTCGACACTGTTGTGGAACCAGACGAAGCGGTTCATTATCCAACAGAATTTTTGAATTCACTCGATCTGCCAGGGATGCCACCTCACGTACTGCAATTGAAAATCGGCGTGCCAATTATCATTTTGCGAAATATCAGCCAGCCAAAGCTTTCAACGGCACGCGGCTTGCAGTAAAAAAATCATGAGCAACGTCGTAGAAGCAACAATCTTGACAGGACTTTTAAAGGTGAAGATGTCCTCATTCCTCGCATTCCTATGATTGCAACGGATATGCCATTTCAGTTTAATAGATTGCAATTCCCTATTCGATTGGCGTTTTCAATCACCATCACCAAAGCTCATAGCCAATCTTTACAATTGTGCGGTTTAGATCTAGACACGGATTGCTTCTCACATGGACAATTATATGTTGCGTGTTGTATAGTCGGCAAACCAGACAATCTCTATATCTGTTCAGACAATGGAACAACAAAGAATATTGTATACCCACAAGCATAGTGAAATCAAACATATTAGAAACGTGCGCTTTCTCTTTTCTTTCTTTTCCATTTAACCAGACTGAGCCACAACAACGCGTGGCCGGGTACAGCTAGTTATGTAATACACTTTTATCAGAGTACTTTTTTGACTGATTTAGTGATTATTCAGTTGAGGAAAAATAGGAATATGACATTGGGTTACGAAATTCGTAGCTGTTTAGTGATCCGCTGGAACTGATGTTCTTCAGCTCTTCAACAACTTATCCAAAAGTACCAAACAATTAGGCTTGTTTCTCTGGTGAACCCAATTCACACAAGACGGCACAACAAAGCTTCCAAGACACGTCTATACCTTGAAGAGGAGCTACCAATCGGCAAACAAAACAGATAACCCAAATTTACGATTTCAATGAGAACTTCGATTGAATCCTTCCCCCTTCCCCTTTTACAAACAGAATCAGCATAATTCCTATAATAGCTCGAACATCTAGAAATAGATAGAACTACTTTCTAGAATGTTAAGAAAATTAAGAAATTCTGCACAAAAAATTCTCATAGCTCACCGAAAATAATAGGCACAACGTTATTGGCAAATGGAACGTTTCGTAAAATAGGTATACAGGACGTAATTTTTCGGCCCCTAGAGAAAAGTGTTTTAATAATGGAAAAGCAGAAAGTTCGCGAAAATTAATCGTCAGACGTAAAGTTATTCTAAGGAAAGGTAATTTTTGAAATACGCCTACTTAGGTAGCGGATAAAGCGAGAATAGGTTTTGAAGATTACGCCCAAACGACTGGCAAACTTATTGGTCATTTAAGAATGGAGTAGCAATAGGAAAATTAATTTTTCAATAGCCTTTTTATACTGGGAAATACACTTACAAAGAGAAATACACAAGTTAATAACCCATGGGTACAGTGCATTAGTTTTCGCTCTTTGTAAAACCCTTTCTTTGAATCGGGAAAAGAAAACGATTTCGCAGAAATTTGCGAAAGCAAAGGGCCTCCAGGTCTTAACCAATCACCGAAGATTTGAAATTTTTTGAAAATACCTTACCCTGGGTGATTTCAATTATGAAATTCTGGCGAATGAGCCCTGGACCTGCAATACATTTCACCAGCATTATTTGATTAATAAAAAGATTCAGCGGGAAATGGGCTTGTTTGATGTGAATTCTTCTTCTTCAGTAAACTACAATTTAATAAGTGATGTTCCGCACCGAGTTAGATTCATTTCATTTTATCTTTCACGATCCTCTTTCCATTGCCGCCTTTTGCATTATACAGTAGTACGGAAAACTGTGTTGAAACGGTCATTTTTTTTTATAAAGAAAATTCTGAAAATCCACAGTATATGGCAACGTGATTTTGGTCTATAAGCAACTTGTTTGCAGGAATCAAAGCAGGTCATCTTTTTGTTGTTAACGTTTCGTGGTTTAATGACCATCGTGAGATACTCGATCGACGATAAGCAGTCGCGCGTCTCTAATTTAGGTACACTGGTTCCAGGGATGGGAGACAACCAGTGTTGTAGTGCAAAAAATATATACATTTTTCATCGGAATTACAGCACGAACACATCTCGTACGAACATTCAGCAGCCAGAGCTTAGAGAGATAGGCCATCGTGGCAATTTGGCAAACGAAAAGCTGAGGCGAAATAAAAGCCAGACGGAAAAGGATGACTACTTTAATTTTTTTTAATGCAGTGAGATTCCCACTGGCCACTGAACTATTTTTGCCTTTGTTTTTCTTTTTTAATAGATTTAACCTGGAAACTTAGTGAATGGCTCAAATAAACCGCTCTCTTAAGTGTGTTTTCCTGACAGCATTCGAGCAACAAAACTCACTCAACGTTTTGTCCTAATACTCACTTCCAAAAACTGAGAGCCTTCAGAAAAACAATAAAATAATTTTCTGTAATGAGAAGCGAGAGGAAGGTATATACAACCTACTTCAGATAAGTTACTGGAATGACAACATAACTGACGTAACAGTATTGGGGTAAACAAATCACGAGTATGCCAGACGAGGCAGTCCTTGGACAATCAGCGAACAGTTCAAAACCGGTTTATACCGGTTGCGAGCATTAGTAGTAGACCCGCATAAAAGGAATCATAGAAAGCATTTTCGCGCCATTTCACTTAGGCATTTTTTTATGCTTTCCAACCGAAGGTTAAAGAAGCGTATATGATCCAGCTTTTTCCGTCTGTCCGCACGATAAATGGCGTAAAAACGGTTCGATTTCGATGACATTTTAGTATGTGGTAGGGACCATCTTCGGACGAACCCTATTGAAAATGGGACAAATGGGTCAAAGGTCATGACGAAGGAGTGGGATCAGTTTCATTGCCTTTATGCGTCATAACTTGCGTAAATATGGTTCGATTTCAATGAAATTTTACTATGTGGTAGGGGACCGCCTGGGCACTACACTTATTTAAAATGGGTGAAGTGGGGTAAAAGGTCTGGCCATAAGAGCAGGAGGCATTCCATTGTCCTTATGCGTCATAACGTGCTTAAAAACGGATCGATTTCGATGAAATTTTAGTATGTGGTAGGGAACCACCTGGGGACGAACCGTATTGAAAATGGACGAAATTGGGTAGAAGGTCAGGACATAGGATTATTATCCATTCCATCGCCCTTATCCCATAATATTAAGGTGGACGTCAAGTAATTTTGCTTCCTATACTTCCAATGGAAAAACTTTTGTACACATTTCCTTCACAATTAATGTATTCCCCAAGGATGAAAATTTGAACATCGTTTAAAATAACTTCATATTATAACTTCGAATACTTAATATTTTGTAAAACATACCAAAAATTATATTAAAAACCAATAAGTTTTTCTTTGTTGGTGTTAAAACCAGAAAAAGGATGGCGCGACCAGTACTTTGATGACGTCAGTAGACAAACAAATGTTGGATTGCATAATTATGGTTATGTTTTTGAAAATATTAAGTATTCCAAGTTATAAAATGAAGCCATTTTTGTCGTTCAAATTTTCATCATTGGAAACGCACTAATTCGGAAGAAAATGTGTACAGAAATTTTTCCATTCGAAGTACAAGAGGCAAAATTACTTGACGTTCACACTAAAGGAGCAATTCCCTCTATGTATGAAAATTTTATTTTGAAAACGGCTCTAAGGATTTAGGTATAAGTCGTTAACCTACCGTTTTCTGGTACTAGGAATCGATTTAGCTAGATCTCGACTTTAGGAAAATTCGTTTAGTGGGTTAAATAACCACCCAGAATTACCTTGTTTTTAGTGTCATTGCGTTGTCCCGATAATGTTATCCATGTTTAGAAATTTTATGAGGTCACATTCTCGCAATTCAGATGTTGGAGCTAGGTTACGTTATCTGTCTCAGTAGGTCACACGTTGTGTGTTGATCATAAAAAGTTTCATGACATCACAATCTTGCGAGAAGATTGGCGCGATTTTCATCTGCCTTATTACGTCAGGCGTTATGTGCCTATGTTTGTCCGCACGATAACTCGCGTAAAATATGTTCGATTACGATGAAGTTTTAGTATGTGGTAGGGGAACTCCTCTGAAGGAACTCTATTCAAAATGAACGAAATGGGGTCAAAGGTCAGGACATAGGAGTGGGATCCATTCCACTGCTATTATGCATCATAACTAACGTAAAATGGGTTCGATATCGATGAAATTTTAGTATGTCGTAGGAAACGACTTGGTGACAAACCCTATGAAAAATGGGTGAAATGGGGACAAAGGTCAGGACATAGGAGCGGAAATACTTCCATCGCCATTATGCGTCATAACTTACGTAAAACTGTTTCGATTTGGATGAAATGTTTGTATGTTGTAGAGGCCTGCCTGGGGACGAATCCTGTTGAACATGGGCGAAATAGGGTCAAAAGTTAGGACACAGAAGCGGGATCTATTCCATTGCCCTTATACATCATAATTTACGTAAAATTGCTTCGATTGCGACAAAACTTTATCATGTTATTTCGGAATTATACTGAACCGGTTCTGTTGAATATCATCGAAATGGGATGAAAGCTCAGGGCACAGGAACAAGATTTATTCCACAGGCATTATCGTCATAACTTGAGTAATGATTTCTGGTATGTTGGAAAGCGTATCAAAACACTGGTCAAAAAAAAAATTGGCCTGTACTTTTGCTGCTGTTTTTGACTAATTTCGGGGTGCTGATTCCAAATCTGATCTGAGATTTGCTCTATCACATCTCATTTTTATGCTATCGGCATATCCCGTTTTTATTGATTTTACCCGAAATTAACTCTGTGTCACTTATGATTGCAAGTTATTGCGAGTCAGTGACTGCTTTAGTGTTAAAATATGGTGTTGTATTTTTAGGATAGTGTGTTTATAATATCATTTTATGTAGATATCCACATTTATTTAATATTTTGCTTCTGCAGGTCGTGATCTAACAATGGCTACAGCATCCGAAAGAAGGAAATGCAGTAAAGACACAGATATCTTCTGCTACATCTGTGACAGCTTCACTTTGCAGGATCAAATGCGCAACATCCATACCTTTGTCAAGAAGGTTTATCTTTCCTACTTTAAAGTACGACTGGGAGATCAAGACAAAACTTGGGCTCCTCACAAAGTGTGTAAAACCTGTGTTGAAACTTTGCAATCATGGTCTAAAGGAAAGAATGCTAAGCTGAAGTTTGGTGTGCCAATGGTTTGGAGAGAATCTACAAACCATTTGGATAACTTCCACTTCTGCCTTGTCAATGTAAAAGGTTTCAATAAGAAAAACAAACAACACTCACAATAACCAGATATCCCATCTGACAGACGACCAGTGGAACACTGTAAGGAAATGCCTGTTCCTGTATTTACTGAGCTACCAGAGATTTATGTTGAATCCCTCAGTTTACCTGCTTCTACAGATGATGATGATGATGCTCAGATCGAATATACGCCATCTGATGCAGATTGTGATTAAATTTCTCTGTTTAGTCAGCCTGAATTAAATGATCTTGTAAGAGATTTGTATTTGCCGAAACCGTCTGTTGAATTGTTTGCTTCCAGGCTGCAAGAGAAGGGACTACTCAGACCTGGCACTAGCGTCTCCTTTTATTGTAAAAGAGAAGTAGCACTGAGAAAGGACTTCCATTCAGACGGTCAACTTCTTTATTGTAATGGTGTTGAAGGGCTTCTTCTCAATATGGGACTGCCCGCATATGATTCAAGGGAATGGAGACTTTTTATTGACAGTAGTTAAATGAGTTTAAAATGTGTGTTACTTCACAACGGAAATATATATGGTTCAATACCATTAGGACACTCTGTAAAAGAAGAGTATGCTGCCAATATCAAGATTGTTCTGGATAAATTGGAATACCATGTTTATGGATGGGTAATTTGTGTTGATTTGAAAATGGTTAATTTTCTGCTGTATCTGCAAGGAGGTCACACCAAATACCCTTGTTTGCTGTGCTACTGGGACAGTAAGGCTACATTAGAACTCTGGGTTAAAAAGAAATGGCCACCAATAATGAGTTTAACGCTTGGTGACAAGAACATCAAGAATGAGACTCTGGTTGTTAGGAAAAAATTGTATTTCCCCTACTGCACATAAAACTTGGGTTAATGAAGCAATTCCTCAAAGCTCGTGATCACACTGTAGACTGCTTCAGTTACATATGTTCTAACTTTTCAAGTCCCAGTGCCGAGAAGCAAAAGACAGGATTATTTAATGACCCTCAAATAAGAACACTCATCAGGCATCCACACTTTGTTACAACAATGACTGCGGCAGAGGCTAGAGCTTGAAATGCATTCTCTGATGTGGTGCGGAATTTCCTTCGGAACAGGAAAGCGGACAACTATCGAGAGATTGTGGAGGAGCTGCTCTTGAGTTTTCAAGCACTTGGATGTAGAATGAGCATCAAGGTTCACTACTTACATAGTCACTTGGCCCAGTTTCCAGAGAACATCGGTTACGTGAGCGAAGAGCAAGGTGCACGCTTTCGTCAAGACATTAAAGTTATGGAAGAAAGTTACCAAGGCCGATGGGACTCAAACATGATGGCAGATTATTGCTGGTCCTTGATGAGAGACATTCCACAAGCTGTACATCGGAGATCGTCAAAGAAGAGGTAGTTTATGCAGATGTAACATCACTATTGTCAATAACCTTTTTGTACATATTTTTCTTATCTTAACAATTCAATTCTTACATGGTAATATGCATTCTCTCACATTTATATGCAGTCACTCTCACAACTTTGTGCTACGGCTCATTAAATGTTTGTTTCATTATCATTGTATATTGTATCTTATCTTATTCGTGTATGTATGTATGTTTAGCTATTCGTATATGAGCATAAATGTGCTGTTTTTATTGAAAATGCAATATTTGATATCTCAAAAACCTGATGTGATAGCCAAAAACTGATGCCTGATTTGGAATCACACCCCAAAACTACCATAAAACCGTTTGAATACCTTATGCCAGAAAACGTGTGTTGACCAGTGTAATCAATGCATTGCATGATTTTACTAACTTGTTTATTAGAGGTTTAACGACCACCGTGAGCAACTCAGTGGGCTATAAGCAGTCGCCCGACCCAAATTTAGGGCCACAGGTTCCAGGGAAGGTAGAGAGCCAGTGGCGTAAGACAAACACAACATTAATACCTCACCGGGATTGGAAACCGGACCCATCTCGGACGAATTATCACTACTCATTGCTTAGACCACTACGCCACCGGTGCCGCTGACTTTAGGAATAAAAGATCCGTTTTTGTTGAAAAATTGGCATATCAGGTATTGAAATTTACAGAATGTTTAAAGATATATTAGAAACTCAGCTCTACCGCAGCAGAGTTTTTGAATTATATCCAAAGTTTCTTACCGGGCGGAAATTTTTTGGTGATGATTCGAGATTTGGCCGCCCCCCTAGAGTGCGAATAGCGGAAAAATTGGCGAGGTGTGGAATTAGTTAATGAAAGATCGCCAAATTACAGTGAGACATTTGGTGACTCTGTCTGCAACAGTAAGTCAATCTATCATGAAATTCTACGTGAGGATCTGGGAAAAACGAAAACTTAATGCCCGAATTGTACCCCGCATTCTGAATGGTGACCAAGATGAGGCTCGATCGTTGATCAGTTCCAACCAACAGAGCATTGCAGCTAAAGATCCTGATTTTTTGCTGTAGAATTAATTCAAGCGATGTATTATGGTACATGCAGTACGATCTTAAAACATGGGCATTATTACCCATGATTAAACGGGCGCTGAAAGGACTGTATCATGCAGACATTACATCTGTCGAAGCAACAGTGATAAAACATCTTGAGGACATCCGAAAGTGATGGCTCCGAAAGTGCCATCGAGAACTGTCTTCAAGATCTTCTTAAACGCTGCAAACTGTATTTTGGTTCAGAAGTATTGTATTTTGAAAATGACCAACATTAATGGTCAGTATTCTACTTTTTACATAACTTTTATTGCCTCAGTATTGGAACTTTTTTGACATAGTTTTTGATTCATGTAAAAGCTCCTGAAATTCATCAATGAAATCTGTTGCTAAGTGAAAATTAATTTCTTCAGTGGTGTCCTTTCTACCTTATAAAGCAGAGGAAGGTGTTCTTCAAAGATCAAAAAAGTTCAAATGAGATGAGATTTACGAAATTTGTTTTATTGGTATAAATATTTTTCCGTATAATTATTTATGAAAAGAAACGTATTCAAGTTCAGCTATACGTATATTATCCTAATTTTCTAAACTAGTTAAATTGCTAATACATTAAATTAATAGATGTTTTCACAAGCAGGATATATTGCATAACTGTAAAATTTAACAAAATGCAGCTAACCAGATAATCTGAATAATGGCATATCTTACATGAATATAATTTATAAATAAGGAATAAATCAGAATTTGGAATGACAGAAGTAGTATATTTATATAACTGGTGACCCAAAACAAATATTTAGTACTTTAAATTGTACCAGGATAAAAGCTGAGTTGAAGTATAAGATAAAAATTAGAAAATACGCTAACGAGATTATTTTCTACTTTTTGCGAAATAATGTTTATTGTATGTGGATATGCTCATTTTTTGGGTTCCACCAATATTCTACACATCCATCTGGGTATGATCGGTGAAACTAAATGGAGGATCAATTCAATATTATAAGAAACACTTGAATAATAATCATATTTCGTGTAGAGGTACTTCAAAACTAACCTACCGAACTGATCCAAATTTTATGCTTTAATTTGGAAGGGTCTGTGCTTATTAGATCGAGATTAGAATACAGGCTGTATTCACATATGCTACACCGAATTTCATTTTGTGATATAATTTCGATTTGATATGAAGTTTTTGACCTCTTGCTTGAACCACTCATTAGGACTCTTTAAAGGAAACTAATTTGAAAATAAGAAATGACTTTTCATTAGTATTTAAGTCGAGAGAAATTCCACTCAAGTCCCAGCAAATTCAGTAAATTTGAAATATTTTTTCAGTCATCAAAAATAATGCATGCATTCATGTGAAATATCGATAACTCATCATCTTTTGTTTAAATGATGTATTTTGTGCAGTTCGGTTATTAAGTATTCAAACTGATGTTTAAAAAAATCCCGCTAAAGCACACGGGTTGGGAAGGCATTACTGTGTCTGTCAGTTATCAGATATGCGTTGGCAACCGCTTTCGTGGAAGACTTGCGCAGATGATTATATCTGTTGTGCTTGACGCCATTCGGTGGAAAAACATTGTCACGAGCTATGTTATGGGCATAAAGCAAATATTCGGTTCTGTTTAAAAACCGGTAAAATGGATATGAGACAGCTGGGTTTTTGAGTGATGTGTTTGGAGCTAATTGCTTATGTCATGCTCTGATATTCCGATGGTACGCACGCTTCAAGTATGGGTGGGAAGATTTGGAAAATTACGGAAATCCCGTACACCCGATTTCAGTGTGCACGTCTGAACTCTTTGAGAAGGTTCGCGAAAAGATTAGAAGTGATCGTTGTGGGATCTGGAAGATGCTGGGATCTGAGCTCGGTGTTGACAGGGAAACCATTCGTTAAACTTTACAGCCAAATTGGGGAAGAAAATCTTATTGCCCCTTTTGTACCGCATGCTTTTCAGACAAGCAGAAACATGCGTGACTGAAGTGCGCAAAATACACATTGGTGGCAGCAGAAACATTTAAAAAAATTCTCCAAATCATTTTATCAAATGACGAGACACAGTGGTTTCGTTATGATTATAAAACTGAGCGTACGAGTGCTCAGTAGGAATACATACAGTCACCCAAGACCTAAGAGCTGGTTAGAGGAGTCCGAAATCAAGACAATGCCTCAGTGGTTTTGCGACAGCAAGTGACTCCTAAATCACGAATTCATTTCCTAAAGGTACATCTGTCACTGACATTGCTTACATATTCATTTGTATTTGGAACGATTGTGGGAATTTTCACATCCATTTTGAAACGATTTTGGACGTTTTCACGTCCATTTCGGAAGGCCGTTTTCAATTCTGTGTACAATAACGGGCTTATGTTTTTTATTTACGAAAACTCGCACATACACAGAGTACCCAGAACACAGCAATCTCTGGTACGAAAAGAAGTGTATGGACTCTACATCAGCCCCACTCTCCAGACTAGTCACCGTGACACTACTTTCTCCATCCTAAAGTAATGCTGACTTTAAAAGGAAAGTTTTTCAAGAAATTGAAGACAGAAGGGATAGGGACATCAGCCCTTCACTCCATACCAAATGATAACATTTGCAAGCGCTTCCCTTCTTTACTTGATTGTGCTACTTAATGTATTAAAGCAGGAGGAATGGACATCGAATTAAATATATTCGCGTACGTTTTGCTGTTTTTCATATTTTCGAAAAAAATCGATCTTATCACTTAATTGCCGTACTGTGAATGTCCTGCTCGGTCTTCCGCTTGGCCTTTCTTGTAATTTGGTATCAAGTTCAAAGTTTAATTGCTCAATGGTAGGGATGTTCCCAGGAGTTGTCCATCAGGGTGGCCCAAATCATTCAACTTCTGAAATGTTTAAGTCTCACCTTTTCCAATTCAGGGAGAAATAATATCTGTAAAATTTTATTGCATTTGAACGATAATAACACGTGCCTCCATCCATTCTTTTATAGGGACAGCATTCGTTTTCCCGCCACTTAGGCTCTTTTCCCTTCTTAAACTATCTCACTGTTAGCGTAATGCAAGATTCTTGGCAAGCTGCCAAAAAAAAAAAAAGTTGTGAAGCTTCGATTGCAACAGGTGCACTTTAACTTGTGGCAATAGCAGTTAAAATTTCATAATACCAATGGAAGGGTACAACAAAATACTTGATAATTTGTACTACTCATTACTACAAGAAAAACTCTCTGTGCTTTTAATGAATAATTAAGCATTCCAAAAGATGATACCATGCGTTATTTGTGGAATGTTTGTTCATTACAATCCGAAATAAAATACAGATTATGTACAGATAATGGCACAAATATCAACAAATGGGAATCAAATAACAATCTCATTCCATTTTTTGGCTACAGTCTCCTTCTTTTCATCAGGATATCGACTTCTGTAGTTAGTGACAACTTGCAATAGAAATTGTTTCTGGTCTTCACTTTTTGTTAGTATTTTGTTGTAGTTCTCTATTAACTTAATCACTCTTTCAGCTGTGTCACTGACCTCCTTTATTTGATGCACAACAAATGAGGCTTTCTTAAACACTTCACTTTCAGGTCAGGAAGCTGGATCTCTATTGAGGAAATCTGTGTGAATATTAAATCTTTCAAAAACCTTTTTGCTGTCTTCTGAAATGAAGTTATCGATAGACTTATCTATTAGTCCTTGAACATCATCATTTTTTAGCATGATTCGCTTGACACCCTTTTCTTGAGTACCGTCTTTCCCTAGATTTCGTACCATTTTCATTTTAGCTTTAACAGATAACCCTTCATCGAAAAAAGCTAAAGCTCAAGCTTCTGGGGATAAATACCATAAATGATTTTTGAATTTGTGAACTGTGATACCTCTAGATCCACAGATTCATACTCAACGAGCTTTTTCATAAATTGTATGTCATGACTGGGTGCCTCTTGGGCCAAAGGCGCTCTGAACTAAGCCTTAATATATATTCTTACAAGAAATATGCATAAGTCAGAAATGCCTTTTTTCTATAAAGGTTAGTTTAAATTCATCACGAAACAGAAATATTTTTAAGCAATAAAGTGCTTTTGCCATCCATCGTGCGTGAGGGTATGCTCCTGGAGCTCGAAAAGATATTTCTTGTGCGTTGTTTCCAATGAAAATTTCTGCTAACTCTAAGAATTTTTTATTATCGTCTCGAGGCTGTCGCATTTGTAGGTGCTGCATTATAACAGATCGGATTTCTGTTATGTTTGAACATAAAAGTTTTCGAACATTTTCATGTTCTACACCAGTTTTGAAATTTTGTTTATTAATTTTCGGCCATGCCTGTTGAAAGCGTTTGAAAATTTGCACATCTGGACCTGATGAAGAGGGTATTTTCAGCTGAAAAACACTTTGTATGCTTTCAAATATATGATGTCTGCAAGGAAGATATAAAAGTTCTCATTCCAACATCTGCGCTAAAATAATTGCCTCTCCAAAAAAAGAAAAAAGTAGCCGAGGTTGGATGCAGTAGTGTCACAGCACAATACTTTTACCTTGTTTGTAAGCTCCCAATCAGTAAGTATTTCATATACTGCTAAGGCTTGTTCTTTTCCAGTGGAGCCTTACAACTGTGGTATTCGCAGTATTTGTTCTATATTTCCACTTGTAATTATGACCGGAAGATGCACAACCATCTGCGAACCAGTAACAGCTGGCAGTAATTTTCCATCCCAATGAACGACAGCTTCTTGCAGATCAACTTCTTTGAATCGTTCCTTTAATTTTTCTGCTCTCGCTTGACGTAAACGTTGCCTGCATCGTTGAATGGAAGATCTACTAATTGACAGTTCATGGACATCATGACCTAATGCTTCAGCTGTGGCCATTAAATGTGAACCGCATTCCTGTCACCAACTTTGCATTTGTCAAAAGCGGCTACAATTTTTGAAGTTATAACATTACAAGTTCCATACATCTTTCTTTTCTTTTGCTGTGACATCCCGATTGAATCCGTAGAGCACGATGGAATTGGCTCTTCGTCTGGGATTCATTCTTCATCGCTACTACTTGAAAATTGCAGTTCTATAACTTATCTTACTGTTTCAGCCTCTCATATGCTTTGCTGTAACCTTTGAATTTCTTTGGATCGTCTTTCTCCCGTTTTTTTCCGTTCAGCCAATTTTACATCAATACCACACAGAAAACGGGGCCATTTTCTGTCATTTCCTTTGATTTATTAAAAACATCTTATCTTCTTCAATAGTTATCTTTTCTAAGGCATTTTCATGGGCAATATCGAACAGATCATCCAACTTTGACACAAATAACTCTTTCCTTTTTTTTTCTTAGTTTTGCTAGATCTCTTCGCATTTTTCTGCAATGATCTCCAATTCTCGTAAACAGATTCTAGTTTTTGAATGCATTGATATTGTTGTCGTGTTGGAATACGTGCTTTATTCTAGAAAATTAGCACCTCTTGGATTGTCAGCGTTGCACTTTCTCGAAGAGTTAATTGTACCTCACGCAGGTTAAAAAACTTTACTCCTAGCACTTGTCTGTTGGATGGGAGCTTGCTTACAACAATCTGGGGCATGTAATGTCCAATCAAATAAACCGAAGTGACTTTCCTTAGGGAGTGCTTTGAAAACATTATGTAGCAGAGAAAACTTAGCAAGTAGCACGGTGACAATATGTTTCAAAAAGAATCAAACATTTTACTTGCCTCAGTAAATGCAAAATATAACGAAGTATCGATGTATCTCAAACCGTGAATTTTTTTTTTTTTTTTGCATTGCAATGACCATATGGTGTTGAAGACGTAGTCTATAACAAACCAGTTACATTGAAGCTTTAATCAACTGGAATTTCCGAAACACAACTGAGATAACAATGCGTAGTACAACTCTTACAGCTTGTTTTTTGGCATCTTGCCGAGAAAGTTCCATTTGGCCTTCGCGGGAAGCTAATGCACTTAGGAGACTCGATGGATGGGAACGGAATCTTGCGATTTAATAGGCCCTCTGATGGCACGTGTTTTTATTTTTCGAATGCAATGACATTTTACGGGAAATACTTTTTCATGCAATGGAAAAACTTTAGAGGGCGAGACAAAAATTAGTCAATAAAAAAAAATTCCTGAGCAAAGATGGGCCACCGTAGTGGTCATAGTGCTATTTAAACATTAATTAGGGATCTGTGCTACAGAAAAAAAATTTGAAAATGGATCTCAAGAATCATAACCTGTAAACAATGTGAACAAAGGGTGGATAGACATGTGCCGGTACCACTTGGTTCATTATAAGCAGCAGAGTCAGGTGTTTTTCTCTACTGTTGTAGCAGGGAATGAAACCTGTGTGTTCTTTCATGACCCAGAAACAAAACGTGCGTCAATAGAATGGCACAGCTCATCTGCGCCTCGAAAGAAATAGGTGAAAACAACTCGTTCCGCAGGGAAACTGATAGCAATAAGTTTCTGGGACAGACGTGGTGTCATTTTGAGATTACCTTGAACGGGGTACAATAATAAACAGTGCTCAATGTGTGTAGACATTGAAGAAGCTAAAGGAGGTTATCAGATTGAAAAGACGTGACATTCCATTTCATAGTATTTTATTTACCATGATAACGCAAAATCACCAGACCTTAAGAAAGACTTCAAAGGCTATTGCCAAAATGCTGTACACGGTTATGCACCAGTCCTCCTACAGTCCTGATTTGGCTCAATTAGACTTTTTCCTGTTTGCTTCTTTGAAAAAAACCCTCTGTAGGGAAAGTTTCGACGATGCAACAGACGTAAAGCAGGCTTTAACGAGAGTCTCGGTAATTTTTCCAAAATGGATTTTACCAAAGGATTCGAAGATGACAGATATGTATATAAAATGTATATATTCGTTGGACAATACTTTGAATAGGCTAGCATTATTAAGAATATGTCCAAGTTTCACTTTTTTGCTGCTACAAATAAAAATCTTAACAGGGACGAGGCAATAATTGCGGTGTGCCATTTGTAAAATATGTTTCAGAATTGAAGTCAGCTGTTAGATTTATCTTAAATGAACAAAAAGGCAATTTTTTTTTTTTTGATTGGAGGTTTAACGACCACCGTGAGCAACTCAATGGGCTGTAAGCAGTCGCCCGTCCCTAATTTAGGGTCACTGGTTCCAGGGAAGGGAGAGAGCCAGTGCCGTAAGACAAACACAACATCCATGCCTGACCGGGATTCGAACCCGGACCCCTCACATACGAACGATCAGAGGCCAGCGCCTTAGACCACTGCGCCACTGGGGCGGCAAAACGAAATTTCTGCCAGTAGTTTACTTTTATAAAATTTTATAATAAATTAACAACCAAAATTTTTTTGAAAATTATTTTTTTGTTGAACCTTATATTAAATGCTGTTTGCAACCTGTCGCAGAGAGCAGTAAACATATGTGAAACCTTGTACAGAACAAATTGTTTCCCAACTTAATAACTCTTCTTATGCCTTTCATTTCGTCAGTTTCTCGTCAGATGCAATAAAAACAATGGATTGTTATGGTGTGAAGTATTAGCAAGTTATATCAGGATGAAAATCATAAGTGTTGTATGATTTAATTCTTCATGAAAAAGGTATTACTTCCAAAATACACTTTTCATGATAAAACCTTCGGCTTGTTTATTTTTTTGTATGTTAAACTTGTTTTTAATTTGAAGTTATTTACTTTTCTGTCCTGAATAAGGAGGAAATTTTAAAAGGGTGATGTTCAATCTTCTACAAAGCTGAATTGAATTTATTTCCCCTCAAATGGAGATTGCATCATTTAATTTTCATGAACAATGCATTCCTGGGAAATATATTAATTCGCAAGTGGTGAATATCCCTTTTTTTAGAACACATTTTCCTCGGACTGTACTCCTTTTAAGTGATGAGAATACGATTATAAAGCCCAAACAACATAATACAGTTTCTAACGCCAGTTATTTTCTTCAAAAGTTTAATGCGTGCAGTCCAATTTAATGATCATGTACAGTATTAGATATAGAAATAAACCTTCTACTTTTCCAGCGGACTACTACAATGTGCAAAACACTGGTCCACTAAAATTCCTACTGGTCCGTAAAAGTAATTAAAAAATGCAAGGCATTTGTAATTCATGTAGAAAACAACATATCATTTCAATGGAATTATCTCCAATATTTTTTTAAACATCATTAATTTGCAGCCTAAAACGAAAACCGTACAGCAAGATAAAAGAAACAGATATTCATTTTTCATCTTGTGACATATCAGGAAAAAAACCTTACTGGCCATCCGGGCCAGTAAAATCAATAGTTCAGTGGTACAACGAAAGTTTTTTGGCCGTCCTGGTGGCGCAGTGAGCTAAGCGATGGTCTCTGATCATTCGTCCGAAAGGGGACCGGGCTCGAATCCCGGTAAGGCATGGATGTTGTGTTTGTCTTACGGCACGGACTGTCTCCCTTCCCTGGAATCAGTGACCCTAAATTAGGGATGGGCGGCTACTTATAGCCCATTAAGTTGCGCACGGTGGTCGATAAACCTACAATCAAAAAAAAAACTTAAGTTTTACACGCCAATGGAAAAGGCCGCCCCGGTGGCGCAGTGGTCTAAGCGATGGCCTCTGATCATTCGTCCGAACGGGGTCTGGGTTCGAATCCCGTGAGGCATGGATGTTGTGTTTGTCTTACGGCACTGGCTCTCTCCCTTCCCTGGAAACAGTGACCCTAAATTAGGGACGGGCGACTGCTTATAGCCCATTGAGTTGCTCACGGTGGTCGTTAAACCTCAAATCAATCAATCAATCAACCAATGGAAAAGCGGACCACTGGGTAATTCGAACGCTGATGTACAGAAATTTTACGATCGTATACAGAACATTTATATTTGTTAAACTTTATAACTGTTGGTATGATTGCATTCCTAAAAAAGCGGAGGTAATTTACGAGGCGGATGATTACACATATGCCACCGCGGGTTATTTGTTTTAGGTAAAAGTACAACTTATATATTTTTTTGCATGCGACTAAACTAAATTTCAAAGTGCTTGATTGTCAAATTCCTTGAATCGCACATTTTATGATTTTACTCTTTAGCAGGCTGCGGTGTTTATGTTGAATTTAAATGCTTATTTCTTTCACTATAAACTTGAATAATGGTTTCACGGAATGTTTAAGAAGCGATTTTGTAGCCGCTACTTTCCATGCGTATACATTACTGCCTATAAACTCTATAAGTTAATCAAGAGCTGTTTCCTACAGGCATACGATTTTATTACATGTTTGAAGCGTAACATGGAGGGCACATCACTAAACTTTTTTGCACCTAATACAAAGCGTATATTAAAGATAAAATGTGAATACCATATTAAAAGATTATGAATGATTAGAAGTAAAGTGTATGCTTTAGGCTATTAAAACGTATCATATGAAGAATGATTTCACACGTTTTCCTTAACTAAACTTGCTCTGTTTCTGCTAAAGGACTGGAATCTCCTAAAGAAGTAGAAGTTGTCTGGTTTATAGGAATTTGTTTCGCTTGAAAATTCAGTTTGCTTCATTGTAAAAAAAAAAACTAAAATTCAATACAAGGATTGTCCGAAAAAACCTGTCAATTATTATATAAGAAAAATGTGTGCAATTATCAAGCAAGTGGTCATCTTCTTCGAAATGCTGTTCATTGCATAGAATGCATGTGTCCCAACGTTCCTCCCACTTTTTGCATGTCTTTAAGAATTCTTCTTCTGAAACGCTTTTGAAGCACCCCTGAGCAGCTGTAATAAGTTGTTGATCAGCTTCAAATTTCCGACCGCGTAACGTCTTTTTTAAATGTGTACAACCACAAATCACATGGTGATAAGTCTGGATTCTATTAAATTAGGGGCATCAACTTAATAGTCATTTTCTGTAAATAAGAAACGACAGAACAGGCCATGTGTGGGTTTGCTTTTGGCCGGACATGAAAAGAAATGGAGGAACCCAAGCTGAATAAATTCGTTTCTTGGCCAAAAGTTTCTTTAAAATTAGATGAGTTAATAATTTTGAAATGTGAACCATATCTTCGATATCTCTAATTGACAGGTGCCTATCTTTCTGCATAATACCACATAATGGTCACCAAAATGTTTTGGGCCAATTTCGACGAAT
This sequence comes from Macrothele yani, assembly GCA_039090855.1. NCBI lineage: Eukaryota > Metazoa > Arthropoda > Arachnida > Araneae > Macrothelidae > Macrothele > Macrothele yani. The sequence continues at coordinate 156,779,080 of CM077034.1, read as the reverse complement.
AGAATGGAAAACGTCTTTCGGTAGACAGCGAGAATATATGCCATTCCTCTGCGATATGAGGATGGAACAGTAAAGTTTTATGTAGGAATGACTAAGCGATTAACAAGGACCAGAACTAAGGAGTACGACAGGAACGTAAAGGATGAAAATACGTCTACTGCTTTGCAAAAGAGGTTTTATTTAACGATACCATAAATGTTTGGCAAGAGTGAAAATGTATATGCAAATACACCTTCCAAAAAGAAGCTTCTGTGAGAGAACCTATTGAGCTCCTAACGAGACCTGCTTCGCACTGCATAAAATGACAAGAACACCGCTAAAAGGTTCTTTACATTTAACGCTTTCAACCAACAACACCAGTACCTTTCAGAGCTGGAAAGCATCTCAAAATCTCAGCTATTTCGGACAAGAGGAGCTATTAGCTGGCAAATCAGATGATGTTGGAAACAAGACACTGAATGCGGCCTTATGTCGTTGTCTGTAGGAAAGTACGTTCGATCGGAAACGTTCATGAAGCATGGGGTGGAGAATGGTTTTAAATTCTTACAACATAAAATTCTAAAAATTAGTATATGCTAGAAAAACTGACCACCGCCTTAGGACAACTGGAAATACTAGCCTCGATTCAAATGATAGGAATCCCCGTAGGTCGGAATGAGCACATTTTCGGGCAGGATGAGCTATTAACCCGTCTACTTAGAAAGTGGTCCCCGATGCTAATATTTATGTTGACGACGTTTCTCAGAAGGATGCGCTGTGGTACCGTATACTTAGAGAGTAGTTCCAGATACTCATATTCCTGTTGACCCTTTTTCCCGGAAGGATTCTCGTCTACTTGGAAAGTGGTTCCAGATGCTTATGTTCTTGTTGACACCGTTTTCGGGAAGGATGAGCTGTGTTCCCGTCTACTTGGAGAGTGGCACGAGATGTTCATATTCCTGTTGATACCGTGATGATTCTAATTTATTGGTTTTACTAAACAATTATTTTATGTTGAGACAATCAAAAAATCGTTGTAGGGTGAAGTTACGACGTCCACTGAGACAGCAACTGGTGTGAATGTTATAGACAACCACAGATTGATCAGAAACCGCGTCACTGTTCTTTCATCACTGTTATTGAAAAATCACTGTCATTGTTGCGACCAGTGACACAAATAACAATTCCAAAGACACCGATTACAATGTAACGGTTAGCCATGTCCGAGAAATACTTGGAGTCAAAGGTTACCATATCACCAGGTGGTTTCTAATGAAACAGCACAGAGGTCGCTAGTGATGACAGTTTTATTAAGAAGAAACCAGATTTTAATGTTCCTCCCTTAACGAGGTGCCGTTAGGGATGGTCGTGAACTATAATAAAGTGTGGAATGCAGTTGAGCATTCCACATAATAGAAAGTCTGACGTCAAACATACAAAAACTAGTGAGATGTGGAATTATTTCACCGCCGTTTATGAAATTTTGCTTCGTGTGTCATTTGTGAGCAGAAACTTTCTTACAAAAGTTCCAAACTCGCCGTGCCGTAACTCCTCAGTCACCCCTGTCGTAAACAGTCATTTTTTCACTGATACTTGTAAGACGGTGAATCCCCATCCCGTTATAGCTCCGTTATCCCTCTCTCAAATTGTGATTTTGCCACTGTATAAAGTCACAGTTACTTCCGCGGATCTGTCACCGTTCTCACAAGGACAGGAAAATCATTGTATGACCGATCTCAATAGACAACTAATTTGAGTCCCTTCAAATACAACGTAATAGAGGGAAGTAAAAATAACAATGTTTTACAGACCATATCCTTGAATATTTATTCCGACAGATTTGTATTTCCTCGGAGAGCTCCTTTAAAATAATGACTAGCTTCATTTGAAAGTTTTCCACTGTCATGTAATCAGTTGATTTTAAATTCACGTAATATGTTGTTTTATTCGGCCAAATAGAAGCATTCACATTCATGAAGAAACAAACCTTTTCGGTCATGGCAAATATTTTGGAGTAGTTACACTTTAGAATTCATGAAATTTCTTATAAGTGTCGCCAAAAGGTTATCATGAAAGGAGATTGTTACACAACTTTTGACACATTTCTGTCCGAGAAAGCCGAAAGATAGCAGCACGCTACCGCGTTCAGGTAAATAACAGAGAGTGGACCGCAATTGGAAGTATAACCGAAATTCTTTGTAATAACGGTGGCTTTAGAAGTGGACTCTTTGAACATGAGACTAAGCCAAATTTTATCTCGGCGGCTTTGCGAATTTTTTATGTTCTAAATACTTTTACACTTGAATTCTCTTACCTGAAGATTGACAAAATAGCATGCTGGTGAACATCCACATAATTAAGCAGTGGATTCTTATAAACGAGTTCTGCAAAAATTCGGAACTTTTAAGAAAATTGTATACTGGCTTTTAAAAAACCAACACTGACATATTGACAAATATTAAAAATTGCTGCCTAAACACCAAAACGCAATGCTCACCATGCAGCAGTTTATAAACCAGAACTGACAGATTCACAAAATTAAAATAATAGGTTGACCATAAACAATGCTTTGCACTGTTTTGTAAACCAAATTCTTCGGCGAAAAGTTATTTTCGCCAGTTTGTAAGATGTGGATTTGTTAGATATGCACCTTATACAATTGAAACATGAAGATTTATTAATGAATTTTATTTTTACAATAATTAAAGAATGGTCAATTCTTTTCGAAATGAATTATATCCCGAACATATATCTCCTAACACTTTTCTGTTCCATATATCCAGCTGTGTTCTGTATATAATTTACATTTTACTCATAAATTTCAATTTTCTCAGCCAACCGACTTTGTGAGTTCGAAAAGACAATACGCTACAACGAAGAAGGATAATGCGATCAAAACCTTAGGAAGCCGGAATGCAGACTCCGCGAAGAGAAACTATTGGGACACAATTATCTGACGTCACATTGCTCAGCACTTAAAGTTTACCACGCATTACTTCGGAAAGCAAAACGAAATATCAAGAAAGAACCATGGAGAAACTATTGGTAACCATTATTTCCAATGCAAGGATGCATATGACATCCCAAAATCATCGGAGTTCTTTCTTCGTAAACAAATAATCAATGTTGGAATTCTGGATGCAGCTGGCTGAGAATATTACTTCGATGCCATATTATTTAGATGCGCATGGGTTAAGTCAGCCTAGGGCCTTTCAGCACATCTATAAAAATGCGAGATCTTGCAGCGCCATGACTATCTGTATACATTGGGTTTGGTTTATTGAAGATGTTCTATTTTAATTTAATTATTCTTACAGAAATATCTTTTGATGAATATTTAATCAACGCTGTGCTAAACAAAATCGATATTTGTACTACATTGTTAATACGTTATATAACAATAGCGTGAGGAAACAAATGTATGTGATGAAATATCAGTAAGTCTCACTAAATCTTGTAAGTGAATAATTATTTCCTTCCCATTTAATAACAAAAAATTATTTAAATATTACATACACGAAAAACACCGTCCGTAGATTGAGGCAAAGCACTGGTATACCATCATCTAGGTAAATGTTGTTGTTGTTTTTTCAGTTTTTTTATATAAAACTTTATCAGTGTCATTTTATTTTGCTTCAATAAGCGTATAATACTTTTGTTTTATGTTCACAGTTTTTTTTATGACCAGAAAGAAAGCTAATGTTTCTTTATTACGTGTCCACGGATTTTCACCTATGTTGGTTTTTCTAAAATCCTATATTCATCATCTCGTCTTGAAACGTTTCCGTTTTGGTGCCCGAATTGCACAATGCGCTGCTTTCTATTCATTCATCCAAGATAGTTCCGCATACAATCCCGAGTCAGAAATGAATGGAAGGTTTGTCTTATACATTGGCTTACTCTCTGCATGTAACAAGTGCCCCAAATTTCTGGAGCGCCACCAGCATTTGGAGTTTTTTTTTGGTTCCCCACAGTACTTTAGAAGTTCATAAGAATATATTGTCTGGCTATCCTGCCTTTTGATGAATTGAAGAAATATTTGAAATGTACTTTTATGTTGTTATCTCAGTTGTGTTTCGGAAGTGCCCCATCACCGTTCACATTGGGCAGGCATGTCAAATTGCCTCTTGAATTTCTACTTTGCCAGGCAAACAAATGTCTCCATAGGGTCCCCAAAGAACATTTTTCTGGGAGGTTTTCGCTAAAAAAACAACCTATGATTATATCATTTTATTATAATGTAAAACTTCTTATTACAGTACGTAGAACATAATACATTACTTCCAATGGGGTTGAAGTTTTCCAAATGAATGATATCTATTTAGTTTGTGTTTTCCCACTTCATGCGTGGACAAACTTGTTTTACGTTCCGACGTACTGTGTGACGACTAAAGTGACAGCGATTTTTTTACACGGCACGATGGGATGCATGGGAAATTGCATGTTTGTCACCAAAGCACAAGATAGGGAATCACTGAAGATAACGGGATGCTTTATTTTCTTCCATTTAATCCTCACTTCTGAAGTGTCGTATTGCTTAATATGTCAAAATTATTGTTCATTAATTAACATTCTTCGGTATATAGTAATTTGGTTAGGATTTTCCATTTCTATCGGTTAATGGAATATCGAGCTTTATTTGCAATTTTCTTGTCGCTCTCGACATTCCAAATGAAAAACCAGACAGTGTGAAGACTGAGGTGCTGTGTAGCGTCCTAAATTATTCGGGCACGGCGAAGTTAACAAACCCTTGACATTTCCATCAGGGACATAGCGTGTTATCGGTAATTGGAATTTCTTTCTACATCTATGTTTTATGTAGAAAGAAATTCCAATGCTTGAAATGGAACTTGTCATTATCTATGTTTGAAATGGAACTTGTCATTATCTATGTTTGAAATGGAACTTGTCATTATCTATGTTTGAAATGGAACTTGTCATTATCTATGTTGTCATTATCTATAATTAAAATGGAACAAAAACAATAAATCGACTGAGTTTTCAACCTCCATAATTTCTTACAGCTAAAGAATCTATTCGCTATAAGGTTCGCAGAGTTTTACGATGTTTGAAGAAATGAAACATAATAATATCAGCTTGGTTAAATTCAATATATCCATTCATTGAAGGTATCATATTAAAAAGACGCACGTAACTTCGATACAACAATTACCATCAAATGGTTCTTGAAAGTAGGGATACATGATAGAAGAGATGTTATAAAATGTCGGAACCTATTCGCAGTTTAACGAGTTCTTCACTAGTATTAATACATCAGCAATTTTCTTTCTCATGTTGCGTATCAGTTTCACCTTAATGCACAATATTTTTCTGGAAAGGGTTAAAGTATCTTCTGGTTACATGATTCTATTGATACTATCAGAAATATCTATTTTAGACATTTTTAAATATGAACTCGCGAGAAATCTTAGAGTCAGAAAAAATTGTATGCAGTATTATTTGGGAAAATTATTCTATTCTATTCTATTCTATTTTATTCTATTTCAGTCCTTTTTAAATATGAATAAGTAAGAATTCTTGTCAGAAATAATTGTAAGCAGTATTATTCCTGAAACTTAATATATTTAATGATTTATATAATAATAAAGTCGAAAATTCAGTTGATTTGGTAACTTTAGCAAGAAAGCACCAATTGCTGTCGTAACACTGTTTGAAAAATTTGTTATTGTTTTAGTACCACTACTAGTGTTTTACAACTCACGGTAATGGACCTATTGGAGAAATATGTTGCAACGAACAAAACATGCAATTCAGCGGAAATATTTCTTGGGGTGGAAGTGACTTAATCTTTGACTCTCACTAGGTCCTTTCCAGCACTTTTCACGTATTTATTCAGACTAACGTTTATTTGTATGGTGTTTTCTAATGCCTTTTTTGTAAAGACTAGCAGCAACAGAGTGCGGACGTTTTACTGATTCTAACTCATCTACTTTTAAAGACCATGTTTTCATTACTTTGGGAGGTAAGAGCAATTAAGATTGTCATGCCCGAAATTTAGCTCTTCACCCTGTCTGCCCTGCCTCGATATAATTTCTTTTGTACACGTTCTGTAAATTTTGAGTTATTAATGTGCAGCCCAAAACATTTCTTCTGCATATCATTTCTGATATATTTATTGTATTTTACCTGGAAAATCTAGTGAAGACTGTACTTACATAGACGTTTGCTCAAATCAAATCAATTCTTTATTGCACACACTAAAACTTCCAATCATATGGAAATGAAAAGCACCAGGAGAAATCTATAAATACTAATTGTAAAGCGATAACCCCTATAAAATATTAAAAACGAATAAAAGTAAAAATTAATTAAAAAGATCAGGATGATCAACAACATAATTTCGTATAGACAACAAAAAACTCCCTGATATTCTCCACAGATTAATGAACTCCGGAATATTATTCCACAATTGAATAGCTTTATACATCATACCGGTTAACCCGTATTTAAGTCTTGCAGATGTCAAACGCAATTTCTTATTAGCAACAGATTTAGTAAAAACAGCAGAATCTAAATATTTAATATCATATTAAAAAATAGACAATTTAAATTACATTATTTAAAAAACATAATACCAAATTGCAAGGCAAATATTTCATTAGTGCTCAGACCATATGATTTCGCAAATAGGGATCTAATGTGCTATGTTAAAGTGGAATAAATACGGAGTTTAAAAATCAAGGAGTCTTTAGAGTGAAAATAACTACACATAAAGGACCTCTTTGTACGGGAGTAGTACAAGACGCAAATTAGAATTGCGATTTTCGACGATTTATGTGAAAAAGAAGTGTTTCCGCCCATTGGTTCTGCAAGTTCAAAGGTGGGAGAGAGTGTTTTTTCTGAGTGAAATATTTTGTAACAGATTCCTCAAAGGAAGTTTTTAGTAACCACTTACATCAGGCTTTTTCAGTAAACGTTTTGCTGTTGCCAGATATATCTGTACTACTCCGGTCCAGGACTAAGTTCCACATTTGTGGCAAAATGCTTCGCATTCCACATTTCTTCGAGTTCAGTCAGTTTACCACATGCGAGAAGGTACTGGTGTGGATATGATTTCAAAGAACATCTCTAAAATATCGCTGTCTCTCTCTACTTAACTGCAGATTTTGAGCAGAAATGGCACGAGATGCACCTTTGTGCAAAAACGTTTGATTTCTTTGAGGTTTAAACACAGAACTGAATAAGAAACAAACACTTTTAATATCTGTTATTGTGCCGTCAACTTTCTTAAATGATTCTTCCTGAAGATCATATTACACTGCGGCTCTCGAGAATTGGACACACAAGCAAAAGCAAAGTAACTAATGTGAACTGCAAAAGATATGCAATACAACAAAATGTTTTTACGTGGCCCGAAAAGACTAAATATTCTAACCAAGTGCCTATCATGACGTTGATTTTCCACGTGCGGCTAAAACAGACGTTTCCCGGCGAGGCATGGATATTACAAAACGTCTTTAGGTGTCTTGTCATATTTGGTACATGCACTTTACCAGCAGGTCCGTTAAATCTTGTTGGTAACGTTTTTCAACGACCGCAGATTGAATTTGCTGGTCCAACAGAAACAAGAGATACCTGATTAGAATGATACTTGGAGAATTTGGAAGCTCGTGCTATATTTGAAAATTTTTCAGATGTTCTGCGTGCCATTCTCGAACAATCCAAGCAGTGTGGCATGTCGCGTCATCTTCTTAAAGGGACAGTACTAGAGAGGAATACCCTTGTTATTAAAGGATGTTTCTAGTATTCAGTGATGTTCACGTAGATGGCAGAACTCATTCTGTCGTGCACATAAATGACTGGAAACAGAATTTTCCGCGAAAACATTGTTTAAAACATTTCACTTTTGTCACAGCTGTGTTTTTATCCTACTGTGCAACCTGCTGCCAACACTCTCCCACGTAATTGAAGCACTCGATGTAACTCGACAAAGGTGTAACTATAGAAGAGATCCATCGTAACAGACGATCTTGTTCTCATGAGTCAAAGTCCAGTTTTTTTGCTCGCGTGCTTGTTGGAGGCGTATTCGATGATGAAATAAGTTTAGCATGTGCAATCGCAGGAGCATGCAGCTACGCAACCCCATTTCCAACAAGATTCGATGTGCTGTGTATTGTGACATTCCTCCCGTCTCCAGCATTAAAATTAACAAATTATTCCACAGTATCCTCTCTATTGACTCATACCGTATTGGCTAAATTTCCTTCATTTTAAGCACAAAGGAGGATTGGTCGGCCTGCAACTGGCTGGGAGTTCGTAGTTTTTGTCTTTTTGGACCACGTTTTGAAGGTACTAACCACTGCTGAGCATGAGCTTCTTGAACTTTTGCAGTCTCGGAAATGCTCCGACGTAGCGTACAATCTGACATTTGCCAATCTCGCCAAAATCCGCTACCATACCCATCTGCAGGACAAGAATACACCTGAATCACGGAGCTTATTACGGTGCTTCATGACCTTTACACTCTTCGTCGTTTACCAGCAGCTGCTTTGATATGAATACAGACGAGCTGATCATAATGCTTTAGGTCTTCCGTTCATATGGTTTTTTTACTTATCTGTGCTATGACCTACCAAACGTTTTGCAACACAAGTCCAAATTTTCCTATGGTATAAACAAAATACGTATAATTTTGTTAAGTGCTGTCCAAAATAATTGTTTTGTGCAACATGTCCGATGCTGAACTGACTCAAAAACTAAAATTTTTGTTTTGAACTTAAACAAGAAAAATTCTATTGGATTTATGTATTCCTGGACACTCACTTTTACAATATTCTGGCAGCACCAATCAAAAAGCTGCCCTCCCAACCTTTAAACTAAATTAGAAATTATTATCTCTTAAATTATAGTTTTTTATAGTGTCTTAAACTTGGGACTCACCGAAATTGTGTAATTTTTGAAAAAGAACCCACTCTGTTTTGGTGCCTAAACTATAAATTCCAGGCAGAGTCGATATAGAGAACCATGCAGCATTTCAGTAACTAGATTTTAACCATGGCTACTGCGCCCCCGTGGAAAAGTTTAGAAAGAATGGTTAATTAATATACCGTGTGGTTCTTTATATAATCCTCGAATTATCTGTTGAAAATAGTATAATAAGAAAACGTATTTTAGGACACTTTAAACAAAAAAGGTTTTGTGGTACTTCGAGTTTAAAAATTTGGTTCGTAGTCGTTAGTCGTCAGGATACGTCAAGTATTTAAAAAGCTGTCAGCAATGTATTCATAACTGGAACACATTAAGCTGTACCAGGGTGTAGGTCTTTTAACTGTAAAAAAAAAGTGTGTGTTTTTTCACTTACCTAACCTTCGACAGAAAAAACTATGCATCGAAGAAGATACAATTTTCTCGTTATCCATAAATCTTATAGATCTATTCATTTCAGTTATCGCCCGGATGCCGCAAATCCATAGTTTTTGTAACATACGTTGACTGGCCTTCGAACGTGGTACATAAATTCTGCTGTGAGATTTGCTGTCCGGTTTGTTAACATTTTAGACCGCGTCTCTTCGAATGACGCTATTCGATAGTTTCTGACATTCTAGCAGGTAGATTTTCGTATTGTTCCGCCACGTTTGGTGCCACATCCATGAACAATAATTTTCCGTAATGATTACTGTGCTCTTAAAAAATCGTACACAAATGCCACACATTTCATCAACCAACCCAGTAGGTGAGCCTCAGCAAGAGACATTGCATTTACTCCAAAGAAATAAAAAAATTGCGAATCCAGAGATTTTTTACTTTCGAATCTACGTATTTTACCGGTGTTCGTGAACTCCTATATGTATTCTTCAAGAGAAAAAAGACTGTGTTCTGCTTTTCGTTGTGGTACTAGTTTTTTATGTCGCGTAATGGCACACGAATAGCCGTGATCACAAACGTAAACCAGCCTGTTGGCAATTGCCGCAGATGGATTCACGTAAAACACTTCGGAAATATTTCCTATGTATTGTAATATTTGATAACGAATTGGTCAATATTTTACGTGTATGGCTATTTAATTACGTACAAGTGTCTTCACTCCTAGTTGAACAGCGAAATGATGTTTTAAAATTATAAGCTCTGTGAGTAAAGATGCAGCGCGAAGAAATAGCTGTGTTTTTTTTACCATCAAAACCAATTATAAGGAAAAAGGGTGCATTGAATTATAATATTGAACTTCAGAAACTTAGCTGGAAAATTACTTTAACAAATGCAGGAAATAGAAACTTAATTTGAAACATAATACAAAGAGTCATAATGTATATATCGAATATTCGATACCACGAATGCTTTCCACCATTTTAAAAAGCGGATTTTAAAAAGTACCGTACCGCTTCAGACTTTCGAAACCGTGCTTCAGGTGCATATACACATGTTGAACAAATCCTAATTTTTAGGGAACTAGCTGTTATACATGTGCATTAACCTATATTTGAGCTCTTTCAAAAAAATAAAGCAAGATATTAAGTATTTGGATAGAGAATGGTCTTGGGGTGAATCTACTTGGAATTCTTTTCTAGTTTATCAATGTTCTTGAATAAATAACTGAACAGAAAAAACAGTTCCAAGTTTCTTATTTATTATAGTGTCCATTTCTGATATGTTTTAACAAGTATGAATATATATACGTCAAATATGATGTAATGTGCCGATCTGCAATATGCACCTTTTAAGGCAATTGCTGTATCGTACTATATTTTTTACAGTTTCATTTCTCTAATGCTAAACTCTCCAGAAAAAGCACTTGGGGAACGTGTAGGATTCTGTTGTTCAAAATATTGGACCGTGAAGTTTGCAGAGGTGACAATTTTCAAAAATACAGCAATTTGGATAACAGAAGTTCGTTTCACTCGTTTAAGGGTCATAGGTGAAACAATGCTGTTCTATGAAACGGCTATAGCTCTACCGTTTCCAGGAAAGATGGAAGTGATTCGCAAAGCTGAGAATTGTGAAAAACGGAGTAATGTAGCAAATACTTTTAGGTTACCAAGTACTATATGTAGAATACTTAATAATGAAGAAAATATGAAAATGGAATATAGTAAAGGCTCAAACTCTGTTGATGATAAGCACAGCTTACGATGAAACGGAAAAACTCCTGCAACGGTGTCTGATAAAATATTGAAACAGAAAGCACGAGAGTTTGCCTCTTAAATTGGCAAATGTTGTTATTACATGTATGGATGGCTCCAGTGGTTTAAACCTCGATGTTGTTGAAAAATCATGATTCGAGAATGTCAAGGGGGCGATTCAAAAAGGATTGCAAAAAAAAAAAAAAAAACAGGTAAGCACACCGTCGCGGAATCAAACACAAGACATTTACAACATTTTAGTGAACAGCTTATTTTGGACGATATTTAAGTTTCAAATGAAATAACTGATGCTAATGTTTAATGTTTTTGCATACTGAACGGAGACAGAAGATAGTGATGGCAACAGAATGTAGTGTTACTCCTGTAAAAATGCACTCTTACATGGATGCAGTTTAAATTTGCTACAAGAAGACATATTATAAACTCACACAATAAGATCGTGAAATAGTTATGTCATTTTGTTAAATCAGAAACGGGAGAATGTAATGTATTAGATTCTGCTATTTAAATTATACTTTTGCTTTTGATTTGACATTTATTCCTAACAAAAATAAAATAAAAAAGAAAAACAGACGACACTGGAAATCTCTTTTGATACTGGTTCAAAGACTTCTTGGTTCAGCACATGATTTTGGTCATCGGTAAGACCGTTTTCTCATGTTATTTGTTACTAAACAACATTTATGTATCGAAGGCGATTTAACGAAAACGGAGATCAAATCTTTGAAAATAGTTACTATTCCTTTTCGTCAATCCTTTTCTGCATCCAACAGCAAATGTCAGACGTGGCGACAGTCCATCACTATGGTTCTACGTGCGGTAGATCATCCCTGCAGAAGCTGTTAATCTTCAGGTCAAGAACATGTTTCTTCTTATATCTTCAGGTCTAATCCCAAGTTGTCAAACGCTCAGAGAGAAATTCACAGTTTGTGACGATTGCCGCCGCTTAAATTAATTAATGGGGCCCTACGATCAACACGCCATTTGCCAACAAAAGAATAAAAAAATGGGCAGTGTAAACAGGAATTTCTAAAAGTATCATAGATATCTTGCAAAAAAGTAATTTCCGAATGCACCAACAGATGTCATCCAAAATATATGTTATGGAAACTCCAACAAATCGTGTTATTGTTCTAATCCTTTTCAGTGTCGTTTGATGGAAGCCGTTTCGCGACCGAAGTGTCGTCGCAGGAATAAAGACCACATCTTGAGTGTTACAATATCGAAGAACCGTTATTCCTAAACGTGGTTCCAAATTACTGTCACCGAGATAATTAACATCTATACTGATCTGTCTCTTTGACTCATCTTTTCATAGTTCTTGATTTCGAATCACATTTAAACTTGGCTTTGCGATTCATTCACTGCACTTTTTCACACCATCACCTTTACTGTTATATTGCGTTCTAGTACTTCTCTTATCGGATAAATATTAATCCTCTTCAGAACGTGTATGTTGTATAGTATACACCTTGTTCGCACCACATTTGTTATCAATAAATAGTCCAACAAAGTTATATTTTTTTTCTGCGCCGGAATTAGTCCTTCAACGTATCTAACAAATGAACCAGCAAATTTTAAGTGCTCTGTTGTAGTATTCAAAATCTTTCACTAAAGTATTGGGGAAAAATATAAAAACTATAAAAAAAGACTTAACTCCCAGAGTTGGAAAGCCGGAGGTTAATTTTTCATAGACGTTTATAGCAAAAATGTGGTCGCGCAGTTCTCAATAGAACACAGCGCACAATTCGGGAAACTTGGAAATAAATGCTCCACGCGTAACCGAAGGCGTCTACCGTTTTTTATCATCTTTCATGAGTCTACAACTCAGATCAGGGCATATGTAGAGGATTTTAGGAAAGTAGGGTCTGAACCCAGGACTTAAACACACCTTAGAAAAAGGAATCAAGGATAGTTTGGCCAGAGTGACCGATAGGAAAGTGACACGGAAACGAGGTATAAAGGGGGAAGAAGACGTCCTTATTTATAACCAGGTTGCCTGTATATGTGGTCCCCATCCGACGCACTGCATATACTTATTTATCTGAGCGTACGTACCTGACTCGGATCGAATCTGAGATTTCTCCGTATTAGTCGCGAAAGTTGCCCAGTAGGCCAAGAGTACAACTGTCTACGCGGTGCTAATTGCGTTGCCACTGGTACCGTGTCACATGACAGATCCTATCGTAGTTTAACGTTCGTCACGACCACTGGGGCGCAGTTCAAATGACGGGAGTTTAAACTCTGTATATTCTCCTCTGTGTTTTAATTGTCATACAGTAAATCTCTCTTTCCTTTAGCATATTAACATTCACCGATTTATCACCCCATTTTAAGTTGCCTGCTTATTATTATAACATTTGCAGAATTTTTACTGCATATTAATTTGTATGCACTTGTTAACGTAACAGATGTAGATGGAATTCAAACACTCTCATTTCTCCAAGTAAAATGTTTTTGAGAATGGTACCAAAATTAAAATTTAATTGATGACAACTGTTTTTTTTCTTAAAAGAATGGGCTATACATGAAAAAAAATACTGAGTCCTAAAATACCTTTTTCAGTAAACATTTTTAAAGCAGACTTTTCAAATCGGAATTTTTAACGCGAATATATGAACCTGTATCTAAACGGTGAACCTGTATCTAAAGGGAATATGAACTTCCATTGTGCATGGCTTTTATCGATTATGAAAAAGCCTTTGATTCGGTGAAACCATCAGCAGTTACAATGGCCCTGAAAACCTGCGGTATTGAAGATGCATACATTAATATTATTAATAACATCTATGAAAATGCAAGTGCAAAGATTAGGCTGTTTGAAAATACAACACACGTAAAAATTGGAAAGGGAGTGAGACAAGGTGACACCATATCTCCGAAGCTCTTTAATGCCACATTGGAAGGTGTTTTTCAGTCGCTGAGCTGGGAAAACAAGGGGATAAAGATTAATGGAGATTATCTAACCCACCTTCGTTTTGCTGATGACGTAGTCATTTTTGCAACTACCCCATCAGAGCTGCAGAGTATGATCCAGGAACTTGCTGACAAGAGTAAAGAAGTGGGATTAAAAATGAACTTTCAGAAGACAAAAGTGATGTTCAATGCTTTTACAAGAAATGAAGATTTATCGATTGATGGAGAAAAGCTGGAGATAACAGACACGTACGTTTATCTTGGACAGCAGATATCAAGTGAGGGTCACATTGATGAAGAAATTAATCGGCGTACAAAACTTGCATGGAGAGCTTTTGGAAGAAACAGCATAATTTTCAAGAGCAATATGCCATTATGTCTTAAAAGAAAAGTGTTTGATCAATGCATCCTTCCAGTGCTTACGTATGGTGCAGAGACGTGGACCTTAACTAAAAGAGACATACAAAGGCTGCAGACAACTCAAAGAAGCATGGAGAGGTGCATGCTTGGTGTAACCAGGAGAGATAAGAAGAGGAACTCGTGGATCCGAAAAATGACAAGAGTGGAAGACATCATGATCAGAGTTAAATCCCTGAAATGGCAATGGGCTGGACATACTGCCAGAAGGACAGATCATCGATGGACAGCCGAAATTTTAGATTGGATTCCAAGGGACAGGAAAAGACCCAGAAGAAGACCACATAGGAGATGGGTGGATGAAATTCGAAAGTATGCAGGGGTGACGTGGAGGAGACTGGCACAAGACAGACCGTTGTGGAGGAAACTTGGGGAGACCTTCGTCCAGCAGTGGATTGATAATGGTTGACAATGATGATGATGATGATGATCTAAACGGTGAATAGTGTACCAATGACATTAGCTTCTGAAGCGAAACTATTTACTTCGGATTTTGTTAACTGGTTTTGTAAAGATGTCATACCATTTTAGAGCGAATAATATTTATCGTGATCCGTCAAGAATTCTGACACTCTTTGCAGGTCCCATGAGGAACAATTAAAATTGTGCTAATATATTAATAATGTAACAACTCCGTACGTAAAGAGCACGTTGTATAACGTTCGCATTTGAAAAAGTGCTCTACAAGTTCATCTGATTTGTAACGAGCTTTGTACCATTTGCACTCTATGAGCAGCCATTAAAATTTTGAAAATAAAAGGGGAACTTTTTTTCTGAAAACGAGGTGTAGAACAACCCTGTTAAAGACTGTGTATACTAATCTATACGTATTTCGTAAAAACGTGCGAAAAACTGCAAGATGGATAATTCTGCAGTAGACACAATGATGAGCAAGGGTACAGGAAAATGATTTGAAATTATGAACCGTGGAATAGGAGGTATTTTTTCCGTAAGTCTAGAGTCAGTTGCATGTGAACAATCAGCGAGCACATAAAGGCAAAAGCACAATTCTCCTCAAGATGGATTGAACAGGCACGAGTTTGAACGGCTCAATACAATATGATTTCTATTGCTCTTACAGATTCATTCAAACGCGAATGGCGATGATCAGATATTTGAAGCAAAGCACGAGACTTGTTCCAGTCAGATAATTATCGAATATCTATGAAGCAATGAAAGACATTAAATATCTTGTTAAATTGACGAAGATGCAGCTGATGGACAAATTAAGCATACTGTCGAAATTCCAGACATATCATCTTTTTGAAAATACACCACTTTTCACGATAGGGAATAATAATCGCTCAGCACACCATTACATTTGCCATACTCTTTTTAAAAATGCGTGTGTGTACATAAATTTAAGCAGTTCACTAGTACTGCTTAAAGTCTGTGGAAATTAAAAAAGGATTTCTAAATTTTATATGAAATAATTATCCTTAAAATATTTTACCTAGCACATTGGACATTACAAGTGCATTACGTTGTGCGCTAAACTTACATAAAGGAAACAAGCAGGCTTTCAGCAGTAGAATGTACTTACACTGAAATTATATGTTTGCAGATGGCACGAGTTTTTTGAATTGTTAAACGATGTGAAGTGAATAAGGCACTGTTCGAATTTCATTCAGGAATATAATAGGTTTTCACAATTTTTATTATATTCACAGTAATAAACCTATGCGCTTCATTTTGAAGCAACCTCGCGTCACCTTAAAATGGACCGACTGACAAATATTATTATGTAACATGAAAAAAGAGACAGGAAATAGGATACAAGAAATTACTTTAGACGTTTTAACATAAGTGTCTTAAATTCCCGATCGCACTCCAGTTTGACAGAAGTTATATTTGGAAATTCAAATATCAAATTCTTTTCATAATAACATATGTAACAAGTGTGAGCTGTAGGCTTAGGAAAACTGTTAACTACTGTACGTATGCTATTTTGAACAAAACGTATCATCAGCAAATCACAAGTACCTTGTTAATCAAAGATAATTTCGGCGTTATATTTGGTAACTGTACGTTGTGATAAATATCTCACGGACGAATAACTGACAGAAATGTAAAATTAGAAATTTCAGCTTGAGAAAATTTCTTCTGGGAAAAAACGTGAAAGCAAGACTGCACGCATGTGAGCTTTATGTAAAGATATTTTATTTGAAAGCTTGCATATAATACATTTTACTCAATTTGTAACTGACCTAGTAAGCCATGCAAGTAAATAGTAAAATAATGGCATTACTAGTTTAAAAGTATACAGGCCTCCTCGGTGGAGCAGTGGTCTAAGCCCTGCATGGATTTTGTGTTTGTCGTACGGCACTGGCTCTCTCCCTTCCTTGGAACCAGTGATTCTAATTTAGGTACGGATGACTGGGTATATCCCATTGTGTTCCCCATGGTGTTCGTAAACCTTCAATGAAAAAAAAAAAGAAATAGGAAAACTCAGTAACGACGAGATTATATTTTTCCTGTAGCACATTGCTTACTATACATTACAAAATATCTTTAGTTCGAGTTCGAAAAATTTGCTTGAAATTTGAATATGAAGTGCTCATTTTTTATGACATGTTTTAAGAAGCACAAAAGCATAGCTGAGATTCAATTCACGTATAAGAAACAATGACACACCTCAAAAAATTTCTGACATTTTGAACTTCAAAAGTTTCTTCGGTATTGTTTTCGACAATTTATCCCTCGGTGATATTGATGCCCTTACCGAATATTAAACGCCACAATTGATACATTTAGGGATAAAAATACCCTTTTTCGGAATTTTATTAATATTTTAAGAAATTCTGAATTTCAATCTGGCAAATCTACATATATATATTTTATTTTCCAAATAAATTAGTACGAAATTTAATTTCAATTGTGAACATAAATCCTCTGACTAATCAAAACGATTTTTTGTGAAAATACGCTGCCTTACATTTCAGTATTTAAACTGTTTTTCCAAATATTTCTGTTTTACATAAGTACTGTTTGCTTAATCTTTTTTTCCATGGCTTTGGAATTTACATGCTGGTAACTAAATTGCACTGTTTCTTCCGAAGCTTAAGCATTGAAATGCACTACGCACATTGTAGGCGGTTTTTTCATTCATATCAGCCAACTGACTTATTATTCAGCCAAATGAAAAGGCCTAAAATATCTGATGAGAGTACGTTACGTATTTGGCAATATATTAGAATTGCAAGCTGTTAAACACGTTAAAAAAACTCTTGACCTGACTCATCCAAAGCATTTCTGGACAGCCGAGTTCACGATAAATGACTTTTCCTGTAAATAACAATACCTTAGGAATACCTTCGACAGGAGTAATATATCCATATATTAGGGATTCTTCAGATGTCTTTCAAAATTTTGCGGTTTGTTTTTTGTTTGAAATAAAGAAGCGTAATAACTGACGTGATGAAGAGTCGGTATTCTCCAAACGTTGTGCATTTTTTTTATTTTGAGCACATCTTTTATGTTTAGAATCAATGAAGTAAAATAAAAAGTAGTATATCTTCCGCATTATAAAACTTTGATGTGTAGGATATAATATGAATTTAATACGTTTTTTAGAAAACCTTCTACCTCCAGGGAATAATTCGCATAGAATTTAACTTTCATCCCATTATTATATATACACTCCAATACTGACAGTCAATTAGGACCTATGCAGTCAACACAATTACTGTAAGTACAAATATTTTTACAGACATGTGATCAAACCGTAGCATAATACGAGGTGTTTCCATCGACAGTAAGTAAATATTTTGCGTGACTTGAGTATAAAGTGCCACATAAATAGGCCAGCTTCGATGATGTTTTAGAAGAACTCAAGAATCAAGCGACGGTTTGTTATGTGATATCCATATAATGGATAGCGGTATTTGTGTCGAAAGAAAGGATCCACGAAATCATGAAAGCTAATTGGACGTCACAAGAGTGTAGTGGAAATATCTTCTGACGTACCATTGGTTGACGCACATATCAATACGCCAGTTGCAGGCGTAATCCTCTGGATGCATAAAGGTTTTAAACCTATTCAGTAATTAAATGCAAAATATCCACTTCATCAATGTCCAGTGCGTTTTCTTGATAACCATCTCTAATTATAAAAAAATATGGCATTTTCTTTTAACAAAATCTAAAGTACTTTAAAAGTTTGTTTGGATTAACTACAACAGATCTTCCACAATACATGTTACAAAATTAGTCAGGAGTATTCACAAGCCCACTGGAAGATATTTCTGAAAACGATAGCTTAATTGACAACAATTCCTATGTTAACAACACGTCTTTCGTAAACACACTGACAGATTTACCTTGTTGATTCGCCACGAGAACTCACACGTTTACGCTTTCACTTTAGCGAAACGACTGGTATGTTCAAGCTCTAGTATTTTGGCATCTATTGGCAAAATTTGAAAGTCAATGCAAATATGTCTATCGTAAATGATTTTTTTAATGTTGTTGAAGTAATTAATCCAGATATCATAAACTCCTAACATGACATGACACGTAATACCTCTATAAATATCTAAAATAAATATAACCAATAAGCCTAGAGAAATATTCTCAAATGCAAGCTTTGAAGACAAGTGTTACATAAAAGTCATAGCACGTTGTTTATAATTACGGGATTAAGAAAAATTCCATAAGATATATCTAATAAGTGAAATTCTACTTTTATAATTTGAAACATTAAACCTTACGAATTCACCGAAGAAGCATATAATACATATCTTTCAGGTGTTGTCTGAGATTCAGAGATTATCTCCTCAAACAAAGATCATAAGCCAAGTACACATTTAACTGATAGACCTAGAATTTACTTACTGTTTGTGTATCAAATGTTTCCATTTACAACGATCTAGGCAAACCGCTCGACTAACATCCATCGCACGCCTCAGACAAGACCTTTTGCACTTCCTATTCATAATCTTCTTCTCAAGAAGACATTCCTTAATCTGGCCCTCCCATGAATTCCTTTGTCTTCCCTTTCTTTTCTTTCTTTCTTGCCACTTGGGCTAAAAAATTATCTTAGTCAAAACCTCATCACTTATTCTTTCAACGTTTCCAAACCACCTAAGACTATTAGTAAAACCTTACTGAAAACATTTTGCCTCATATCACACATCTGCAACGAATCTTCATTCCTCACATGATCAGCTCGTGTATTACCACAAACTTCTATGAGTAACTCATCTCCCCAACATACAAACAAATTCTGTCATTTCTGCAGTACCTAGGTTTCACAAGGTTTCACAATGTTTTACTGCCGTACATCACAGTAGGAACAATTGCACTATCACACACAACCATACCGGATTTCCTTGAGAACCCATCATTGCTGTGAAATCGTACTAAGACAGCTATGAGTTTCAATGAAGTATTCACTCACCTACATATTTCGCCGTCTAATTTGTTCTCTCTGTCAACCATACTTCCAAAAGGTACGAACTCATTCACCTGGCCAATCTCAGTGCCATTAAGACTTATCTTGCATTTAGTACGAAGAACACCTTGCTCAAAAATTATAACTTTGGTTTTTCCCTTATACATAGTCAGTTTTAATTTCATGCAAACTTCGTAGATCCGGAAAAACATACCCTATAACTCAATTTTGCTCTCTGCCAGTAGGAGCAATGTGTCATTAGAATAGAGCAATCTGTGCACACGCATATTATTAAGACACACCAGTATTAAATAAACAAATACATCCCTCTTTTCACGTTCCAGAAACACATAGAAATCGAAAAAGTGTTATTCGGTCATCGCCGGCCAATTGAACCCACATTTCTGGAACGTAGAAAGTGCGATGTATTTGTTTATTTACTGACGCCACGTATTTGGAGGATTTTCATACCAGTATTATCCATGTGAACATTGCGCATGCACGCATTCATAAATATATTAAACCGCCAGACTGGCATTACACAAACCTGCCTGACATCAAGACAAAGAAAAATCCATTTAGATAAAACGCCATTCACTCGTAGACATGCCCTACTGCCAATGTACATGTGTTTCACACTATTAAGTATATTCCTAGTAACACCGTATTCATACATTACCTTCCACAGAAGAGTCATATTTATTTTGTCCTAAGCTTTCTCTAAACCTATGAAGGCCGCAATCACTTTTCTACAAACAGACAGATACTTTTTAATCACTACGCATAAAGCTAAAAATTGTTAAGGGCAGCACTTACCAGGCATAAAACCACTTTGTACATCCCACACTTTCTGTGACGTAAGTCCTCGTACCTTATCAATCATGACCTTTCTAAACACCCTTCTTAGCACACTCAGCAAACTGATACCACTATAGTACTTGCATTCAATTTGATAACATTTCCTCTTGTATAGTGGGAAAATGACAGCATCCTTCCAATTCTAAGTGACGATTCCTAACTTAAAATTGTCAAACATTAGCTGCTGGCAAATTTCTGTTAGGCAGTCAATCACAGAGTCATCACCATAATTTAGCATCTCAGCGTATATGCTATCTAATCGCGAAGACTTACCATTCTGAAGAGATTTTAGATGTTTACACACCTCTTTTCTTGAGACTCCACGAGTGATTCCATCATCTGCTTCTGCCTTAGAATCATTTTTGCTTTCACAACCTAATAAATCCCATATGCACTCACCCCATCTTTCACATAGCTCTGTGGGGTCCCAAGTCATTTCTCCGACACTATTCTTTACAAATCTTAAAATTTTATTTCCCCTCTTTTTCCTAAGTCTTATATACTCCCAGAATGTTTTACTATCTTCCCAAAAAGCCAAATCGTGCCGCCTTTCTTTCTTTTTCTTCCTATCTTTTGCCTTATTTAGGTGAACCAGCTTTGCAGCCTCACGTTTCTTACAGCGATATTCATCCTCAGAAATTCTATCTTGCAACACCCCGAAGTATGCTTCCTTCTTTCTCTTTACTGCTTCTTTAACCACACTGTAACCCCAAGCATGCCATTAAAGTTGCTCATTGTTGCAGTACCACAGACCTCTTCAGCGGCAGTGACAACACAGTTCTTAAAAGATGTCCACTCTTTTTGTTCATCCCTCTCGCACATCTTCAACTCATTTAGACGTTCATTGAGTAAATCAGAGTAGCGCGTATGTCTTTCAGACAGCCTTTTGACCTTCATTCTTTTCACCGCAGGCATTTTCTTATACTTCTTCTCCAATCAGCATTCAGTTTCATCCGTGACGCTAACAGGTGGTGATCATAGCCAACATCTACACTACTCATCACACTGGTATCAACAACTAAGTGTTTTAGAAACATACCATAAACAACAAGATATATTTTTTGTTCTTCTATCCGAGAGTACGATGTTCCCAAGTATAGGTGTGGATATACTTGTCGCTAAAAATGTATTCGATACCCACAATCCATTTTCGATGCAGAGTTCCGTAAATCTTTCAGCATTATCGTTCACACACAGGATCGTTACACTTGCCCAGAACGTTATCAGAAATTACATTCTGATCACCTACTCTAGCACTGAATGGCACGCTATTATAACTCTCTTTAGCACCAAAATGCTCAAAACAGATTTTAGCTAATTTCGAAAATCTTCCTTGTTATCAGAGGGTTCTGAATCAAACGGAGCATACACTACAACATTTACTATTATCTGAAGTTTCATTTTCAAACTAATCCAGAGAATTCTTTCACTTATGCATCTATAATGAATAATCATTTTACTTAAAATCACACCTTCACAATCCTGTAGATTGATATCATCCAACACTCCAGTCCACACGCTCACCATTCCATTCATTTATTCTATCCCATTTTCTCTTTTTATAGTTTCACTTACACACAGCTCATCCAATCTATACTTATCCATTTCTTGAATCACCTCATTTATATTTCCATTCATTCTTTAATATTTCATACACAAATATCACACTGACTCAACCGAGATCTCTTTCTCAGGTGCCGTTTCGAAATTTCAGGTCAACTCCGCGGAGGACCATTCTTCTCAAGTAAGCGGGTCCACCATATCCCACACTCGAGCCTTTTTCTAACGTTCTTTGAGAAAGGTCTTAGTGAGAGATGGGTTTGCCTCCTCGGGGCGCTCCATGGGTGAAAATGGAACAAAGAACAGCAACGAGGGACTATGAATTTCAGAGTGGTACCAACTAGTTCTGTGTGACATTGGCGAAAAGACCATAACTCACTGGGTTATGTACCAGAATCCTTAGCTGGAATGACGAAGTGGAACAGTCAGCTGTGGGCTAAACCCCACACTGATGTACTTTCCTGATTACAAGCATATAATCGATATGAAAAAAAATTGTGCAAAAAACATTTCTTAGAAAAAAAATCACCTTTAGCCGCTTTTCTGATATCTACCAATTTCAAAACTGCTTTCCATTCCATTCCTAATCTTTTGCATCAAAGAAAAGAAATTATATGAACAATTTCGTCTCGGTACTTTGCCTTTAGAAATTTCAACAGATAGTGTGGGCTGAATATTTAGGAAATATTTTCTCAAATGGGAAATAAATATGTTTTGTGAAATGCCCTAGAAGCTAGCAAACTCTCATTCAGAATCTGCATCTGAATAATACTCTATTTTCTTCCAATGGGGTGCGAAACTTGGCGAATATTTGAGCTGACTACACCAAAAACAAACAGACTTTATACGCTATATGTGTTTCATTAGTAATCAACTCTGGTGTGTTTAAAATAAAATTACTCTATTTTATTTTATTTCGTTATTTGAAAAATATAAATTAGAGTGTGGTTTAACATTTCTCCGTACTTGTAAATCAAGGAGGTATTTTGAATTTCATATGGGCCGCTTTCGAAATCTCTCGGCTAACTTGTCTACTGAGTTTGAAGAGGTAACATTTTCCTTGTAGATATACGTGTATGTCGTATTTCTATTTCTGAATGATGCGGCATGAAAATTATTGCAGTACTGCTGACACAGTTGGTGATATGAAGGTGACATGTCGCTCACGAAATGTACGTAAAAATGTTCTATTTCTACCTAAATTTACTTTTTTTAATTTTGGTTCGGGATTAAAATGGAATTATTAACATATGTTTCTGTTTTAAGGCTGATCCACCTAAAAGCTTTGTTTACGTTGTACTTCCAATCGGAAAACATCTCAAGCCATTTTTTTCACAATTAATGCCTTCCCAAGGATGAAAATTTTAACATCGATAAAGCTAATTTCATATTATAGTATATTTTCTGAAATTTAACCATAATTATATTAAAAATCAATAAATTTTCCTTTGGTGGTTTTGAGACCACCAAAGGAAAAGTTATTGATTTTTAAGAAAATACTGTAGTTAGAGCCACATCTACATTTGACTTACTAAATGCTATCACGTCGCATTGTTTTTCTCACTAATTGTGTTAAATTGCGGAATGGAATAAAAATTTGAGTGTACCCATACGACAGTTTGGAATGTTTAAAATGATTTGAGCCACTTATATTAAATGTTTTGATAACAATTTAGCTGTAAATATTAACAGAATTATAGATGCTGCTGGTTTTTAATTCCGAAATCAACCAGAAAACTCATTCTGCAACATTTTCAGATAAATTAATGTTAGAATATTTAAACCAAATGGCTGGAATCATTCTAAGCATTCTGGATAAAAGTTTTGTTTGCAGTAATTAATTAATAACTTTATTTTAAAAATATGATGTGATAACATTTAGATGTGGCGCCATCTATATGTAGATGTGGCGACATCTACTTTCTTGTCTCAACACCACCAAAAGAAAAAGTCATTGCTTTTTAATATAATTATGGGTAAGTTTCACAAAATATTATGTATCCCAGGCTATTATACGAAATAATTTATTTTTATCGATGTTCAAACTTTAATTCTTGGGAACGCATTCATTGTGAAGAAAATGGCTACAGAAAGGTTCCCTTGGAATACCAGGAAAATATTTTACCTGAATCCACTTTAATCTTAGAATTTAACTGAATAACATTTTTGACATTGTATATATTGACCGCACTCAGCTTTTAGATGCGAATATTCCGAGATCACACAGCAATATATGAGTATCACTCTATATATTATTGCTATACATAGAAAATATCTTATAATATTTCGTAGCATATAACATTACTTATATCTGGTAAAATCATTGTAATGACAATTCTAAGATTTATCCACACGGTAGTCATAAACTTCAAAATATTCGTTACGTCCTAAGCTCTATCGCGAAATCTGGTACCGTGTAAAATGTTCTATACAACATGACTAAATTTCTCAGTATTTTATATTTCATTTCAAATTTAGGGAGCAAGATGTATCCCTTTTTTGCGAGTAATACACTGCTGGACATTGCTAAGGACGGATCATAAACGGCTATATAGCGCATAAAAAAGTAAGTGTGGTTGGATGCCAAGTGAAATAAAATAATGTCAGAATGCCAGGACATTACAAGAAAGAAAATTTGTTGTGCTCTAAAATCCAGAAGGCTTTGGAACGTGTTCAAGGGACAAACAGGCTATTTTGTGCAGAATACGTAAACGTGAAAAAAATACAATTGCCGTCCGCAGGCGTTCCGGCGTAAGATGTCAATACGGGATATGGCCACCATGGATAGCGATGCAAAATTCCACACGTCGTGTTATGCTTTGCACAACATTATCAAGCAGCTGTTGGGGTAATTTATCCCATACGTCTGTCAGTGCACGGATGAGGGTGTCCTTGTTTATTGGAGGGCATTGGCGACCAGCAAGACTCCTCCCTAAAGCATCCCACACATTTTCAATGGGAATCCGATCTGGAGAACGTGCTGGCCATACGAGGCGTTGAATATCCTAGCTCTCAAGATACTACTGGACAGCGACTGTTCGATGACATGTTGCGTTGTCGTCCATGAAAATGAATCTATCACCGACAGCACCAAGGAACATGCGAACATGAGGTAGCAGAACATCATCAATGTATCGTTGGCTAGTCATAGTTCCAGTTGGAAGCACATAGAGGGACGTACGGCCATTGATCATTATGCCAGCCCATACCATGACACTACATGTCGGATATCGGTCAATTTCCTGTATGTTTGTTGGACAATATGCAGTACCACTATCACGCCAGATCAGTTGTCGTCGACAATCAGACGATAGACTGTATCTACTTCCATCTGAGAAGAAGACAGCAGACCAGTCGTTATCAGTCGAATTGCGATGTTGATGGCACCATTGCAAACTGGCGGTACGGTGACGTCTGGACAATGGGATGCACACAACAGGACGACAGGCGTATAGTCCTCCTTCTTGCAAACGTCTGGCGACAGTTTTTCGGGAGATCCGCTTGCCAGTAGCAGCCATAAACTGATTTGCTACCTCACTAGCTGTGCTCCGCCGGTGTCTTTTTGTTGATAGCACTATGTACCGATCTTCTGCAGGTGTCGTACTGAGAACACGACCTCCCCCGTGACGTTTGCTACACTCTCCATTTGTTTTAAATGATTTCCAAAGCCTTGAAACAACACTTTTTTCTGACGTCGAACTCCCTGGCAACATCTGTTATTTTTCGCCCTTCTTCAATCTTGCCAATAATACGGCTACGATTAAAATCCTTTAGATTATGTCGGGAAGACATACTGAAAATTGCAAGTTCGTCAATTTATTCTTTCCCTTTCAACTTTGCGTTTGAACAACAACGTTCAATACGCGTCAAACCCTTTATATCTCTTATCAGCGCTATGACGTCACGAACAAGTTCGGCAATTCAAAATTTGTATACGCACAACACGTCTTACTCCTGCACTTATGCTAATTTCCACAATTTCTTGCCTTCCATTTTGTGGTTGCTATCGTTGCTATTGTCATCCGTTTTTAACAATTGTCCGGCAGTGTACTTCTTAAGATGATCAAGAGTTGGGACAAATGATCCGGAAACACTAACTTCTCGTCTTCATTCCATTTAAAAAACATTTTCATTTAAAAATATGTGCAATGTAAGAAAGCAGTCCTTTAGAACGCCCTCTTTCATTTTTTTCCTCCACAGTGCTCAATTTCTTTCGAAGGCAGAAATTGTGTCCATTAGCAGCAAAATGTGGATCTCATTACCTGGGAAGGATACATTTAATGAATTTAGCTTTTCAAATGTATCACACAGATATGATAGTTCTAAAAGAAGTACACTGTCTTCAAACTACTTTTAATATTTCTGGTCAAGAAGATAAGAATGATGTTCCTCCTAAGCTCAAATAGAATGGACAAGACATTTTCATATGAATGCCAGCGAGATTTGCAGTAGTAAAGTAGAGAACTGTGATCAGCCCCCACATTTGCACACATTTGTTCAAAACATCTGAACTTCAGTGGTTGAGTTTTAATGAAGTGTACTACTTCGATTACTGACTGTAGAAATTCGTGTAAAACCGTGCTGGTGTTCTTAAAAGCAAGAACCTCCCTGTGGATAATGCAATGTGTCCACATGGCATGAGCAGTTTTTTAAATGAATACTTTCAGTCCCCCATAACTACCAGAGCGAGCTCCGTCTGTACACACGTGTACATAATCTTCCCAGTTTACAGTATTTTCTGACATCAAATAATCTGTTATCTGAAACAAGTCTACTGCTTTTGTATGAGATGTTATACTTCTGTAGGAAAGCAGATAGTGAAATTTATTATCATAATCTACGTATAAATCTCACAAAAGAAATCAAATGCTCATCGTTATGGATATCAGTGTCTTAATCGAATTGAATGGAAAAATCCCTGCCTTTTTAGTTTTTCAATTAAGTGGTCATTAATATCGTGAGCCATATCGATAATTCGACGAGTATATGATAATGGCACACTTAGCAGTTGCTTGGCAGCGGGTTCTCCTACCATGATAGAAACCGTGTCCATAGCAGCTAGTAAGGTAAGCTTTCAGCAGTATTGTGCGGTTTCTTGCTCTTTGCTACTCCTTAAGCAACTCTGTAGAACGAAAGAAGAAACTTTGTCGGAATTCTAACTTGTTCAGTGAAAGTTGCCTTTTGCTGAGCCATTCCTTTCAACTCAGAAGAAAAATATTCACGTAGTTTGTTTATCAAACATCCATGAATTGTTTCCAAATGACGTTTCATTTTATTGGGGAGCATACTTTCAGCAGCTAGATGTACTTCAAAATGGATAACACACTGCTGACGTTGTTCATTTTCCCCAAGAGTGCACTTGAACCCGAAATCGAAACGTCAAGTTTTTTTACTAGAATTTATAAACGTATCCATCATGCCAATTCTTAAAACGTAAAAAGAAAAACACCGAAAGCTCACAAACCACTACACATCCGTTATCACAAGCAGTAAACACATGAACGAGTCCCGTATTCACGCGGCGCTGCGACAAAAGGGTGCCGTCTGTGCAAAGCTAAAAGAATCATCAGAAATCCATCAAATCAGTTTCACCCATGTTGTTTTGGTCGTTGGAAAGAGCCAATTGAAACCCGGGGGACACAGGGACGCATCTCCAGGAATGTTTATTTTCTTTTTGAAGGGGAGGGTGACTGATCTGGTTGCCATTATCCCCTCATTTCTGACATTTTAGAGAATGCCAACGGCGCGACGGCGACTAACTTGACCAAAGCCCGCGACGCCCCAAGGAGCAACGACGCCCAGCTTGAAAAGCCCTGGGTTAAAGGAATAATTTCAGAATTAATTAAGAGATGAGGAAATTTCTTCCCACAGCAAAAATTCTAATGAAATTAGCAAATCTACCCTTCACTGAGATTTTATTTATTATTATAAATTTTTTCTAAGTTTTATTCTGCACACTTTGATTAAGCAACATTCATTTCTAATGAAAAATATAATTTCATTGGTAAAAAATATCTCATATTTATTTCATACAGAAATGCTAAATTAAAAGCTCTACGTTTTGCGAAAAATCAAAAAGAAATATTTAAGATTAACACATGTCTATATTTTACTATAAAAAGATTGCCGAACCAAGCATGATATCTCTCATTGGATATTCTAAATATGATGATTTTTCTTATCCAATTAATAAATTGTTGATATTCTATAATTTTTGCGATGATGTATTCGAGTACATGTTATATAATAACTATATACATTATATTTTAATATCTAAGGATCATTTTTAAAATAAGGTAATTAAGATTGTTCTCCACGTCATTGAAAAAATAGATGTCCACTTTTCTACAAACGTCTCTGCAAAGCATTAAAAAACATACACATCGAATAAATATCAAAGGTAAAACGCAACATGACCAAAAATCGTTTTCTTGAAGACATGAAAAGGAAACTCACACCGCGAGATAACATGTTTCCGATTTATATTCTGACATCAAAGTTTCGGTTCAATCCTGAAACAATAATAAATTAAGAAAAAAATATTTAACCTACCAACGTCTTTGTAAATGACTGGACAAAATTATTGTACCACGCGTAGTACCAAAAAAAGAAAGAACACTTCTGCATAATTCAAAGAAGAATGTATTCCGATCTACTGTCTATTACGAATATTTCCGTAACGTCGAAATCCGCTTAGGGTCTTAAAATGTTTGCAAAAACAAATACAATGATGCTATACCATTCCCACTCAGACAAAAGTTGCCACGAAATCAGTGGAAATTATTAGCAAATTAATAACTTTAGTTGAAGAGACAAAGAAACTAGCAAGAAGTAACTCCTCTACATGTTATTAAAAATATTTTTTCTACACAATATTTCTTAGTTTGGTCTAGAAATTGCTACTTATCAGCTCTGCAATTAAAACAAAAATTAGGAGAAAATGTGGGTATCTTCATGGTGCAATGATAATCGAAATGCTAGCCCAGTTACGACTGATATTCACTTCTTTGTGTTGGTAGACAATCCGCATATTCTTTGTTGTTCAGTTACACACTAAAAAATTAATACGGAACTTTTTATAGTAGCTGACCTTTAGAATAGGAAACAAGTTTTTCACTTAATATACTATATACATAGTTTCACATAATGGATAGAAAGAAGTTTGAGTAATAATTTTTGGTTAAATAGATTGGCAGTCCTTTTCAGTTCGCACTAATATCTCAGAATAAAATTTAGCGGGTATATACTTTGAAGTGCCAGAAAAACTGGTACACCAGTCTAATATTTGGTAGGTCCCCCACGGGAGCGCAAGACTTCAGAAATACGGCGATGCATGGACTCCTCTAGCTGCTGAAAATATGCTGTAGGCAATGCAAACTATACTTCCTGCAGAGAGTTCCACAATTCGGGTGTATTCCGAGGTCTCAGATTCCTGTGTTCGATAGCGCGTTGCATGACATCCCAAATGTGTTATGTGTTTTATCACGTTCAGATCTGGGGACTTGGGTGGGGTGGCAACACTCTAAACTCAGATGAATGCTCCTCTAACCATAATGTGGCGTCCCGACACTTGTGTGGACGTGCATTGTCGTGTTGGAACAGGACCAACCCATCAGCATGAATGCAGAACATGAACGGGTGTACCTCATCAGAAAGAATGGGCACATAGCGTTGGCCGGTCACAGACGTTTGTATACGTACCAGGGGTTCCAGTGTAGTCCATCTCCACACCCCCTACCATTATGGACCCCCACCAGCCGGTACAGTTCCCTGTTGACAGGTGGGATATATGGCTTCATGGGGTTTGCGTCACACACGAATCCTTCCATCTTCCCGATACAGTTGGAAACGCGACTCGTCAGACCAGGCTACTTGTTTCCAGCCATCAAGTGTCCAGTGGCTGTCACGAGTTGGGCGTTAGCTCCGAAAGCCCATATCGCGCTGGGTACGTTGCACAGTCCGGACACGGATGTTTGTTGAGGCTCCAGCACTGAATTCCGATGATACCCGCAAGAGTGTTGCACGCATATCGCGTGAAACGATTCTTGACAGCCGAGGATGGTCACGTTCACCCAATATCTTTTTACTGCCACACCGGTATCGTAGGTTGCAGGTTTTGCAGGAATTCTTGTATTCACGGTACACCCTTGCAATGGTCGTCCGTGAAAATCCGAACTTCTTTTCTACCTCCGAAATACTATGTCTTATCTCATGAGCCCCAACTATGACACCTCGTTGAAAATCGCTTAAATCGTTATTACTTGTCATTCTCATGCCGAAAACAGCTCTGACAGCTGGAAAGGATGTCTATCGCTTGATGTACTCACTGGCGGACGCAACCGAGTACGCGCATAGGTGACGTTGCTATATATGTTGCATAAGCTCGTCTGTACCAGTTTTTCTGGCACTTCAGTGTATAGTGACCCATATTAATAAATTTGATACTTTCTTTGGTAGTAGGTATACTTAAACTGGAACGTTACCGAGAAGATTAGCATGACCGCTGGGCAAGAATGACACGCGAAATCGAGAAGCGTTCCACATTTTTTTGCATTTTGAATAGTTTGTTAGTTTCCTGGTGGTTGAATTGTGTTACGATCAAGACAAGCGTACATGGATATGTATCGTTTTCCTTTTTATCTGTGTAAGCTGGTCTTGAATCGAACACAACACTATGGCTTTCATCTACAGCTAGAATTTTTTTAGAAATGAATAGTGCTGTCTAAGCACAGCATATTTCAGACATAGCTTTCTCAATTCTGATGCATTTCTATTGCTCTGCATTTCTTTAGTATATACATAATTCCATAATTGCATAACCTGCACAATAAATTGTTTGTTTACAATATCATGTACAGCGAATTTTGTATATGGCATTTTATTTCGAATATAATGCAAATGAAAATGTCTTAAAAAGGAGACACGTACAATTTTGTGATTCAGGCTTGTTATTACATAGCATAAGTTGAAATTGCGAAAGCATGTTTGTAAACTTAATTGATAATTTTCCCATTCCGCATTAGAAAATTTCCATATTAAAGTATAAATGAGCGAGCTGATACGCTTTGGAAATCGCCATTCCATAAAGTGTGCACTGACCGGCTGTACGGGGAATCTGGATTAATAGGAGAGGCATACTGTTATGTGGTATGTATAAATGTTCCAGAATTTACAGGTGCTTAGAGGGAAACCTGTTTTTGAAATATGGCAAATATATACAATGTTGGGGTGCACACACACGAACTAAAGATGGACGGTTGTTATTAATAGTATCACTTTTTGTTAATAGTTCACCGCTACCGCAAGAATGTAACCTTTTTCTATTTTCAGAATTGTACTTCATCGACAACAATTTTTATTTCGTTTTCACCGGAGTTCGCTTAAGCTTTGCTTGCACATACCTTGGTGATTAAAACATAATTTATTCTTGAAAATTAAAATTCGAAACACTCAAAATGTAACATGAAACTGGACATTTTGCTTTCTTAAAATCTTTGTTGTCCTAATCGTTTCCTGCTTTTAATGTAATTTTAAATGTTTCTATAAGCTGTAGTTTCTGCCTTCGGTTTCTATACGGGAATGTTTTCATTTTCTTTCTTTTTATTTCCTTCTCGAATCAAAACACACAATCACAGTTGTTTAATATTTTCATGAAAAACATATACACCTGTAATCAAACCAAACGATTTTGATGCTTCCAAATCCACAATCTATCAGTAACACAGACCTGCTTATTATAAATTAAACGCATGAAGTCAACAGTATATAAAATTAAAAATGAAATACATATAAAACATATTCAGACATCTTGCATCCATGGAATGGTCCTAAGTTTCAATTTCGGGTGCAGTCAATTGTAATTGACCATATAAATAATACCTGTTAGCTGAATGGTTTAAAATAAATGGAAGTGCGGTTACTAATCTTGTAAAATAAAGAGCGAAGTGCGCGCTCAGTAAGAAATTTTTAGTTTCTAAAAAATCCCCATCCTAAAAGGCCAGTCACGTGAAAATTGCCTGCGGCTTGAAACTAGATACGAGGCAGATTTAGCAAAGTTTATATTACCAACTGTGACATCACAAAAAATAGTTTTTTTGTTTTTAGGTACATAATTTCGCGAGTTCGGCAAGTTTGATTTTACTTATGTGCGAGAATAGAATTCTGCTTGCTTGTCGTTTTATACACGAAATCAGATCCTTTGGGGAGGAGCACAAAGTAACTTGGAGCTTCACCACCTGCTTTCAGCTAGTATGCCTGCGGACCTAGCGAAACATGTCGGCGGAGTGCTAGTATATAATAATTAGGAACCTTTAGTTTCGGGGTAGATATTTTGCTGTACGGATCTGTGATTTTACAAGCTACGTATGTATTATTCAGCGTGTTCTTGCACATTGTGTTCAGCTAATACGAATTTACTGAATCCAAACCTCCTGCAAGTGCATCCACTATTGCTGAGGCAGTAAGTAAACTGATGAGTGCTTTTTAAATCCGGGAATGATGTTAGAAATTTTATGGCGCCCTGACGCGGGAGTAATGTTATTCGAATTTCCCCGGGCTCTCAATCTAGGGAATCAACCGTGGTTAATATACAGAAGAAATACTCAAACGATCCGCACAACTGTGACAAAGTATACACGAAGATTAAAAATTAAATAATGATAAAGATACAAGCAACCACGACGTTCTACATTGAAGGCCAAACGAATCACTTAAGTCTTTGTAACATGGCGCTTGGGACCTAAATTCTCAAAAATTTGAGTATGTTTAGCAAGGGTTTTGTTCAATCGCGTGAGAAAATGGAGCCCTTTACATGGGTAGATTTCTACTATATCCTTTGCAATTTCGAAAGAAATACAATGGTGTGAACAACAGCTCCCTAGTGACGGAATTACTGTCATTCCAATAAGAGTACAGGTGAAATAATTGTTTCATTACCGATGTATTTCAGCGTATTCTTGTGTAAGCCTACGCTTGAAATACATCTACGCTAAATTTTATTCGACGTTTGGATATAGCGCAAATTATCAAGTAGGTCCGTTCCACATTGCGTCCTAACAAGAACCTCCTTCCTATCAAATATTGTTCAGAAGAAAAATGTACAAGTAATGTGCATTTTATAGAATTAGAAGGAGTAAAGACAACGGATTAACATAAAATTCACCGGAATAACATTCTTCTTTTAAAAATGAAGGAAGTCAGAAGGAAGAAACACATACGTTTAATACCAAGGATTAATTTTAACTTATGTAAAAAACGGAAGAAATACACTGCTGGCCATCCAAAATGCAACACCAAGAAGGACACGAGATAGCAAAGCCAGATTTAATGGACACATAACAACAGATACAAAGATGAAACGATTGAGCTTACAGGCCCGTGTGACTTGCGGAACACGCAGACATAATAGTTCGTGTGGCCCCCATGGCTGGCAATAACAGCCGTTACACGCCGCGGCATCGAACGAGAGAGGCTTTGGATGTGGGCTTGGGGTATGTCGGTCCATGCTGCTTCCGCACATTGCCACAGTTCATCAGGCGTAGCCGCGGGTGGAGCTTGCCGGGCCACTCGGTTGCCGATCAGCGACCAGACGTGGTCGATGGGCGACATATCGGGAAAACAGGCAGACCACGGCAGCAGGGACACCTGGTGGGCCGTGAAAAATCGTTGCACGATGCGTGCCGCGTACGGGCCCGCATTGTCCTGTTTAAACGTGGCCGCTGGCAGGTCCTGCACTTAAGGGAGGACTACAGGCTCCAAAACGTCGGAGATGTAGCTGTGGCTGTTGAGTGTACCGTCGATGCGTGCCAGAGGGGTGCGGGTGTCATATCCAATTGCACCCCAAATCATAACGCCAGGCAACGGACCGGTATTGCGATGCATATTGCAGGCGTCACACAGTCTCTCTTCGCGGTGCCGCCACACGCGGATCCTACCATCGGGTGTTGTGGGCAGATGCGGGATTCGTCGAAGAAGACAATGTCGTGACATTCCGTACTCCAGGGGCAGCGTTCAACGACCCACTGCCGCCGCACTCGCAGGTGGTGTAACGTCAATGCTAATCGGAGCAATGGGCGCCGTGCTTCTGCAGACGTTGTCGAACGGTGCGTGCTGACAAAGTTTGTTGCGCAACGTACCCTAATTCCTACGCTAACGTTCGTGATGTGGCGGTGCAAGCTGTTAATTACCGCCTCACAACATGCCGGTCCTCTCGTTCGGTGGTGTGTCGCGGCTGCGGTAATCGCTCAAGTAGGTCCATCCGTCCCTCCTGAACCCACCGAATCCATACTCGCCTCACTGTGGCTGGATGTCGTCCCACAGCGGCGCCGATGTCTCGGAACGATAAACCGCTGTCTCAATAAGCCACAATTCATCCTATGTCGAACTGCGAAACGTGCTGGATTGAGAGCTGTATTCTGCAACGAGGCATCAGGAATCTTCCCACGCACACGTCCTGTAGCACAACACACTTCCACTACTAACACCCCGCCTTCTGTGCGCCCTTCTTATAGTGCCTCTCGGTGGCGTGCCGGGCGCACATGAATTGCATATGCCCTGCAACGCTAATCGTTTGCCTGTCCTCTGGCGGGCGACGCATGCTGCGAATATCAGGCCAATCATATGCTTCCTTCTTGGTGTTGCGTTTTGGGTGGCCAGTAGTGTATAATATATATCAATAACATATCTAAAACAACAAAGAGAAAATATTTTCGGTTATAGGAAACAAAAAGTAAAAGGAAGAGTTTCATTTTTTTTTCACCTTTCTGAAATCTCTAAATCGGGTTCGGTTGAGTGCCAAATGGACAGCCGTCAGTTTACGAATTGGTGTGGTTTCAAGTGCAGTTACATTAAATTCCCTGACCGTAAATAAATATTTGTTGTCGCATTTATCTCTATTTGACCAGGTATTTAATACCAATAATTATTTTTGATATCTCAATTTCATTAAGGGACGTTCATGATATTCGTGGCAAAACCAAAGAGAAAATCTGGCTACGCACATTCTAGAACAATGAAATCTGCCACTTTGACACTTCTCCATGGCAACGTTCTGAGAAAGCTGGCTTCTAGTATAGTCTATATTTGAAAACAATGCTTGGAATCCCTAAACAGATAAACAGTGAAAATACGCCGTTTGGTTTTTGGTCTTTACACGTTATTTTGGTACTTTTTTATTTTTGCTTTGATAAAATTAAGTGAAGATAATAAAAATGGCTCTCAGTCTTATTTCTACTTTCAATTGGTGGCTGGCATCTTTTCTGCCGAATTACAAATAATTCGGGAATTACATGTTGTCAACGAACAGAACGGAGATGAAACTTTCCTGAATTCACTAAAAAGCAGAAGCTCTCAAATTTGCTGATTTTTTAGGGTTACAATTCTCACACTGCTACATTATTTCGTAACGTATAAGTAAATGTTTTTTGTTTGTTTGTTTGTTAAATTTTAGTTTTTATTCATGATTAAGAAAATGTTACTCAAATCTGTTTGAAAAATTGAGTTTAATAATAAAAACCTCCGCTCGTTTTCGCGAAGATTTACTAAAACAAGAATTATCTCCAGAGGTCAGATATCTGATTCTTAACTAATTTCCTTAATTCGCGTTTATCGGTTGCCATATTTAAATTACTACAGCTAACGATTTTTTTTAATTATGCTGCCGTGAATTTCTGCAGGTAGCTAGACATGGTAAGAAAGCAAAGCTTCATCTCGAAATTGTAAAATATACATAAAAAAATTCCGATCTCGGGCGACTTTTTTAGGGGTTTTGAAGTGCCGCTCAATAAATTTTCTGTAAGCATTTCCCATTGCCTGGAACTGTAGCAGAAAGAGTTTAAATTTGGAAAGTTGAAGTTTAAGAAACAGTGGACCACCGGAGTGCATACAAATTGTTCCTGTGTTTCAATACTGGGGAACCGGCCTCGGAAATAAGCCGAGGTCAGGAAGACCAAAGTCAAATACCTCGGACATTTTCGTCGTTCAAGTGACAGGAAATTCCGTAAAAGTACACGAGGATGGCCTCTGACCTCCGACGATCATTAACAGTTCTGCTTTGTTACAGGAACAACTCAGGTCTTTGTGTTGTTTTTTTCTTTTTGCTTTGAGGCATACAATACTGTATTTAAATTCATGATAATCACATGACAAATGTGAAGCATATTTATTCAACTGTATGTTTCTATCTATTCGGAAGTTAACAGAAAAGTAACCAAAGCTCTTATGGAAACAGCAACAAAATTAGCTGGGTCTAAGAACAAGTTGCATGTAAACAAATTATCAGGAAAAACCAAAATGTTGATGCAAAAAAGAAGAGAGATGAGGACAACTAAAGAAGATGTGACTTCCAAAGTGGAATATATAGAGCTATGCAAGACAGCACGAAAAAGTATCACTGAAGACGTAAGGAAATTCAACTGTGAGCTAGTGAGGAAAGCAATTGAAAACAACCAAAGCCTAAAGATAGCAAAGGGACATCTCAGTAAGGGAAGAAAACAGATTATGGCTCTGAGAAAAGAAGATGGTTCTATAACAAGAAATAGAGGCGAAATTTTGACAAGAGTGAAAGATTTCTACTCCAAATTATATGAAAGGGATGATACATGTACTCCAGACATCATGAAAGGTACCAGAGTTCTTCCAGTCCTCCCAGCAGAAGTTGCTCATGCAATCAAGAACATGAAGCGGGGGAAAGCTCCAGGAGAAGATGGAATTACTATAGACATCATACAAGAAGCAAGTGGAGAAATTGAGACAGTACTCGCCCAAATTTTCACTCGATGCCTTAATGAAGGGAAGATTCCTGAGGATTGGAACACCGCTACAATGATCCTGCTACATAAAAAAGGTGACATTGAGGATCTCAGGAACTACAGACCTATCAGCCTCCTATCAGTGGTTTATAAAATCTTCACTAAAGTTCTTTCACACCGTTTGAAGGTAACACTGGACATGGCTCAACCGAGAGAACAAGCTGGATTCAGGAGTGGCTACAGCACAATAGATCATATCCACGTACTGAGAGAACTAATTGAAAGAGCGAGGGAATATGAACTTCCATTGTGCATGGCTTTTATCGATTATGAAAAAGCCTTTGATTCGGTGAAACCATCAGCAGTTGCAACGGCTCTGAAATCCTGCGGTATTGAAGATGCATACATTAATATTATTAATAACATCTATGAAAATGCAAGTGCAAAGATTCGGCTGTTTGAAAATACAACACACATAAAAATTGGAAAGGGAGTGAGACAAGGTGACACCATATCTCCGAAGCTCTTTAATGCCACATTGGAAAATGTCTTTCAATCACTGAACTGGGAAAACAAAGGGATAAAGATTAATGGAGATTTTCTAACCCACCTTCGTTTTGCTGATGACGTAGTCATTTTTGCAACTACCCCATCAGAGCTGCAGAGTATGATCCAGGAACTTGCTGACAAGAGTAAAGAAGTGGGATTAAAAATGAACTTTCAGAAGACAAAAGTGATGTTCAATGCTTTTACAAGAAATGAAGACTTATCGATTGATGGAGAAAAACTGGAGATAACAGATACGTATGTTTATCTTGGACAGCAGATA
The DNA here is from genome assembly GCA_039090855.1 of Macrothele yani. Taxonomy (NCBI): domain Eukaryota; kingdom Metazoa; phylum Arthropoda; class Arachnida; order Araneae; family Macrothelidae; genus Macrothele; species Macrothele yani. The sequence continues at coordinate 156,741,283 of CM077034.1, read as the reverse complement.
ACAAGTGAGGGTCACATTGATGAAGAAATTAATCGGCGTACAAAACTTGCCTGGAGAGCTTTTGGAAGAAACAGCATAATTTTCAAGAGCAATATGCCATTATGTCTTAAAAGAAAAGTGTTTGATCAATGCATCCTTCCAGTGCTTACGTATGGTGCAGAGACGTGGACCTTAACTAAAAGAGACATACAAAGGCTGCAGACAACTCAAAGAAGCATGGAGAGGTGCATGCTTGGTATAACCAGGAGAGATAAGAAGAGGAACTCGTGGATCCGAAAAATGACGAGAGTGGAAGACATCATGATCAGAGTTAAATCCCTGAAATGGCAATGGGCTGGACATACTGCCAGAAGGACAGACCATAGATGGACAGCCGAAATTTTAGATTGGATTCCAAGGGACAGGAAAAGACCCAGGAAAAGACCACATGGGAGATGGGTGGATGAAATTCGTAAATATGCGGGAGTGACATGGAGGAGACTGGCACAAGACAGACCGTTGTGGAGGAAACTTGGGGAGACCTTCGTCCAGCAGTGGATTGATAATGGTTGACAAATGTGAAGCATATTTATTCAACTGTATGTTTCTAATGTTATTCATTGATAAAACAAAACTGTTAACTCTTTGCAGTATTTTTTCAGAAAAAAAAATATAATTATAAATAAATCAATTTGCACTTTCTTCTTCTGATGCCATCGTTCATTACAAAAAACGCCTCAGGTAGGCTGAGTTGTTGAAAGGTGAAACAACGCTTTGGAGTTGTCTCCAAACTTCAGGTGTAAATACACCTGCGTTATTAGTGGATTCAGTTGGAATCCTCGAAATGATCATAGTATCATAGTAGCTTGTTGCAAGATAAACATATGCTTGTTTACAACAAGAAACTTCAATAAACGCAACTCTGCTAATGTGCAGCCTTGTTACCTATAAATGAGTCATGGCATGGGCGCTTATTTCCTTAAACGGAAATGGTTCGGTTTTTTTTGTTTTTGTTTTTTGTAGGAGTGTATTTTTTTTTTGAATCCAAAAAAAATAATGTCATATGAATCATGATTATCTCTATGTAAATAGACTTATGAATTATGATTATCTCTATATAAATGGAGATATGAATTATGATTATCTCTATGTAAATTGACATATGAATTATGATTTATCTCCAAGTATTTGATATTATATTCACCATTATCTCTGTGTTTTCCATGAAGATCTTTTGCTGTACTTAATATAAGAATGTGATTACAGATGTCATGGCATTTGAGATATTACGCGTGTAAAGTTCTTTTTTGACAAGTATAATCACGTGCGTTAGTGTGTATTATTGTATTTCTCTTTCTGTTACGTGTGTGATCGAAAAAATACTGTCTCAGCCTTTCGCATTTTTGCTCATTTTTGTGTATAAATATATGAATTGATCCAATGAATTGCAATTAAGCATATCATGTTTACAGAATTGTACAAGTTCTGCTTTTTTTCGGCGTTTTCACATCCTTATTTGCGTCTAGATAAACTCATTTTGAAATATCTCTTTTGCTGCCAATATACAAAGCAAAGTGTTTGGTAGATCCACTGAGTTTTGATATGAACAATATCTCTACGAACAACACTTTGCTCTGCGTTGCTGACGGTCATTTTTTTGTTTCCAGCGTTTTTATAGATAGGAAACCTTGCAATGTTGCAAACATCTCGGAGAGCTTTGATGATTTTCCAATTCCACGGATTTTTTTTTTTAATTTGGCTCCTATCATGGATTACAACGTTTTGTTCACGAAAAAGTATTACATAGAAACACGTGGAATAGTTTTTCCTGAACAAAAATATCCTTTATATTTAATATGCTCTATTAGTGATAAAACCATTTATGACGGGTTTCACAGGATTACGTAATAAATTATGAAAAGTAAGATTTAATAAACAGATTCATTAAATTATTTTGCTTAGAGAAAGGTTGTTCGTTTTTTTTTCTTTAATGCTTCAGGTGGCTATTTTCTTCCGATCATTTACATTGAAATATATAAATATCAATGAAGAAAGACAACAACCGTTTCTGTGGTGTAATGTGCAAAACAACTGAATCCTTTCTGCAAGAGAGATAAGCTTTTTCAGCAGAATTTTAGAAAGAGCAAAACATTTTTCGAAACTGAATTTCGAACGATGGAGGAAAAAATATTGTTTATAATTTTTTGGATTGTGATCCATGCATTTTACAGAAGTCATTTACTGCGAAGAAAATCAAGCGGATTTCTACATCTTGCCAAACATCGAATATAAATCCAAATTTTGTTCCCACTAGAGGACGATCGTACATGTGTATAATGCTTCAGGTGGCTATTTTCTTTCGAGTGTTTTTATTTTAGTTAGACCTAAAATACCAAATGGAAATATACTTTTGTTACTGATGTGAAAAAATATTCACCATATTTCGTACATTTTTTTAATAAGCAGAACAGACATATAATTTTCACCAGCGCGTCTGTATGAAAATCTTAGCAACTGAATTTAAACTACCGCGCGTATAAATGTCACTGAAAGATATAAGAAAAACCGACGCTCAACTCTGTAAATCAGTGTTATAGCTGATTTCAGCAAGTTTAGCAAAAGCTAAATTGTAATTCCCGGACGACTGCGTTCGATCATTTCCAGGGCAGCAAAACTTGTGAGGTGGTCACGGTCAACCGTGGAATATAACTTCGAAAAGTTTTCCGATGATTTACTATCCTCAAATTGCCGTCAACATGTAGGCGGACAACGGTCCTGCGTGTTGATGGCAGAGGTGAGGAAAAGTGTATCCCGTATGGTTCGAGCAAACAGAAAGGATGCTATGGCTCAACTCGCCGGTAATTTGAATGTTGGTGACAGGAGTAATGTGTCACAGCACGGTAAACCTAGCCATGCTAAAATAACGCTGTGCATCCGCAAGCAGCTCCGAGTGCTCATACTGTCCTTGGTTCTCCGTCGAAAGATTCTACACTACGCACTCAAACATCAAAACTTGACATTGAATGAAAGAAAAAATAGCCTTTGTCTCGTTGAAACTGTTATCCTGGGGCACCAGGTGGACATGTGTGTATGTGCGGGGACCCTTTATCAGGATAAATGTTGGTGTAACATTCAGGTGAACACACCTACAGACGTTGCTACCTAGTGTACCAGGAAGAGAAGTAGTCTTACTGACAGCCGCCATTAGAGAGTACCCATAAATTTGCTAGGCGCTTCAAAATGCGCTGCAGTACAACATAATTGAGCAAATCGATCTCAACGAAAGCATGATTCATTGTATATATAATTTAGTGTCCAAATATGAAAGTGAAAACGAAGTAAATAGAATGATGGGCACATATTATTACCATTCGTATGGCAACATCTAAAATGAAGATATCATGCCATGTTGTCACGAAGTTGGATTTACCAACACAATTTATAAAGCCTTATGAAAATCACATGCATATTTCTAGATATATAGGCGCATATAAAATATCTCTGAGTTTTCAAGGTGAGCTTCAAAAAAATTTTCAAAATTTTACAACTGATTTTACTTTTTACTTGTAAGATATAACTCCATTTAAAATCATTTAAGCATGCAGTTTTAACCTCACAAAGTTCTTTTTCTCATTATTCTTAATTAACTTAGCTAATATTAGTCAAATACAATCTAATTACTTTTTAGCGAAAAATAAAAAAAAATTAGAGTTTAAAATATAAGAAGTATTGTGTTAACGAGCATACTTTTCGAAATCATAAAAACAGTATCGAAATTTATAAACTAGGTTCTATTTCCTTTGTTTAGGATTCCAGCTCTTAGACCACACTGAGACTACGCAAATAATCAATAATTTACTTTCACTGCTTTGGTTTTCTACAAATAAAAAAGCACATACACTTCTTTTCGGATATGTGTGGACAGAAAATATAATCTTCGTAAAAAAGGAACAAAACGTGTTTATATTCATAGAGGACTGAATCGATTTTTTGAAAGGTAAAATCTCACGAAAATAGAACTTGACATTCTGTTCTCACAATGCTTGCAGTTCGCGTCTTTCTCAGTCAGGACTTTTCTGTAAAAGTTAATGCTGTTCTATATAATACTTCAAATGTCATTCAATAAACGTTGCGCATTAGGCATATTCTCCATAAAGTTGATCATCGTAGGTTAGTATTTCTAAAAGAGATTTTTGAATCGGATACATGCTATTGATTATATAACACTGCGCAACACAAAAACTGTTCATGCTGATTTTTAAAGTTTCTTACACAAATCCCTTCGTAAAAAATGAATAAAAAGTTCTTTAATCATGTTTTCCCATCCTAAAAAACAAGTTCCCAGCAATCATAACTACTCACTTCAAATGCAGAATGTTCTCTTTATTTAATGAATCGTTACTTGTGCAGTCGATTCCTCCTTATATTGATTTTGAAACTATTCTGTGCTTTTTTGGAAATCCTATGCACCAGACGAATATTTTTGTGTTCAATGTCAGCTGCGATGTTTGCAGGATACAATAGTAATTGCCAATTGCTGGTTACATCCAAAATTGGAAAACTTAATACTGACAAACTAGCTTCTCGTTAAACCTCATGCCGAGCAAACAGCGACAAAAAGAACATTTAATTAGGCACAACGAAATTAATTCGATAATATTTTTTAAATAAAAAATTTTCTGACCATAAAACTCAAAGCCTTTGATTTTTTATTTTCCAATAATTTCACATTACTTTGGCAATATACAATTGCATCATTATTTTGCAAAAATTTGAAACATAAATAAATTCGATTATATTAGGGAGATGCGGAATAAATATTTTCAAATCAGGTATTTACTATTGTTGTAATATGGAACAGATAGACCATTTTATCTTTGTAAAAACTGCATGTGCTGGTTTTTTTAAAAATGAAAAACTGCATGTGCTGGTTTTTTTAGATCATATAGGAGATTGTGATTTTGCTCTGCTTTTTTTTACGTAATATAGCGTCATGAGTAGCTCATAGAATTATAAGCTGTAGCCCGTTCGTAACTGATAGCCACTAGATTCAAGGAAGCAATAAAGCAATATTCCCTTCCAGTTAACCTCCACGTGATCTCAAACAGGATATACTTACTTTCCTGTTATATAAATATCGCCGCTTAATCTAAAAAAATATGTACTGTTAAACGCAAAATGATTTATATTTACTGCATCTGTATCGCTTTAAAATAGGTCTTCGGAGTAATGCGTCACAAAAAAACCTTAAAGATTTTCGATGCTTTTCACCAAGTACTTCCTGATAACATAGAGTTAAGGAATATTCCAATACCGAAACATAGGATTAAGTATCTTTTAAAAAGCCCCTGCTCTTCGTTTGATGTTCATAAACTGCAGGTTCATTGGTATTCCAAAATTTGTCATAGTTCCCGGAGGTATGCATGATAATTAAAATATTTACGTGATTGGGGAAGATTACACAGTCTGCTGAAAGTTTAAAATGTTTTAGCGGCACTGGTTACTCATTTTTTCACAAGTGAAAGTCAACTATATTACCGAAACGAAGATGTAATTGTTTAGGAAGAACGCTGTTTTAACTAGAGGTATTTCTTCAGTAACACCTGTCTGCAGCAATACGAAAAAGAACTAAAATATTAATGTCGAAAGAACAGTTTAATTTTTCAAAATCATATTCTGCGTAATCAGGAATTTTAAAAAAGGGCTCCTCATCGCAAAATTTATTAAGAGGAATTCCTCTGTCTCCTGTTAAGAAGGGAGAACAAAATAGTTAACAAATATCCGTTCTATAATACCGGAACTTGTCCTCTTTAATTCAGATAACTGTGCAGAGGTACCTACGCAAAACGTGGAAATATTTGTTTTTAAAGCATATTGTCACGGAGTTTAACTGTTGTTCGAAAGGACATTTATGATAAAACTTGTCTGAACGTAGAAAAGTCCCGATGATAATATGCTAAGAATAAAAACCTTACCGAAACTGACTCATAAGGATCAGTTGTAATGTTGCGAAACTTTTTCTCAGAGGACATATCTGGTTTGTGTTGATATTTTTATTAGAAATAAAAAAATTAAATTAAAATATCAACACAAACACTAATGTGCCCTCAGACGGAACTGTACACACATTTAATAAATGCGTTTTGCATGTATTTCATATTTATACAAACACAACTTGAAGTCTTCACAAGACATTTCTTATTGTTTTCTCATCTAAACACATACTCAGTTAAAAGTTCGTACATCAGCGCTAAGGATAAACACATACCTGCAAAGCAACCTGTTATGCAATAAAAAACAAAAACCGGACAAACTTCGTATTAGATTGAATACAACAGACACCATCAGACGTATTTCCAAAGCTATTTTTAAGAGTTCTAAAGGAAAACAGTTCATTTGTAAAGAGGAAAATTGAGCATTTAATTTCCTTTTTGTCATGCACTTTCTCCTATAATGTATGCAGTACCTGCACCTTTAATTTCACTACTTGAAAAGAAAAAGGAATCCTTCTCCTCTGAACTGTAAACTTATACAACTTATGGAAGCTACTCATATATACTGTATATCCCTAATTTAGGTAAAGTACTTCCGGCGAAGGGTGGCAAAAGAAGAGTCTTAGGGTAAGAGTATCATCCATGCCTTCTCCGAGAGTTGAATCCCAGCCCATATCGAACGAAAGTTTTGCAGCAAGTGTATTAGACCACTCAGCAACAGAGGCGGCACAATATTTCTGTTAGAACGCACCTTGAAACCTGTGGATCCTAATCACTGAGCTTGAGATTCCACTCAAATTTTGCAAAGAATCACAACACAAAACTATGGACATAATTACATATTTATCTTCATATTTGAAAAACCACTAGGCCTACTTCAGAGCGTCTTTGGAAGAATCAATTAGGAGGTTTCATGGGTTATAAATATTCTTATTGGTAGTAATTTCCTTTTTGTCATGCACTTCCTCCAATAATGTATGCAGTACCTGCACGTTTAATTTCTCTACTTGGAAAAGAAAAAGGGATCCTTAACTTCTGAACTGTAAACTTATAAAGCTTAAGCAAACTACTCATGTATATATCCCTTATTTACTTAAAGTACTTCCAGCAAAGGGAAGCAGAAGACATATCTTAGAGCAAGAGCATCACCCATGCCTTCTCCGAGATTTGAATCCGGGCCCATCTCGAACGAAAATTCGCAGTAAGTGCATCAGACCACTCAGCAAAAGAGGGGACACAATATTTCTGTTAGAACTTATTTTTGAAACCTGTGGATCCCAATCTCACTGGGCTTGGGATTCCACTCAAATTTTGCAAAGATTGCGGTGGGAATGTCACGAGTTTAAAGTCGTTGAAGCAGCGCACTGCAGTCAGTTTAAACGGATGTATTGTACGAGTCGTTGCCATGAACAGTATTACGTGTCGTCGTTTGGTCTAGAAATTCACGATCACTAGGAATTCACGATCTTCTTACGAAATGGTTGTATCGCTTCCTGAATTATGCAGGGAGGGAGTGTCGTGAACTTTATTTTCCAGCACAACTGTGAGAAAATAGAAGCAGTTTAACAGTAACTGTTATTTTCTTGAGAGCATGGGTCATAGTAATGCCCACATGAGATAATCAATAGGTGTGACGAAAGGAAATTGAAAAAAATCGGTGGACGCCTATTTGTTTTTGAAACAATTACTGTTTTCAACTGAAGTACAAAAGTTTGGTGTATGTGCTGTCCAAACTTCCTGCAAAGTGATCATAGTTCAGGAAATATTGTGCTGATTTTAATTATCTTCATCGTATCCTGAAGTGATGTATTCCGAAAAATTGTTTCTAACTGTCATTTTCTGTGCTGAATGCATGAGATAGGTTTTCACAGTTGGTGGATAACCACCATAATGTTATGGGTAAAATCCTTATGTTAGGAACCGATGGATCTTTTAGATACGATCCTTTTTTAGAGGTACTAAAGTAGTTTCATTTTCTGATGATTTTCACTCCTGGGGTGCTATCGCAGCATGCGGTACAGCTTCAATATTCTTTTTGCCAACAGGCACCACCATTGCTTGTCCTTTTTATGCTTTTTATGTGGAAATGTTACGTGAGAAGCTGTTAACTCACATGCAAGTGCACAGATGCACAAGGTTTATGCATGATGGTGCTCCATGCCGCAGATCAAAGGCAGCAAAGAACCACCTGCAGGGGGAAAACCTAACTGTGCTTGACTGGCCTGGTAATAGTCCCGACCTTCACCCATAGAGAATTTGTGGACCATTTTAAAATAATATTTTAATTCGAAAATCCTTTCAGCACGATAAAATATATTTATTAATACAGTCTGTACTAAAAAATAGACATTTATAAGGCACAGCAACTTACAAGATCTTTCAAAGCACCAAGTGCTCCATTGTCAGGTATTTCAATATACATAAACAAAACAACGGATAAAAGCAAGAAGCATTTTCAAATTACGCGAGCACGTGATAACAATGACGAGGTTTACATTAAATATAGTAGAAGTTTTGTCATGCGTTAAAGGGTTTCAACAAATGATACTATGAATTGCTATTACATATGCGAAGAAAATATATACACAGAGGATAATTAATAATTTGACATTATTCGTCAAACTGTAAGGGAATTATTAGGAGTTAAGTGTTGGGGTATGCTGTTCTGGCCGCATTAACATGGCCCAAGGCACTGGAACGAAACGTTTAGTTTCTTCATTACAGCAGTCAGAGTTGTGCGATAATATACATAAACTTTCAGCGAATCGAAGAGATCGCTTTGTACGATTTGAGCTCAGCACACTGGCATTGGTCCAGTCTGGTCGGTAGATACCTCTATTAACTAATCGTGCAAGAGAGGTAGCATCAGAGTTATTAGTACTTGAGTACTTTTGCTCATATATTCTTGTTCGCAATGGGCGTGCAGTGTATCCTATATATGCAATTGCTCGATCTTCTGGGTCAATAGGAATTAAGGGTATTTTGTAAACCCCATGTCTGTTTAGTGTGGAAACTTGATCACGTTCTTTTTGCACGATGGCTCGAATACTTTTCGTACTTTCACCAAACGCAATGCGGTGTTTTTTGCATATGTTCTTTAGTATTGTTGTGACTTCAGGTATATAGTCTATATATTTTGCAATTCTGGTTTCCCTTTGTAAGGTACTATTGTCTAGACATTTCACTGATCGAGCAATTTTTTCAACGATCGTTTTATGGTAGCCATGCGCCATCGTAATCATCTGGATACGATTTAACTCATTTCTTCTAGCCTGGATATTGGAGGAGTGGGTGAAGGCTCTTCGGACCATGTACTCTATAGCTCCTAGTTTTTGTTTTCTTGGGTGCGATGAATTATGCGGAATAATAGCAGATTGTGTTGCAGGTTTTCTGTACACTGAATAGGATAAACAATTGGTATCGGGGTGTCTTTTTAGTAATATGTTCAAGAATGGAAGAGTATTATCATTTTCATGCTCAATGGTAAAATTTATGGAACTGTAATGTTTTGAGAGCTCTTTAGCAAACTCTTCAATTTTGTTTTTATGATGCGGCCAGAAAACAAGTATGTAGTCTACATATCTAATGTAGAGATCAGGCTTGAGTTGGAAATATTGTAAAACATTGTTTTCTAGGTCTTGCATTAACAATTCAGCGAGCACCCCTGAAAGTGGGGAACCCATCGGCGCACCTCCAGTCTGGCGGTAAATGGTTCCTTCATACCGGAAGAATGTGTGTTTCTGTACAAAACGTAGAGCATTTATAATTGCTTGGATTTCATTAATAGTATAAGAATTCAAAGCCAATAGACGGTTCTCAATATTGGAGTGTACATCTCCAATCGGCATGTATTTTAAAATGGAGTGTACATCTCCATTTTAAAATACAAGCTAAGGAGAAAACAGCCATCAAATTCCCAAGCTTTGATTGACGCCATAAAGTAAGTGTAGTTCAAAGACATTTTAAATCACTCCTCCAAATCCCTTTGAGAGTACCCACATCGTATTTTTTCCATTATAGAAAGCCCAAAGTGCTGATTTTGGTATTTTTGTGATCTAAAGAATGTAAGTAGGAAACTCCGGTGTCATTTTTTCGAACGTCTCTAACTAATAATTGGTTATTTCTTTGAAAATCTTAATTTACAATAGATCGACATCCATTTAAAATGTTTTGCAAATGACTGTATTTTTCTATTAAGTATTGTGTTTTTAGCAGTTTTATTCACCGGCTATGTCCTGAAAACGGTTACCACTTTTTCATATATTTCGATCTAATCTTGTAACACATCAAAAAATGATATTTTCAAGCTTGCTAACCGATGTATGCTTTTCCGCAATGTTCTTTACTGAGATGCTTCATTTAATCTGAGTGTGAAGACCATGTATGGAATGTGGAGATGTGTTCGTTTATCGTCGTGCATGATGCAGAGTTCGAAAAAGTATGAACCCTAGTATAAATAAGTTTTTGAAACTACGGATTACCAATATATTTTGTATACTGTTGTTTACATATCATATGGAGTACAAAATCCCATGTGCATATCTTCCCAATATTTCAAGCAATTGCTGCTTTAAATTCAAAGAATGAATAATAACTTTTTCTGCAATCAGAGCCTTCCACCGGATTCTCCTTTTTTATTTACGCTTTTGAACCGTAGGTTGAAGAGGCGTATATGCTCCAGCTTTGTCCGCCCGTCCGTCCGCCCGTCCGTCCGCCCGTCCGTCCGCCCATCCGCACGATAACCGGCGTACAAATGATTCGATTTCGATGAAATGTTAGTGTGTGGTAGGGGATTACCTGGGAACGAACCCTATTGAAAATGGGACAAATGAGGTCAAATGTCACGACGTATGAGCAGGATCCATTCCATTGCACTTATGCGTCATAACTTGCGTAAATAAAGTTCGATTTCAATAACATTTTACTGTATGGTAGACGACCGCCTGTGGACGAACCCTATTCAAAATGGGCGAATTGGGGTCCAAGGACAGGACATAAGAGCGGGATCCATTCCATCGCCATTATGCGTCATAACTAACGTAAAAAACGTTCGGTTTCGATTAAATTTTAGTATATGGTAAGTGACCACCAGCGGACAAACCCTATTGAAAATCGGCGAAAAGGGGTTCAAAGGTCAGGACATAGGAGCGGAATCACTTCGATCGCCATTATGCATCATAAATTACGTAAATATGCTTCGATTTGGATGAAATGTTAGTATGTTGTAGGGACCTGCCAGGGGACGAATCCTATTGAAATTGGGCGAAATGAGGTCAAAGATTAGGACACAGAAGCGGGATCTATTCCATAGCCCTTATGCATCATAACTTATGTAAAATTGCTTCGATTGCGACAAAACGTTATCATGGTATTTCGGAGGTATACTGAACCAGTTCTATTTAATATTTTCGAAATGGGATCAAAGGTCAGGGCACAGGAGTGGGATTTATTCCACAGCCATTTTCCTCATAACTTGAGTAATGATTTTTAGTATGTGGGAAAGCGTATCATAAACAATGCATTGCATGATTTTACTAACTTGTTTTTTTATTTGGGGGTTTACCGAGCGCCGTGCGCAACTTAATTATCTTTCGCGTGATGGTCAGTATCCAGTCCCTAAGCTGGAGCCGCTGGTTCCGGGGAATGTGTATAGCCAATTCAGTAAGGCAAACACAACTTCCGTGCTTTACTGGGACCCCATTCCGGACAAATCTCGGAAGATTGTACTGAAACCAGCGCTTAGACATCCGGACACATCTCGGAAGAATGTACTAAAAACCAGCGCTTAGACCATTCTGGACACATCGTGGAGGAATGTACTGAAACCAGCGCTCAGACCATTCCGGACACATCGTGGAAGAATGTACTGAAACCAGCGCTTAGACCATTCCAGACACATCTCAGAAGAATGTACTGAAACCAGCGCTTAGACCATTCCGGACACATCGTGGAAGAATGTACTGAAACCAGCGCTTAGACCATTCCGGACACATCTCGGAAGAATGTACTGAAACCAGCGCTTATACCATTTAGGACACATCGTGGAATAATGTACTGAAACCAGCGCTTAGACCATTCCGGACACAATGTGGATGAATGTACTGAAACCAGCGCTTAGACCATTCCTGACAGATCGTGGAAGGATGTATTAAAACCAGCGCTTAGAACACTTCGGCACCAAAGGGGCCGAAAAATTCTTTCCCATTTCAAAAAAACTTCCAGCTAGCCGTTTTAACAGTTTTCTGACAGATAAAGCTCGTAAAACAACGTGGATAACATGTTTTCATATTTTTCTAACTTCTGACAAGTGCAGTTCCTAATACCTCCGGTAAAATGTCAGAATTACCTTTAAATGTTTCTTGATAGGGATATGATTTTTAAATTAAAGCCAGGAAATGTAGTATGCATTTTCTAGGCGCAAGAGTAAGCTCATTAGAGTGTTTAATATCAAATTTCATTTTGAACTAATGATCCTTTTTCGCGTATTTTAATGTTATAACTGAGAAAAAAGGCTCTTGAAGGTGCATTAAAACAAATATCAATATATAATTACGTTTTAGTTGAGTACTGACAATCCTGATATTTCGATGTGGAACTCTTGATATTTCGATGTGGATTTAAATAAACATTTTTCCATTATTACGAACCGAAACGTTGTTCTTATTAGCGTAATAATAAGGCTGTTTAGACTCAAATTCTCACCTTCGAAAGCAGAATTATACACGACAGATTTAATCAGGTGTGCTTGAAACGATTTGTGGCCTTAAAATATGCATAGAATTTTACCACTTCTTTTCGCGGAAAAAATATAGAAAAACAAATGAATTCAACAAATAACGTCCAAAAAATTAATTTCTTTTGAAATGTATCTTGATCGATCCTTTTAGGTCGATAGTAATTCTAGCGCGTTTTTTGTTTGGTATAACTTTCTTTGATACAAAATTTGCTTAAACGGAAGAAAAGCTATGCCGTGGTATTTCATGCACATCTTTTAGTTTGCACCTTTTGGGAGAATAAAATGCTTCGATGGTACATCTAATCGTAAGTATTTTTTTATTTTGAGAATTATATCATTTGGGATGTCTTGATATGTGTGTGTGTGTTGTTTAAAATTGATATGATGGAGTGTGTTTTGTTCCGGTTCCATTTTTATTCTGGTTTTCTTGGGCTGTTGTGAATTGAACATATTTCTGTCCTAGAACTGTTGTGCATCTTGCTGACCGCAGAACGTGAGGTTTCTTGTCTCTACGTGACATAATCTGTAACCCCTCCCCCGTCCCGTGAATAGCGCTGTAGGCTTCAAGCACATTTTATAATTAAATATTTTGTGTTAATCAGGAAAGCTTTTACTTTGAAGTCAAATAAATCTAATTTCTGTCATCCACTGGCAAAGTTAATCAACTACACTCGCGTGCAAAAGTTATAGACGACATGATTTTTCGAATGCAACGTCGTGCAGAAGTGCTCCACATCAACTCAAATCATACCATAAGATCGCCACATGTAAAAATATGAGACAATTGAGCAAAACCGTCCAAAAAAGGAATTCAAAGGATACAAAGGCATTTTATTGAAACGGTAGCTTCGAGAACAAATTGACAGAAGACAGAAACGTCCAACGGACAGCCGGCTGCCAAGAAAAATCCAGTCGTTAGTAGGGGATATGATCACCCCTTATTGCGCTGCGCGATTTACAACGTCTGTCCGTGCTGAGGGCGAGGTTGTCAAAGAGCTGTTGTGGCATCGCGGCCCATTCCTCTTGTAGTGACAATCACAGCTGCGGAATTGTTACTGGAAGCTAATGACCTGCTGCCAAGCGTCTCCCGAAAAGGTCACACACGTGTGCGATTGGATTTAGGTCCGGGAACATTGAGGGTCAATCCATGCGTTAATATCTTCACTCTTCAACAGCTCAGCTACAGCCACTGTACGATGAGGTGTAGCGTTGTCGTCCATGAAGAGGAACTCAGGACCCACAGCACCTCTAAACAGACGCACGTGAGGCAGGAGAACCTAGGTATAATAGTGGACACCTGTGACTGAAACTCCTTGGAAGACGTGGAGGTCAGTACGGCTGCCATGCATGATACCGCCCTAACGAGATCTGCGCCACTTCCAAACCGGTTCCTTTTGATGATGTTGGAGGTGTGAATGCTTGTTCACTGCTCTCTCCAGATATGTATACATCCAGAATCGCTCGTCAGACTATATCGGCCATCATCCGTAAAAAGAACTCGACTCCATTGCTGATGTGTCCAGTTCATGTGTTCCTGGCACCACAGAAAACGCCGTCTCCGATGAGCAGGCGTTAATGGCACACAACGTACTGGTCGTCGTGCAAATAGACCACCTTTGTGCAGCCTCCTGGCCACGGTAAAACGCGATAACGGTCGTCAAGTTGTCTGTTGCATGTGCCTTGCGATTTCTCCCGCTGTCTGCCGTCTGTTTCCTCTCGCTTGTAGGACAAAATAGCGGTTGTCCGCCGTGGTTGCTCTGGAAGACCACTGCTAAACTCTCGGACAGCTGTTCCTGTCGTTTAAATTGCTCTCCAGTCTCGTGAAACGATGCTGAGAGTGATCCCGAACTCCTCGCCCACACTAGTCACACTTCAGCCTTCTTCCATTTTCCCAATGACGCGACCTTGGGAAAAGTCATCCAGATGTCGTCTACTAGATTGCCTGTTGGCCATATCAAACGGTGGTAGCAACTCGCTGGCGTTCAAACCAATGTACACCGTGCAATAGCTTTCCCCGAATTGCTGAGCGTACGCCGCTCGTGTGCTTTAAACACTTCCGACCCCCCCCCCACGTCATGCTGCATATATGCGCATGGCCTACCGTACCAGACCCTAGTCTATCTCCTGAGTGGTCTTTCGGTCCATTCTTCGCCCTTAAATTTTGCACACCAGTGTACGTAATCTGTGATAAAACACAATCTGAAGTATGTTTCATTTTCATAATTGGTAACTATTTATTTCAGTTCTATGTCAATCAGTAAGAAAATTGTAGGGGAGTTAAACTTTCATTTAGTTATTAAAATGGTAACTAAAATGTCATTAACTTCTCTCTTTTAAAATTAACATTCGTTCACGTTTAAAAAATATTTTAATATTTTATCCTAAGTAATTTGTTGCTTTTGGAAGACAAATGTGGAGTATAGCTTTGTAGAACTATTAACTACCGCAACAATAATTCGCAGTGAAAGTTCCATTCGTATCGGATGTATTACTGACACCTCTGATCCAATTGAATCCGAAGAGATGACAATACAAGCAAAAATTTGGAAGACGGCATTGTAATATCCATATTATAGACCGATATTAATTTTGAAGGGTAACATTTCATTCTATCAAGAGGCAACTTTTGGGAGGAGCAAAGGATCTCAGTGCATCTCCAGAATTTCAAGACCTGTGTTGACTTAGTATGTTCAGGCACATCAGTTTGTGCTAATTACCTAAAAAAATTCGTCCACGTTCACGCAGTTATTTAAATTGAAGGCTTCCGATAATTCAAGGTTTTTGATCCGGCACATTACCAAATTCAGATTTCTGCGGAGAGGCAGGGTGCCCAATTACCTCTCATATAAAAGCAATTGGAAACCTGCTTTCCCTCTCTGAGCATGAATCGCGACCTTACAACAAATAATGTGCGCATCAGTAGCATGAGCATCTGAATTTCGGAAAAAGGTAGGTTATGAAATGCTGGGAACATCTAGCGCACTGGTAACTTCTAGTTCAAAGCAGGTAAATGTGTAAAGATGACCCACCTAATACTAAGTAAGAACATCATGTGTTGTAAAGAATGTAGCTTTTAAATGTGGGGAATTCGCAGCACCATGTGCACTGGTCTGTAATGTAAGAACCTTTAACTTAATTAAAAAAGAAATGTAATAAACAGAAAATGTCGCTATACAGAATTAGAATATCAGCAAATACGATGGGAGAAAAATCTACCAAGAAATGTAAGTAATTAAGTGAATTAACCCGCGAAGACATGAATAACGCGCTTCGGTGCTTTCACCAAGTTGTTATCCCGACGTGGTCTAACAAAAGAAGCGATTATTTCTGCAGGAAGGTTTTTAAAAATATTGTGCAACAAACAAAATTTATTACAAAATATATAATCGGCTCAAACTGTAGCGAACACTAGTAAATAAGAACGATACTCTCAGATGCATACTAAAACCACATTTAATAGATGCAATTCATAATCATAGAGATGGAAACATTTAATTTATAATTTACTTTTCAGATGTGGATGAGTTTCATGTGTAAGTGTGGCATCTTTACGGATGTAACGTTACAATGAATAGATATATTCTGAGCATTCTTGGCGCGTATTTCATATGAAATTGCACTGAAACACAGTGCTTGCAAAAATTTATTTTAGTTCATGTTTAAAAATGTGAGTATAACCCTCGAAGTGTATTTCGGAAAATGATATTCCAAATTTAAATGTAAACTTAAGGCTAAGCGATTTACATCTAGACCAATTGATTAAGAACGATTTGCTCATTTTAAATTTTAATTTAACGTAGAATTTATAACTATCTGTTATCATTAGAGTAATTAAACATTCAGGATGCAGCAGATTGTAGAACACAAATACCAAAAAGGTCAAAAGCTTTCGAACCTCACGTAGCTTGGTTAGCGTTGTCTATAAGATCAATTGATTATTTTTATGGTTTTCTGATGTCCTGCCGTGCATTTATGATATATAATTAAAACATCCGCTAAGTAATTAGGATTGCAATGCTTTTTTGTCTTACGCTCTTTGTATTATTCGGCATAAACCTGATGTGAGGGAAACTAAAATATTCTGAATTTTCCCGCTAGTTACACTGTTTCTTCAAATCCCGTTTCTCATATAAAAATCATGCATATAAACATTTGAATTGATGTAGCTGTTTACGTATACAGCAAGGCATGTGGTTTTTACGTAATTCCCAACTGTTCGCTGGTTTTGCTTGCTTCTTATGTACACTGACGGAAAAAAATCCCAGCACCACGAAAAAAGTTGTAGAGGAATGAAATGGCGGCAATACATTTGTATAGGTAACATATTTAATTGATTAAGGTTTCAAGATCACAGCTTAATGTAAGCGCGAGAAGAGCCATTTTAAATGTAAAATTCTGGTACATTAATAACCGGTGTAACCGCCAGAATGTTGAATGCAAGCACACAAACGTTCATGCATTGTGTCGTACAGGTGCTGGATGTCAGTTTGTGGGATGTAGTTCCATGCCTGTTGCACTTGGTCGGTCAATACAGGGACGGTTAATGCTGGTTGGGGGTGACGCTGGAGTTGTTGTCCAATGATGTCCCATACGTGATTGATTGGTGAAAGATCTGGTGATCTAGCAGGCCACGGCAACTTTTCGACAATCCGTAGAGCATATAGGGTTACAACAGCGGTATGCGGGCGAGCGTTATCCTATTGCAAAACACCTCCTGGAATGCTGTTCATGAATGGCAGCACAACAGGTTGAATCACCAGACAGACGTACAACTGTGCCGTCAGGGTGCGTGGGATAACCACGAGAGTGCTCCTGCTGTCATAGGAAATTGCTCCCCAGACAATAACTCCAGGTGTAGGTCCAGTGTGTCTCGGCCGCAGACAGGTTGGTTGCAGGCGCTCACCTGTCCTCCTTCTAACCAACACACGGCCATCACTGGCAGCCAGGAAGAACCGGCTTTCATCAGAAAACACAACATATCTCCACTCCGTCTCCAATGATCTCTAGCTTGACACCACTGACGTCGCAGACGGCAGTGGTTTGGAGTAAGTGGAATGCACGCTACAGGGCGTCTGGCTCGGAGCTGTTCTTCAAGTAACCGATTTGTAACAGTTCGTTGTGTCACTGTGATGGCAACTGCAGCTCGAATTGCTGCCGCAGACGCGGTATGATGCGATTCGGCCATACGCCGTACACGGCGGTCTTCCCTCTCAGTAGTGTCACGTGGCCGGCCGGAACCCGGTCTTCTTGAGGCAGTACCTTCCCTTGACCACCGCTTCCAACAATAATGCACAGTGGCTACATTCCTGCCAAGTCGTTCTGCAATATTGCGGAAAGAAAATCCACCTTCTCGTAGCCCTATTACACGACCTCGTTCAAACTCCGTAAGCTGTTGATAATGGCTTCTTCGTCTTCTTAAAAGCATTCTTGACTAACATCAACACACTACGTCGAATCTCAACGATAACTAACGCTCACGAACGTTACAAAGCGTATTTACAGCAAACCTGCTTTGCATGTTCCGAGGGCGCTACTAGCGCCCCTCGGAACTAACACAACGCCTTCTTGGTGTTGGGATTTTTCTTTCCGTCGGTGTATATTCCATTGACAATCTACCTAAATTGTTGTTTGGCTAACGACATCAAGACTTCACTTGAAGAGTAGTGTAACCTATATAGAATTTGTTTATACAATATTAAAAGCACACGAAGATCACGCTGTCATATTTTGATGCAGTGATAACGTACATCTGTGATTACCTTCATATTGATTTAATGAGATTGGAATTCACCTTGTTTAAATTTCAAATCAATGTGCAAATCCTATTTCATAATGCCAACAGATCTGCTACACCAAATGTATACTGTGTATAGTGTATAAGGGATGCGGCTTACTCCATCATATGTTCTTCAAAGAATTTTATTGTGCAAGTTATTATAACTGAATTTTAAATGCTGAAAATCTCTTTCATTGATTCCACGATAACAACTTACACCGCAACTGCCTTTTTTGTGATCTTGCAAAATATTCCCTAAATAAAAGCGCACGTATTAAAAAGTAATTTTCGAGCAGTTTTTTTAACTTATAATAATTTTAGTATTCCATCGAAATACATCAAGATAGGTAATCTTAAATTTCAGTTGACTTATTTGTTCAGATTTTTCTTACGTTCCCAGCAGCACCTTAAAACGATTATATTACTTATTTTACCATAATTTTAAGGAGATATAGCAGAACTAATAAGCAAATAGTATCTCCAAATGAGAGAGAATTGCGGAAATACAATTACATCCAAATTAAATATAAATTAGACTTAAAAATTATTTTCTAGCTATATTTATTGCGGATTACCTCCAAGGTAATTACTTTACAATTAAAAAGACCACGAAGAAGAGCTCATGGGAGATGGATGGATGAAAATCGAAAGTATGCTGGAGTGACATGGAGGAGACAAGCTCAAGGCAGACAATTGTGGAAGAAACTTGGAGAAACCTTCACCCAACAGTGGATTAATAATGCTTGTTGTTGATGATGATGATATATGAGGAAATACAACATACTAAACAAAAACCGAAGAAAACCACCTTAATCTTCAGGGGAATGTAGGTGGGTACAGAGGCTTTTCATATTCCGTAAGAGGGAAGGTAAGTCATAACCCCACGGAAGCATTCCCAAACCCACATATCCAAAAAACAAGAAGAACGAAACAAGATAGCGAACAACAGAGTTCGCCTCCAGGCAAGAGATAAGACGCATATATTTCAAAGTCAAGAGGTCACAGTTCATGTACACGATCACGGTTAAATTTAATTGGTTATTCAGGAATATGGAACAATAATGTGTAAGCTGTGTTGTTGAGTCAAAGGTGTAAGCTGTCATTGTTGGAGTTCGTTTCACTGATGAATACCTTACGCTTCATATCGTAATTTTTTCTGTGCATTATGGCGATTTGCCCTGATTTATCCGCTAGCAAAGAAATGATGGTGTCCGTTCTGAGCACACCAATTTCTGTGGGGAACCTCGGTTTGCTGCTGCCCTCTTGCCTTCTTTTTCTGTCTGTAAGCATAGCTGCTCTCATGACGCGCAGTGAGTATTGGGACTCGTCTGGGTCTTCGATTACGCAGGCTCATGCGTAAAAGACTGCAATGAACTGTGTGCTATAACACATTGCCCTGATCGCCACTCTTGTATCTGCGTTGTCGCATTGGTTTGTCGCATTGTTGCTCTGCGGTCGCTGTGAACAATGAGCAACCGTCTTTGCTCCCCTTTTTCATCAATGAGCTGCGGGCGACGGTTCGTTGTTTGGCCATCTGTGTACCCCTTTTGGTATCTACTCACTACAGCGACACGTGAAGAATCCACAAGCCGCGCCGTTTCGGAGATCGTAGTTCCGGGGCGCCGTGCCTTGAGAACTTCTATTTTATCAAACTCCGATAAACCGGCAGCTTTTCAAATTCTGACTCCGAACACTTTATTAAGCGAAAGCCGGTCCCAGGGTTGTACATATACTGTTCTGTAAACTTCACCTGCTCCACTGTTCGGTCTACAGGTTTGCTCAATTCTCTAGTCTAGAGGTGGTTCTAATGTAATGACTCATTGGTGTACATTCCTGTTTTGAAGAAAATCAAAGAAGAAGTTGACGGAAATGCTATTCCTATAGGCTGTTCTCTGTTGAAAATACTAAGCCAACAAAGACTTGAAATAACTTAGTCATATTTTTACGGTATATAACTTATGATACAAGATGTAAGTGATCATAAGTACCTGCCTACAAGTGCTGTGGAATACAAAATACCCCAAAAACCCACTACGAAAGGCGATAACGGCTATTATATCGTGTGAAATGGACTGATAGAGGTTCTCAATGTAGCTTCTACGTTATTCCATGCGAAATCCCCAGATTTTAAAACAATTTTCCGCCAACATTTTCCGAATCATACGATTTTTTAAAGGATCCCCAACTCACAAAATCCCCGAAAATCTATATTTTGTTTTTCTGTTAGATACGAAGGTATTGTTTTTAAATTTAGTTGCATGGTGGGAAAAAAAATTAAATGCATCAAATGCAAGGTGCTCCCAAAAAGCAAATGCATAAATAATCATTATTTCTTTTGTATTACAATGGAATCCATTGGCGTACTGAACGACTTTCTATATGGTTCAATGTTTGAGCTATGGGCAATGAGAATCCCCTTTTCATTGCTTAAAAAGGTAATTTAGTACCGCAATTACAAAGTTGCAGTTATTGTTCTTTGCAAATATAGGTTTAATATACCAAATCAAGAAAATAAACATTTGGGCTTTTTCTGAGAGTAAAACAAAATGTTTTTTACATGTTGCAAAATCATCATAATACGTTGAAGTTGAAATGAGGAACAGGTTCTCGACTTTAGAAGTTCTATCATCGAAAGAAGTGGACATCTCTGAATTTAACAGGAAAATAGCCAAATCCTTAATGGAAACAGCAACGAATAAAAGTGGTTCTAACAAGAAGTTGCATAGAACAAAGTATAAGGAAAATAAAATGGCTAATGCAAAAGAGCAGGCAGATAAGGACAAGTAAAGAAATTTTTCCTCCCAGAGCATATTATTTATATAGAGTTATGCAATACAATTCGGAAAAATATGACTGAAGAGATAAGAAAATTCAATTGTGAATTAGTGAGGAAAGCAATGGACAATAGTCAAAGCCTGAAGAAAAACTAAGAGACACTTCAGTAAGGGAAGAAAACAGATTAAGGCAAGGAGAAAAGATGATGGTTCTGTAACAAGAAATAAATGTGAAATGCTGACAAGATTGAACCATTTCTACACAAAACTACAGGATACATCTATTCCAATCATTATTAAAGATACCAGTACCAAAGTTCCTCCTGTGGTCTCGGCAGAAATTGCACACGCAATTAAGGATTTTGATAACGGGGAATACCTACAGGAGATGTTGGAAGTACCGTTGCTATTGTACAAGAAGCAAGCGGAGACATACAAACTACACTGGTCCATGTTTTCACTAGATGTCTCAATGAAGGAAAAATTCCGGAGCATTGGAATAATTCTAAAATGATCCTGCTACATAAAAAGAGACATTGACCATCTCAATAACTACAGGCCTATCAGAGTCCTTTGAGTGGTTTATAAAACTTTCACTAAGGTTCTTTCACATCACTTCAAGGTAGCACTGTACGTGGCTCCGCCAAGACAATTAGATGGATTCCGGTGTGGCTTCTGCTTTCTCGATCATATCCATGTTCTGAGAGAACTAATCGGAAGAATGAAAGAACATGAACTCCCGTTATTCATGGCTTTTATCAAATATGAAAAAGCCATTGATCCTGTGAAACTCTCAGCAGTTCCAATGGCTTTGATATCCTGCGATATTGAAGATGCATACGTCAGTATTATTAACAACATCTAAAAAATGCAGATGTAGAGGTTCGGCTATTTGAGGATACAGCACCAATCAAAATTGGAAAGGGAGTGAGAGAAGGTGACACCATATCTCCCTAACTCTTTAATGCCACATTGCAAAATGTGTTTCAATCATTAAATTTAGAAAACAAAAAGATAAAGTTTAATGGAAATTATATTATTCACTTTCGTTTTGCTAATGACTTAGTGATTTTTGCAAATGCCTCTTCAGGGCTCCAAAGTGTGACCCAGGAACTTACTGACAAGAGTAAAGAAGTGAGATTAAAAACGAACTTTCCTGAGACAAAACTGGTGTACAATGCTTTTACAAGAAATGAAGATTTGGCAATCGATGAGGAAAAGCTGGAGATAACCGATACCTACCTTTACCTTGGACAGAAAACCTTCAAAACCTTGAAAATCTACAAAAATCGCAGAAAATGGCCAAATATTTCCCTTAAGTGTAGCAAAACTGAAAGAAAACAGCAGAATTAATTATAAGTGGGTAAAGTTTTCAAACGGACAACATTGTTGAATTTTCCTAATGGTTTTATTTGGCGCTAAGAAATTAAAAGCTGCTAGTGACCTTAAATATCCGAATTCATTTGATAAAGAAATGTACAAAAGAAGAAATATGCATCGTTAATTTTTTTCCGATTTTCAAAATAAAAAACTAATTAAATGGAAAGGCACAAATTTCTATTTGTGTATTGAAGGTTGAGTTTTAAAAATTTGCTTTTCAAAGATATCTTATGGGTTACTCCGTATAAATTTATTTCTCAGGAAATGATATACGAGCCTGCTAAAGTGGTGGGAAAGCAAAAACCTTAAAATCAAATTGTTATCCATGTGACAAAAATAGATACATAAATAAATAAATAAATAAATAAATAAATAAATAATGAAATTAGAAACACTGGTTTCCGTTGATTTTAAATAACACTAATTTAAGCAGTTACCTTCCGAAAAGCAGAAAGAAAAGTCTACCGGTGAAAATCTTGACCTGTGGAGTTATAGACGTTAATATGGCAAATCGTGTGAAACATAAAAATAACTTTAGTATTTGGACTAATTTCATAGGTGTTTGTTAAAACATTTCCCTGCACAGAAGGTTTTAACAAACACCTGTGAAATAAGAATAAACGTTACCAAACCCTTTATCGAAGCCGCTCTAATATAGCTGCTATTCAGTGCAAATGTCATATGAAGCAAACACGAACACACAAACGCAGAAAAAAGATTTAGAGACAAAACAGGAAGCAGAAGTAGATACATTCAGAAAATGTCATTTAAGAGTAAAATATTTAAGGCTTAACAGCATCTCCGTAATTGATAAAACAGATAACGTCGCTCAAAAAAGGTGATAGTTTTCAAACCAAGTAATAAAAACATTAATAATATTGATTTGAGGATAGTCAAACTGGTGTACACTGAATATTACAATAAAGATGATATATCTACTACAAACGTGTAGGCATTATAGACCCTCTCGTGTTATCGGTAAAAGTTGCCCATGCAATAAGAACAACTGTTTGCAAAGATAGAATTTCCTTGCGCGTTGCAAATGCAGACGGTGACTAATCAAAAACGTTTTTCATTGCCTCTCAAAAAAATGGCAGAACTTGATGTCCTCAAAAAAACACTGCAAACAATCATCATTCGCAGACATCATGAGTTTTGTTTTTCTTCATTGAACAACTAGCGGAATCACATTGTTGTGGCCGCTGTATTTTAAAAGTTTTAAGAAACCTAGCAATGAAGAATGAACGCAAAAAATCGTAAATTTATATATAATTAAACTTTCAGAAACAATAGTTTACACTAAGCACAACTGAACAATAAAAATTTGAATATTTAGTATATATATATAATGTATGTATGTATATGTGTGTATGTACACCGATTAGCCATTACATTATGATCATCTACATAATGGGGTGTATGACCCCCTTCAAAAGCCCACAAATTTGCGGCCACTCTGAGAGGCATCTATTCAATGAGGCTGCGATAGTTATCCAGGGGTATTTGGTACCATAGTGTCAACAGCAGGTTCTTCATTTTCCGTATATTTTGGGGTGGTGGTGGTTCAGCGCGAACCCGCTTTTCCAAGTCGGACCACAAGTGTTCGATTGGGTTCATGTCAGGGCAATTTGTTGGCCAGTGCATTAACATAAAGTCACAAGCATGTTCCATGAACCTCTGCTTGCCGATTCAGGCAGTGTGGCATGGCGCATTATCCTGTTGGTAATAGCCATTCCACAGGGGGAAACACAGTTGTCATGAATAGGTGAACATAGTCCGCAATGATGTACACATATCTGACAGCTCACAGGGATTGTGCTATTGGTATGACGGAGCCTAAAGTGCCCCAAGCAAACATCGTCCGCAGAAACAGGCGGCTGCCGGCCTATTTCTGCACAACAATGCATCCAGGTACCATAACTTCCATTGGCACCTGGATGCATATCAAAGCTTGCATCCGTGCTCGTCAGTCTACGTGATGCACCAGGATACTTTATTCGGCAGACCCGACACTTCCAATCATCCATGGTCCAATCTCGATGATTTTGGGCCCATATCATGCGTTGTTGGCGATGACATGCAGTAAGCATGGGCACCAAGCTGGGTCGTTGACCACGCAGGCCCATGCACAGGAGTCAACGATGAATTATGCGCTGTGACACATTGCCTTTATCACCACAGCTGTAGCTGAGGGTGATTTGTTGCACTGCGGCGCTGCGTTCCCAGTCAATAATGCGCGACATTCTCGGCTTGCCTGTGGCATCAATGAGGTGCGTACGATACACAGCTGGACGACGATTTAACATTTCGTCATCTGTGCATTAGTTTTTATACGTACTCATCACAGAGGCACGGAAAAAACCCACAATCCCGCAGTTTCCGAGATCGTCGCTTTAAGTAACGATGCAATCACAGTTTGTCCTTTATCTGACTCTCATAAATCGGCAGCTTTTCCCATTCTGACTCCAAACACTCTACTAACCAAAAGCCGGTCCTCGAGTTGTATACACTGGCAGGAAAGCTAAAAAAAACACCAAGAAGGAATTGGCGGACGATCATGAAATTTACATATGTTAATGGGGTCGAGTTTACGTAGGTGTGATGTTAATTTCGGGACCAACCGGTAAGCGCTTACGACACAGCACGGCATAATATGCAAATTATCGTCGGTGGTATTTAAGGAGTACGGCGAAGTGAATGTAATCAGTCGTCGGCGTACGGACACGTGCGAAGACCCTGAAGAAGCTAAAATGCTGGGATTTAGAAGACCTGTAGGATTTCAGCAGCTATAGGACTTTGAGCGAGGTCGTCTAGTCGGACTCCGCGAGGCCGGGTGGTCGTATCGCCGTATTGCGGAGCGCGTTAGACGGGAAGAATCGGTGGTGGTACGATGGTGGCGTAGATGGTCCGAGGAACATTCCCACACGAGATGACGTAAAACTGGGAGTCACAGACGGACTGATGAGCTGACTGATCTCGGCGTTGTAAAGCAGAACATCCACTGCGGCGCAAATCCGAGCTGCCGTTGCACCTGAGGTGACTGTGCGAAAAATCCGCAACCGTCTGCTGGATGCAGGTCTACGTGCAGGTGTACTTCTGGCATGTGTACATCTGACTCCAGCCCACCGTCAGGAACGGCTGCAGTAGTGTCGCCAACGTCTGCACTGGAGAACGTAATGGCGATCTGTCGTGTTCAGCGATGAAAGCAGATTCTGCTTGGGAGCCTCCGATGGCAGTATGCTCGTTCGCAGACGCACAGGGGAGCGTCTCAACCCTTCTTGCATCCGCCAGTGACACACAGGGCCTACACCTGGCCTCCTGGTGTGGGGAGCAATCAGATATCACTCCGGTATACAACTAGTGTTTGTATCGGGTACGTTAAATAGCACCTCTTACATCAACAACATCATTCAGCCCGTTGTTAAGCCGTTTGTAAGGTCGGTACACCCTGGTGTCTTCCAGCCAGATAACGCTTGCTAACACACCGCACGTGCAACGCAACGTGCACTTCGGTGTGTGAGACAACATCCATGGCCCGCACGTTCACCAGATTTGTCCCCATTGAGCACGTGTGGGTTTTTATTGGACAACGACTTATCCGGTCTCAACGGCCAGCCACGACCATCCCCGATTTACGTGTCCAGGTTGAGGATGATTGGAACTTAATACCCAAACTTACATCGAACATCTGTACGACAGACTCCATGCCAGAATTGCAAAGTATGACGCAGTTCATGGCGGTTCAACCTCGTACTAATCATGTTACATGGAAATGTTATTTTTCAGTTTACCAGCAAATACAGCTGTATTTTGCCAGAATGTTTTGCTCACGTTATCCTCTGTATTCCGTTATTATGCTGTATAAATTTCGTTGATATAAGACGTCTCCTTCTTGGTGTCCTTTTTTCTCTTTCCGCCAGTGTGTACACGGTACTGTGAACGTCTCCCGCGCCACCGTTCGGTCTCCAGGTAGGTATATTTGTCTCTTGTCTGTGGATGGTCATAATGTAATGGCCAATCGGTGTATGTGTGTATCTACGTATGTATGCATGTTTTATGTATGTTAATATGTATGTATGTATGTATGTATGTATGTATGTATGCGTGCCCGCAAACGTACCATATTATCGCACTACAGATGGTTGTGAAGAGTGGCTCACCAATTGCCATTGAAAAATGAACTGTTTGACACAAACTTGATAGCCGTGAATACAACTTTAACGGCTTTGTGAATTTTGGCAATCCCTTTACAGGAGATTATACCCAAAGTATGGAGAGAAATAGTGTCGGTTCAAACTCTAGTTGGTCTTCCGAAACAATAAATAATTATTTGCAGGCCATCAATTGAAGCACTTACTCGGAAGTAATGGTTGATATTATCTCACCGTACAACTTCGCGCAAACGCACGTGTAACTTAAAGTGTGTGAAACAAGAAGATTGTGGTGGACAAAATGTACAGTTATCTCAAATTTTTCCTTACAGACGTTACTCAAAGGAAAGCATTTACATGCTGGAATTTTTTTCTTGGTTATGGCTAATGTATCAGCTCATGCTATGCTGCCGTAATTTGATATTTTACTGTACTTTAATTTTGCTCACGATAAACACTGGAGGGTCACAGGTGTGTCACGTTCTTGTTCGTATGAAATCGCTGAATAAATGTTTCTTTTCTATTTTTTTATTTGATTGGAGGTTTAACAAGCACCGTGAGCAACTCAATGGGATATAAGCAGTCGCCCGTCCCTAATTCAGGGCCACTGGCTCTAGGGAAGGGAGAGAGCCAGTGCCATATGACAAACAGAAAGTCCGTGCCTCACGGGGGTTCGAACCCGAACCCCTTACGAATGAATGATCAAATGACATCGCTTTGACAACTGCGCCACCAGGCGGTAAATGTTTATATTCCAGTTAGTGTTTTCTGAACTTCTACTAGTTAAATCAATATCTGTGTCTCCCAGTTAGGGTTAATTACCGCTGCTGGGCGTAGAATTATAAATGTTAATTTTTAAGAAGTTAGTACACATAATATGGAATTCGCTGTGTGCAATACCGTTGTGCCTCGCTGGTGGCACAACGGTCTAAGCAATGGCTACTAATCATTCATCCGCGATGGGTTCGGGTTCCAATCCCGGTAAGGCACGGATGTTGTGTTTGTCTCTCGGCACTGGTTGTCTCCGTTCCCTGGAGCCAGTACCAAATATTAGGGCGGACGACTCCTTATAGCCCACTGTGTTGCTCACGGTGGTCGTTAAACTCCAAATTAAAAAAAATACCGTTGTTCCTTGAATGCACTGTCTTTTGCAACATGTTATTTGAACAGAAAGCACTACCCATCTGAGAAAGTTTCGCAGTATTTAATTTAAAATTAAGTTTAATTATCTGGGGTCTTTACAGCAATTTCAGTATTACTTTGTTTGAGGTTAAATATTTGTCATAAGATTTCCGGTGTTTTCTGTAAATTTCAGCAGAAGTGTTCTGTAGCCGGATGATTCAAATTGTCTTTTTAGCATATGGTGCGTTACAAGATTGAAAAGTTCGTACCATAATTTACTTATTTCACGATGCGGTTAAATTTGAAGAAAATAATTTTAACGCTGAAAATACTTTTGAGAATTTACACTGCACCATTATTATGCGGGTAACAATGACTTTATTCAAGAGAATCAACATTTTCCTTCTCGTTTTACATTACTTATTGTATTCATGTCATTGAGATCACAATACTTTTAGCTGTCTGTGACCCCTTTTTTCTGCGCGTCTGTGATTTTCAGAAGAATTTCCTTTAAGCGCCGTTGTGTGGCAAACATATGAGTTGAATGGTTCTGAATATTTTTGACGCATCTCATGACCTTCGAAATTTGGGAAACTTATACCCTCCAAAGCAAAACGACTATTCGTCCTAAATTTGCTAGGAGCCGTGGCACCACTTTAGAACCATACCGGTGCTATATTTGTACTAGCAGTAACCTAAAACACATTTTAGTATGAAATTCAAAAATTTTGAAAAATACAAAAATTCATAATTATAGTTGGACTCTACGTTATTGGGCGAAAAATCATTCGAGGTTTATTCCCCTTCGAAACCATATCGCAAAATTCGAGGTAAAAGTACACACTAAAACTAAGCCTACATTTAGTGATTTTGCATAATTGGTGTTAAAAGAGTTGATTTATTAGTTACCAAGAATGTACAGAAAACGTATTTGAGTGCTTTGAAAGTTACTTTGGTTTCAATCAAAACCACTTCAGTTTCAATCAGAATCCGAGATTCCGCCACTTGCCGAATAAAAGTACCTTATTTTAACTTTCTGTCACCGAAACGAGGGAATAACTGATGCATATACAAAAATATAGGGCAATTTTTCTTCATAGATTTCACAAAACTTTTAATTGAACCAAGTTTTATTTATATTAAGTTTTGTACAAATATCTTCGCAGCATCAACTAGTGTTTCATCAAAAAACATGCTCTTCACCTGTGATCAGTGCCTGGATATTTTTCCAATGATTGAGACAGTAGCACTTGTTCTTGTGACGGTAATCTCATTCTTAGATGAAGAAGCAATAATTCCGTTATCCTAACAGTATAATAACCTAAGTAACACTCAACACAATTTTTTGAGTTCGATTGTTGCCAGTATCATATTCACATTGTCATAGAATTCCATTCTACTAAAAAAGAAAGTGGTGGAAGAATGTTTAAGAACAACAAAATGTGAAGAAGAATTGTTTCAGAATATTCCGTGAATAAGAAAATATTCTATATTTCTTGGGTCTGTGATTATGAAAGCGCGAATGATCAAGAATTAAAAACCTTCAAAGTAAGCTTGCGTTGGTCCAACGTTATCCAATGTGAGAAATTATGTACTACAAATAAGGAAAAATACGTTAAATTAGAAGAAATATGCATTCAAAATACCTAAAAGTTTTTCTGTAAGACTCATATATTTACATGTGCATGCACGTTATACTCGTGAACATGTTCGTTACTGTACGTGATTACTTTTTTCCAATATTTGGAATAAAAGCTTTTTATGTTTCCGAAAGAAATATCATGCCTTCTCTCGGTGTGAAAATGCAAATGTATAAAAAATTCCATTCCACATCTATGGAGTTTCAACTGCTCGTATTTAAAGCAAGCATTGTAAGTTTTCAACATATTGTCCCATTCAGTATTTTCTCCTTAAAAATGTAAAAAACAAAATGCAGTTGTTTGTAACTAGTGTTACTTTCAACATCGATGAGACAGACATCGATGAGCCTTTCCTCGGAGCCAACACCTTTCCATAATGTTCCTCAGGTTTTATTCCTTTAACCGCTTTTTGAAGGTATTAACAGCGAATGACCGTTAGCACCCAACAAGCCTTATCCTCTCGGAAGCACTGTGACCTATTCGTCTGGACATTATAATTTGGTTTTTGTCTATTTCATGTCAGTTCTCTGCCTTTTCCATGTGAAGAACAAGAATTGCACTGCTTAGCTGGTGTTATGTATACCATTTTATGACCTATCTGGTGTTATGTATACCATTTTATGACCTTCACATGCGCAGTTCTTTACCCGCACTTGCTTCGATTTGTATAAAGACGCTCTGGTAGTGATGATTAGGCTCTTTGTTGTTTTTCTGCACAATTATGAAGAGCTTGGAAAAAAATCAATTTCTCCTGTTAGATCACTTTCGCCGCAGAAAACTATGACGCACACCTGAACACTACCCTGGAAATGAGTACCAGAAAACGCTTCAGTCGACCAGCAGAAATCGTATTTGGAAGTTTCGGCCTTTTAATTTGAATACCGTACATGTCCAACCAGGTTAAGTTCGAACAAATTTAGGATATCGAATTTCATTGGGCGTAATGTTTTTAAAGCACATACCTTTGGTAACAATAAGTTTGAGTTTTGTAAATATGTATACTAATTGTTAGAGTAAAAGGTAATTTTTGTAAATGTCAGTGTAACCAGATTTAACTGTCACTAAATTCCCGTAAAAAAATTATGTAATTGAAAGTATTTTGAAAAACTGGAAATTCTACACAAAGACACGATGGTAGTAAAACGAACATTTGATACTAAACACTCGTATTGATTTGTCAGAGTGTTCTTTAGTAATTAACAAGTCCGCTCAGTTGATCGCTGATTAGATTTGTTTTCATCTTACGCTAAGTTTTCAAAAACGTATGATCGGGTACCTTCATCCCCATGATTTTCTTGTAATTTTCGTTAATTCCCTTTCAAGTAAAATTTCATATGGAAAGAAAAGGGAATATCGTTCGAGGTAGACTGATACCCGTTGTAATTAAAATATTGGGAGGAGATATTTAATATCAATTCCGAAATTTGAAATGAAATTGTGCCCAGAGAAAAACATAAAGCCGCAGGAGTGACACGAGGCAGGATTTAGTCGATATTGGTTAGACAGCATTAACGATATTACACAAATCATATTAAAGTTTGTTTGGATATAATTTATCGCGATATGAGACCTGAGAATGTTACAGTAAGATCGAAAATTACAGTGGTTTGCATACTCGCTGGCGGATGCAAGTTTTATACTCACAAAACCTTTCAACTTATAATTTCATGCACATCTGTTCACTTCGTTATATTTGCAACAAGAAAATTTCAGGTGCATAGGACACCGAAAGAAAATGGCACTTTCCTCCGAAGGCAAATACTGAGTTGCTCCCTGCAATGTTTATTTATATGAAAGTAAGGTAAAGAAAGCACTTTAGCATCAAGCAGCATTAGATAATCTAAGAAATTGTTATTGGAGTGTGCAACAAGAAGCGGCGTACGAATTTCCCAGAGCCTTGTCATCTAATATATGTTTGTTCTAAACAACATTACAAATTACTGATGTATATATGTAGATAGAAATCTATGAAATTCAAAAATATAGGTAGAGTAATATTAATGGAAAAATAACACGTAGGTCTTAATTTTTAAGATACTGGGCAAAGTGGTTCACTAAATAATCTGAAAAACTGTATTAATGAAATAAATGAAAGATTGGTATCTAAATGTAGCACGTACATCTCTAAGTGAGTAAAACGCTCTTAAGGAGCGGATATGTGATAGGTTTACAAGGTCAATTGCTGTTTGGCTTCCAGTTTTGGAAGAACCAACTTAATTTGTCTAATGAACTTTCTTTCTTTATATTTGAACTTCTGTCAACACATGACCGACGTATTGATTTTATAAGGCGATAGATTTGGGTGTTCTAAGTATCCTGCTTGAAGAAGATATTGTCATCAGTTACTTAAATAAGCAGTAAATTCCGGAGGCAGTTCAATTCACTGGCTTTGCGAATAATTAAATTAACAATTTCGTTCAAAAAGTTTTAAAAAGGTGCATTTAGATTGTGCTTTTCGAAGGGAAAATTTGTTTTCTAGGAAATCGAATGTGAAATTTGATTTCAACTAAGAAAACGCATTTTTGTTTTGGACATTCCAAGCAATAGTTAAGCAACGATATTATAAAAATATAGGAAGGTAGAGATACTTTGGTCTTTCAACGTTTACATTGTCTAGATAAAATTTGGCGAATCTCTAAACAAATTTACACCACGAAAATAAACGAATTTACTACGCGATAATCTTTCCGTCCGTATTCACCACCTGGTGTATTTATTATAAGAGTAATGATATGGTTTTTCAAACGAAGAAAAAAATGCGTGTTATAAAATGTAAAGCAAAATTTTACATAGGAATCAGCGTTGTTGTGAAGAAAAGTGTATTTAACCTCCAACTCTATAAGGATGTTTTGGATAATTATAAGTCCATATAACTGATCAACATCAAAATTTGGTTTAAAATTGCTACCAGCTAGGGAAGAGCAGGTTGATGGCGTCCGTGCCCGATGATTTTAATAAGATATATTTAATTTATATGCATTCTGTTGAAATAATAATGAAATAATTAGACAAACAGGTACATCATCTCTATGTCTATCTCTCTCGATTTTCATTCTTCTACACTCTCCTCGACATTATGTTTCCCTGTCGACTTCATTAGAAAGATCGTGACCTAGTTCCAGAAACCAACAAATTTGGTGTATGCACCATCCCATTCGATAGTTTTAACCAAGTTACCCCCTGCAGCCAATACATCGGATCAACCAAAAAAAAAATCATTGGGTGTTAGGCTCAATGAACACAGATATGCCATTAAGAATGGCCTATCAAATACTGCTCTTGCAAGAGTAGTGAACGATGAACAACATTACCCAAATTGCAAAGAGTATAAACTCATTATAACACCACGTATTATCTCCTCCTTATTATTCACCGAAAGTTTGATTGCTGCAGAACAAGGAACTTCATGTTGTAATGACAATACTCCTGTCTACATAGCGATACCTTGGACACAACTATTAAAACTGTTTCCTGCAGTAGTGGAGAATCAAACTATTTAATAATTATATAAAAAATCGTCATTTTCTAGCTGGACGTAAGTATGAATATCACCTGGTAATAGGTAAGTAAAGTATGGCTGCTTCTTTATTCTATGCATTTGCCCTACTTCATTCAACCTTTTTAGGTCTTTCAAGGCTTGTAAGTTATTTATTCGATAATTTGACCACTTCATTGTTTGTATTCATATATCGATTTGCTGCCACGGCGGCGCAGTGGTGTAAGCGATGGCTTATGATCATTCGTCGGGAGGAGTCAGCCTTCGAATCACGGCGAGGCATGGATGTTGTGTTTGTCTTATAGCAGTGGCTCTCTCCCTTTCCTGGAACCAGTGACAATATATTAGGGACCGACAACGGCTTATAGCCCATTGAGTTGCTCACGGTGGTCGTTAATCCTTCAATAAAACAAACAAACTTATATCGATTTAAAATTATCAATTTAGATTTGACGACTCGATCACCTGTTTAATACGTTACGTTCTGCCTGTAGGTTTCTTATAAGTCTCCCCACCCAAAAAAATCCTTTAGTACTTCCATCTGATGACATTCTTTAGGAACACCGAAAGTTCTTGTGGCTTTATTTTTAAACTTTTAACTTAAACATCAAATAAGTTCTTCACTTCACCGGAAGCTGGTGTACTGTTTCAATCATCGTGCTTTTAAGACTGCATCCTTAAACTTTATGACTGAAAGGTATAAAAAAAACATGAACCTGTTTTTCATGTGACTCATAAAAGGAATGCAGACTAAAAATTTATTAAACGGACTGTGATTATTTTTCAGCAAGGAATGTGGTTTTCAAGAAGTTCTCCAAGTCTAAAATTCAAGAAAAATGAAGTCGTTTTGACAACGGTTCATTGGAGCCGTGACAAAAATGCTGCCATGTCACTGGTCTTCCAATATATACAACAAATTCCTCTCAACATTTTGTTGTTTATGATTGTGAAAACTTCACTCTTAATAGTTCGATGTTAAGTTTAGTGTCGTTGTATTTTAATTATACAGTATTAATATAGAGGAATAGTTTACGTTTTTTCAAACCTAATTTCTGCAAGTCCTTATTGAGAGAATTATCTTTTTTTATTTAGTGGAAAGCTATTCATATTTTGTTTCCGAAGAACTGCGGGTAGCGTCTTTAAGAATACTAAGAGATATAAAATTTATTGAAGGTTATGATACTATATTTCTGGTCATTATTTACATGGTACTGAGTGCAGAATTTACTTTTTCACTGAGATACATATACTAGTGAAACGTATCTTAAATAATGCAGAGTCAACCGTTTTAGTTGAGAAACATTTTTTGAGAAAACTGTTTCCAAGGAATTTTGTTGAGGAACATTTTTCTAGCGTTAGTTTGGCATGGTAAAGCCATTACAGGTATTTATTATTATTATCGAAAGTAACAGGTAGTTTTTCGTGTGAAAAATTCTTAAAGAAATATGTTTATAACAATTCTGAGATAAATAGTTTAAAACCACTTAGATAACATACATATATGCACTAAATTATTAACTCTCTTTGGAATACAGAGGAAGGTACATTTGAAATCCTTTGTGGAAGAATTATAAAATTTTTCTTCATACTCTTTAATTTAGGTTTAAATTAAAAGAAGCTGTTAGATGCTATACTTTTCCACTATACTACGGCGTGTATCATTAACAACACATTTGATTCCACAGACATATTTCTGGAAGAATTCCACTTTTCTTATACATACTATAATATTTCGTACGTATTGTCCAACACAAGTTATTTTTAGATGAGCTATTCTTCAAATATAGCGATGACCTTCTCTGGTAGCATTCTTGGCTTTTTTTTTTATCATATCAGTAATTTTACTTTCTGAAACTGTTACAAACCTATACAAATGCATGTAGCTAATATAAATCACTTGCGGGATGCTTCGAATCATTCATGCCGTTACGAACGGTGAATGAATGCCGCCGATTCGAAGCTGCGAGGAATAAATCCTATCTAGCTTTGACATCTTAGTGTAAGAGTACAGTTTACTTGGCATTTTATCACAACAACTACATGGGGTATGAGAGACAAATCGCCTAAAATATTTTTCCAAATACCGTGTATCACAGTCAATAGAAATTTGGTAAATTGGCTGTACATGATTTTGCATGTAATGAAATTAAACAAATGCTTATTCTTTCCCTGGTCAAAATTCTACAAAATGCTGCACGCTAAAATCATTCAGAAATGCATTGGAATATATGGATACCAAAAGAAAAAAATGCAACACTGTTCTTATATTTGGACTGCTCAATACCTTCTTTAATATTTTTCTGTTCCTAACATAATACTTTATTTATTACGGTGCACGTTGTTGACCTGTTGGCAGAAATTTAACTTGAGTATAGGAAGCCCTTCTGATTTGGAAGTGACGTGCATGGGAGAAACTCAAATAACCATGTACATGAAATACTATTATTTTAACTTATTTTAAATGTAATTTAGTTTTTCGAGTAATATACTGCACGCTGGAAGCTTCGAGTACTTACCGGAAGCTTCAACGGACCCTTCACTGACATCCTTTGATCTGCCGGTATGTTTTTCTGCTTCAGGCACGCCATGTGTCTTCCCCTTATTCAGTACCTTCAAAACAGAGGACTTGGGTATGTTTAAATGCCCCTCGGCTTCTCTTATGGACAACCCACTAATGCAACAACCAACAATCTTTCTTTCCTCAAAGTCAGTTCCCTCCCACCGCTACATTTTCATTCAACCTCACAGTGCGATACGATAAAGTCATTGAATAAAGATGGAGACTTCTCCATCTTTATTCAATGACTTTACAAATGTTTTTATCAAACCCGGTATGATGTGAAGCAGTTTTAAGTACATGTTCTGAGGACTTACTAAAAGCTCAGCAGCAACATTTTTATTGCCTGGAATTAAAGACTCTCTTTTAGCTCAGGTCTTTTTACTGTAATAAGAATTTCTGTCCCTACTGTTCCATTCACACAGGAAGCAGCAGTATTTTGTGTATCCAAGTTGTAGACCAAGGAGTAAAGCTATTGCTTTAAGATTGCTAAAACTATTCCATGAGTGTGTTTTGTATACTACACTTCGAAACAGCACTTTCATATTTGCATATGTTTCTTTCTGCAACCTATTCTGACGGATACAAATTTCCGTTACTAAG
Source organism: Macrothele yani (assembly GCA_039090855.1). Classification (NCBI taxonomy): domain Eukaryota; kingdom Metazoa; phylum Arthropoda; class Arachnida; order Araneae; family Macrothelidae; genus Macrothele; species Macrothele yani. The sequence continues at coordinate 156,705,076 of CM077034.1, read as the reverse complement.
AATGACAGCTTTTAAGTTTATTTTTGAGGAATCTATAAAAAGCCTCCATTCTTCAGATTTGTGTTGCTGTCCTAAGACTTCAAATAATAAGTCTATATCATTGAAGTACGCAAGATCACCACTCTTAGAAAATAAGTGTTCAAATTCTTGCTGTCGTTGACCAGAACTACATACCTTTGTACTGGGTTGTAAATGATTCTATCCCTTCAATCTTAAAGCCAATTTTACGGCCTGACTTTTTGCAAAATGGAGATCACGATCCAGATCATTCAATTCTTTTTGACTTGTAAGGTGAGGCACAGAATGTTCCGAGAAATCAGGGTCTTGCTGTACTTCGATAGTTTCTTCGCTTTGAGGATTTATTTCATGAATATCACTATAATCTAAATTCCATGACCGTAGAGATACAGGAGCAGGAAGATCTAGGTCATGACGGACATGTCTTATGGCCGAAGGAATATTGGGATACTTAATCGTGTCTTTGATTTTAGCTGCAATTCCAGGTATCTAAGTGATGTAGAAATAACAGTCTATTGAGTTGTCTTTCGGTTCTCTCCAACCCATTGGTACCGCAAATGGCATTTGTCGTGATCCGGTCCACCAGCCAGTCAACAAAATTGCACATAAATTACAGCAAATGTGAGGCGCCCAAGATTTATCTTCATCACCCATTGTGTACCGTAAATGAAGTTCATACGATTTTCTAATTAACAACGGTGTGAAATGTCGCCTTTGAGACTTTAAAGTAAATTCTACACAAATGTAGCAGAACTGTTCGACGGTTCACACAAGAACGCGGCATTATTTAACGTACACTTTGGACAATCCAAACAACTTTTTAAAACCATGAGAAAATGCACGTATTTTGAAAACCTTATTGTTTCCTTCATCTGAGCAATAAGGACAAGATTTGTTCTTGGAGGAGGCGTGGAACCGCATGTTACGGACTTTCTCCATGTATGCACCGAACAACTCAGAAACTGGCTTGTGGTATAGAGGCACGAGGGCGTCTTGTTTCGCCATGGAACATAGAACTAAGAATAAAGGACTTGATGGCAGGGGTAATGTCCTATGTCAGGTTTGCATTGCACCCTGCTGAGTGAGAAAGGAACAGAAACTGTTATGCAGGGAAAACCCAATTCCCTCCGCAATGGGAACATTTCAAGTTCCAGGAGTTGGAGAATTCGGAGCCGTAAGCCCTGCAGATATGGTGGATTTTTGGCAAAAATATTTTCACGAAATCCGGCCGCTTAAAGGGTTAAACCCATAGCTTTATAGCTCCTTGCGCTTGTTTGAACTGACAGCCCATTCCACGGAAGTAGGAATTTACAAGAAGTCCTGAGAATGGATTTTTTAGGCCGACCTAAAGATATCCTTCGTCGCTCCAGACGAGCATCGAAGGAACAGGAAGATAACGATTCATGTATATAGTTTATGCTAGTACAATATCACTGTGTGTGTGATGATTAACAGCAAGGGTAGTTCATTTATATTTTTGTGGGAAATTATGGGGTAAAAAGAGAAATGTCAGCAAAGTTTCTGGTTATTTTCATTTTTAACACTTGGCATTATTGTAATACTGCATACTCAAGGTCATTGTGCGCTTCATCAAGCGCTTCCAAGAAAGTTGCAAGTTTTTGCAGACACATTACAAATGAAGCATTTCATTTAAAATATATTTACCTATTTTCCAGGATAAAGTACTGCAAGCTATTTTAAAAGGAATCTCTAAGTGTGATTTATGCCTCTAAATGTAAGAGCCAAATTAAAAGGGAATTATATTTACTTTAATATTTATTATTTCTAATCACTTCGATCACAAGACCTTAATACCATGTTAAGAACTTTTTCTGGAGAAGATGTTCACTTGCATTTTTCTCTTTCCTTATTTTTTAAATGTAATCGATTGCATCGTGTTGAGCCTATAATATATTAGCTTTGTTTCCCTGAACATTTTATATTATCAGGTCAATTCTGGCTGTATACACTTGGAGCTTGACATAACGAGAAGACATTTTTGTTTCCATTCATCATTTCAGATGATACGTTTTTACCAAATAATTATTTACAATCCGTGATTAATCCATTACAAAATTAAAACAAAAAACAATATAATCGTCTTCGGAGCAATATTTGCTTGTATCTTCTTTTTTATGAAAGTTAATTTACTCCTATTACACATTACATTATAGCCCCCTCCCCTAGCCTAGAGAAATCAGCGAGCCCGGAAAGCGAACGGTGGCGCAGCCGAAGTTCACAGAGTACAACCCGGAGACTGGCTTTCAGTAAGTAGAGTGTTCGCAGTCAGAATGGGAAGAGCTGCCGGTTAATCAAAATTTGATGAAGGACAAATTGTGATGGCATGGCGCCTTGAAACTACCATCTCAGAAATGGCAGGTTTGTTTATTGTTCACGTCCTGCTATAGTGAGTAGGTAGCAAAAGTGGTCCACAGACGACCGCAGGGCCAAAATGCGGCAAATCATCTGCAGCTACAACAGTAGTAATAAGGGAAATGCCTCACAGCACACAGTTCATAGCAGCCTTATGCAGATAGGCCTACGTAGCTGAAGTCCCAGCCAGGTCACCACGAACGCTGCATTTCATCGCCAACAAAGCATGAAATGGTCCCAAGAGCATCCAGATGGGACGGTGGATGATTGGAAAAAAGTGAGGTGATCTGCCGAATCAAGATTGGTGGTGAATCACGCAGACGTCCGAGCCATTATACGCAGATTACCAACGGAGGCTATGGAATGTGCATGCTCTGTTTGGCGGAAACAGACCAGCGCAGGCAGTGTTATGCTGTGGGCGATGTTTTCTTGGGACACGTTAGGACTCATTATCCCAATAGCACAATCCCTGACAGTTGTCAGGTATCTGAACATCACTGCGGACCAAGTTCACTCATTCATGGAAACCGTGTTCGCTGCTATTGATGGCTATTACCAACAGCATAACGCTCCATGCCACACTGCCAGAATCGTCAAGAAGTGATTCGAGAAACATGCTGGTGGTGACTTTATGTTAATGCCCGGACTTCCAAATTCACCTAACATGAACCCAGTCGAACATTTGTCTATCGACTTGAAAAAGCGGTTTCTCGCAAAATTAACACCACCCCAAATGTACGGGAAATGGACGACATGCTTTTGACCTTATGGTACCAGATACCCCAAGAAACCTATCTCCACTTCTTCGAACCGAGTGGCTGCTGTTTTGTTTGCTAAACGGGTTCCTACATCTTATTAGGTAGGTGGACCTAATGCAATGGCTCATCTATGTATTTAATAACGTCAGAAACAACGAAACTCACGTTTCGTTGTTGGAGAAACCCCTACACTTCTTTCCCACAACTCTCGTTCTTGAACAATTCCCCTTCACGACATTGCGACGTACTTCTGAATTTCGTTTTCCAAATTCAGAAGTCTTGTACTAATTTATGGGTCATGTACTACATTTTGGAGTATGGTCTGGTATCGCTTCATTTATCGGCGATCACTTCCCTAACAATATGTCCATCCCATTTCCACGCGTAGAGTCTTACTTTGATCGTGAGGTTAAACAGTCATTTTTCCATCGTTCAGTTACTACTATTATTTTTAATTCCATCAAGCATACATCTCGCTTTACGCGTTTGAGTTTTTGGCAGCCAAATAATGCGTTTCTTTGTTAAGTTCCACTTCACTGGTACATAAAGAAGAACTGAATAGGATATAAATAATAATTCTTAAGTCGTGCTAAATCTAATCCATTAGACAAAAAGCCGTCTTATGCTCGATAAAATATTTACTAGTTAAAAACACACAAGTTAAAAACATACAGTGAACATTAGATCTTTCGAATTGGCCACCAATTCGTCTTCCGATGTAATTAAATGTGACGCAAGGGCGAGAAACCCACAAGTATAAATATAAAAAATAAACACAGCGTGACGTAAGCGGTGTGTGGAATAGACTGAACAATGAATTTACAAAGATCTACATACGGTGACACAAAATTAAAAGTAGAGTCAACATCTTTTAATTCGTCATTATATTTAATGCCAGATGAGCTGTATTTCGGGAAAAATAATTGGAAATCTTTATGGAGTATCACAAACCAACTTCTTTTTCTTAATTATTTTGTGTAAAATAATTACTATTATGATGTTCGGACAAATAAATCTCTCAGTGCGCCAAATTTTCTGAAACTGAAAATATATCGTACATGCTATTATAGCAATAGCGGAGAATCGAAAATGTCCAGTATTCCAAACATTGATTTTACGAAAAATTCAAAAGAAAAAGAAAGATAAAAAAAACATGCGAGCTTTTTGGAGGGATGCCTGGAACACTTTACAATACATTTTCCCGCGGTTCATTATTGAATGATGCTGCTAAGATATTTTCATAACTCAACGATTATTATAAGTAACTCTTAGGGCAACAGATAATCGTAACTCCCAAATTTGGAGGAAGTGGTTGCAAAAACTGGAGGAGTCTGGCATAACTCATGAGTGATGTTCTAAGCAAAGGAGACACCCATTACTCATCCGTGATTCCGTCTTAGGTTAGCCTGTCACCAATAGACAGTAAGCAAGAATCTGACCAGTGTTCCACCAGGGAAGCTTCTGCTCTGTTTCGCTTTGCAGAATTAAATTAAAATGTAGGGTAGTCTAGGTTTCTAGTAAGTTCCTTTAAATCGTTGTCAAGATTATGCTAACACCATTAAAGGCTATTTAAAATATTAGGATTAATTTCTTTAGTAGACATCTAGAATATCATTAATTTAGCTCTGACATTTTTTTCGTGCATTGATGTAAAATGTGCCTCAGTTGAAAATAACTAAATTTTTTATGTTACTCTTACTATCCAAAGATAATGTATTTCAAAATTAGCTTTGACTTTTATTACTGCAAATTTCGTGCACATAACAGGATTTACACTGAAGAGCAATTGAATTACAGACAGCTGGCGTTATACAAATGTGGCACTGTGGGCGCCCCTGTAAAAGGAAACAACATGACGTACGCTGTGATCCGACAATTTGAAGAGTGATGCGACGGAGTCAGTAAGAGTCGGGCGCATTATGTGTAAGACGAAGGTTCTAAGCGCGTTTGATCATGGGCAAATTGTCGGGGCCCGACGAATGGGTTACTCCATCTCGGAAGTCTTGCAGGCACTGGGATTTTAACTAGTCACGGTGTCACAGGTGCACCGTGAGTATATCGAATCCGGTAAAACCATCCCTGCAAGGGACAACTGCCGTAGACAAGAGCGTGTGGATGAGCTGCGTCATCGTCGGCCAGCTCGCATTGGAACAGCGGATAGATGGGTCACAGTGCAAAAACCACTCGGCAATTTAACGCTGGTGCACAAAAACGTGTAAGCAGCCATGCCATCCCAAACTATATCCTCGCTATGGGGTACAGAAGCCATAGTCCCACGAGGGTACCGCTGCTGACCGCACATCACAGGGTGCAAATATTACCATGGGCGCGGGAACATCGCCACTGAACCCTAGAAATGTGGGAAAATGTTGCCTGGACTGATGGGTTAAAATTCACGTTGATACATGCTGATGGTAGGATACGAGTGCGGCGCAAACCACATTAAGCGATGGTTCCTTCTTGCCAGCAGGGTACTCTTCAAGCTGGTGGGGGTAGCATTCTTGTCTGGGGTCTGGTTGTGTGGACTGAAATGGGACCCCTGGTACGTGTGACATCGTCCATCACAGGTCAACGTTACCGGGATATCCTGGACGACCATTTTATCCCGTTTGTGCATCTTCAACATCCCACTAGGGACCAACACCTGCAACAAGACATTGCACTATGCCTTCCCTCCCGCATTGTATCCGAATGTTTAAATGAAAACTCCACCGACGTGACCTCGCTTCCTTGGACAGCTAGGTCACCTGAACCCAATCTCATCTAACACATGTAGGATTCCATCGAGAGAGATATTCTAGGCTCTGACCCCCCTCCATCAAATCCTCGTGAACTGTGGGAGCTTATTCATGGCTCGTGGATACGTAAGGTCGAGTCCATGCCGAAATGAATCGCCGCCGTCATCAGGGCGAAAGGTGGTACTACACGTTACTAGACAGGTATCTCTAATTCAATTGCTCTTCAGTGTATAGTTATTATAAACATAATTCCTCTTTACATAGAAACGTTTGTCCTAAATTTCGTTCTTAAAACTTCAACCTCAAGTAGTAAACAATACGATACAGGCCTTAGCTTTGATTTTTTGCCAAAAATTCAAACACATAAGTAAAAGCAGAAAAAAAGCCTTTTTATTGTTAACAGCCTTATTTTATAGACAGTTTTGTATGTTTTTCGACAATCTCCTAGAACTCAAATTGTGTTTGTTGTTTGATAAAAATCAATATAAGGATTTGAATTAATTGACAAGAGGATATCTTATGTAATTATTGCCACCAATGTGCCGTATTTTCATTGTTGTCCATGTAGCAACTTTTTACAGAACACTTAAAGATTACATTGCCCTGAAGCGGAAAACCAAGCCGCATCTCACGATAGTCAATGTAATTTTTCGAGTCTTCAGTGTAGTTTTCAAGTTTTCTGAAATAGTGTCTAAATGGACAACAGTAAAAATACGGCACATCAGTGCCAATGATTACATTTGTTTGGCCTTCCATGATTTTAAGAAAAATTATTTCTTCGAGAAAATTTCTTTCATATTTATATACACTGGCTTGCAAAAATTAATGACGAGACGGTTTTTCGAATGTAACGTCGTGCAGAAGTATTCCACATCGACCCAAATCATACCATAAGATTCCCAAGATGTAAAAATATGGGACAAGTTAGCAAAACCGTCCAAACAAGGAATCCAAAGGTTACAAAGGCAGTTTATTGAAAAGGTAGCTTCGAACACAACTTAACAGAAGACAGAAACGTCCATGTAACAGGCGGCCGCCAAATAAAATCCAGTCTTTAGTAGGCGATATGATCACCCCTGACTGCTTTGCAGGTTTTACAACGTCTCTACATGATGAGGATGAGGTTGTCAAGGAGCTGTTGAGGCATCGCTGTCCATTCCTCTTGTAGCGTCAATCGCAGCTACGGAATCGTTGCTGGCTGCTGGTGACGTACTGCATAGGGTCTCCCGAGAAGGTCCCACACGTTTTCGATTTGATTTAGGTCCAGGGACCTTGCAGGCCAATCCATGCGTTAAATATCTTCACTCTCCACCAGTTCTGCGACAGCCACTGTAAGATGAGGTGTTGCGTTGTCGTCAATGACGAATAACTCAGAACCAACAGCACCTCTAAACAGCCGCACGTGAGGGATGAGAACATCGGTACAACAGCAGACACCAGGGACTAAACCTCCTTGGAAGATGTGGAGGTCAGTACGGCTACTAAGCATGATACCGCCCCAAATGAGAACACCTCCACCTCCAAACCGGTCCTTTCGCTGATGTTGGAGGTGTTATTGCGTGTTCCCTGCTCTCTCCAGATGTGTATACGTCCAGAATCGCTCGTCAGACTAAATCGGCTCTCATCCGTAAAGAGAACTCGACCCCATTGCTGATGTGTCCAGTTATTGTGTTCCTGGCGCCACAGAAACCGTCGTCTCCGATGAGCAGGCATTAATGGCACACACCGTACTAGTCGTCGTGCAAATATACCACTTTGTGCAGCCTCCTGGCCATGGTAAAACGCGATAACGGACGTCCAATTGTCGGTTGAATGTGCCTTGCGATTTCTCCCAATGTCTGCCGTCTGTCTCTCCTTGCCTGTAGGACAATATATCGGTCGTCCACAGCCATGGTTGTTGGTGGACGACCACTGCTAAACTCTCGGACAGCTGTTCCTGTCGTTTTAAATGCTCTCCAAGCTCGTGAAACGATGCTGTGAGCGATCCCGAACTCCTCGGCCTCACTAGTCAAACTTCGACCTTCTTCCAACTTCCCAATTACGCGACTTCGGGTAAAGTCATCCAGTGTCGTCTACTGGATTGCCTGTTGGCCATATCACACGGTGGCAGCAAATCTACGTCGTTCAAACCGATGTACACCGTGCAATAACTTTCACCGAATTGATGAGCGTACACCGCCCGTGTGCTTTATACCCTTCCGACACTCCGCCACCCCCACCTACGTCATGGTGCATATATGCGCATACCCTACCGTACTGGACCCTAGTCTATCTCCTGAGTGGTCTTTCGGGCCGTTCTGCCTGGTCGTTCTGCTCTTATGATAATTTCCCCTCTTCGTCCTTAATTTTTGCACACCATTGTAGGATGGGAATGTTTTAAATTGCGACGTGTCTTGTGCAACAAAATGCATGAAAAATGCGCTGAGCTTTCTTGTGAATAATTCTATGCCGTTACATATCACGTAGTCTCGGCCTCCACGCGAGGCAAAGTGGATAGGACTGTATTTGTTAAGGTTTTTCTTAAACATCAAGAGCGGCGCCTTTAGGCTCGCTACGCTCGTTTCTAGAGTAGCGCTTGGGCCCTGCAGCCCGGTCTCCAAGTATATAACATGAAAAAAAACCTGGATAATTCATATAAATTTCGATTTTTATTGCATGTCTAAGCAAATAAGGCTTGTTTTTCCAAAGTTGCAGAGCTTTTTACTGTATAGTTACATTTTGGAATGTCCGACTGTTGTCGTTTGAACTTATAGCATTTGCTAAATTTGCCACTAAGGAAAACAAAAGCGGTCCAAAAAGAATTTCCGTAAACAATAAACCGTTAGGCCAAACCGTTAAGGTTGACGTCAAATAATTTTGCTTCCTATACTTCCAACAAAAAAAATTGCGTGCACATTTCTTTCACAATTAATGAGTTCCCAAGAATTCCAATTTTAACATCGAATAAAATAACTTCATATTATAACTTGGAACACTTAATATTTTCTAAAACATAACCATAATTATATTAAAAATCAATAAATTCTTCTTTGGTGGTGTTGGAATCAGAAAAAAGATGGCGCGACCTGTACTTTGATGACGTCAGTGGACAAACAAATGCTGGATTGAATAATTATGGTCATGTTTTAGAAAATATTAAATATTCCAAGTTATAAAATGAAGCTATTCTAATCGATGTTCAAATTTTCATCCTTGGTAACGTATTAATTGTCAAGAAAAAAGATGGCGCGACCTGTACTTTGATGACGTCAGTAGACAAACAAATGTTGGATTACATATTTATTTTATGTTTTAGAAAACTAAATTTACCACCAAGTAAAATAAAAGCGGTTCAAAAAGCATTTCGGACTTTAAGACCTACCATCATGTCAATTTTTAGATCTCTAGGTTATTTAGAAGTGGTCTAATAATTCGCGAAAAGTTCAAGCAGACAATGTTCCAAATCCACCATTTTGTTTTTTTTGTTTTGGGTTTCGTACTTTTCTAGGTATACGGACCTTAAGACATATCAGCATGTCAATTTTCAGATCTCTAGGTCATTTAGAAGTGTTCGAACAATTCGCGTACGAGCACACTCGCGTTTTCCATCTTTGCTTTTCATATACGAGGCCAAAGCCGATATTTGCATAGGTATTCACGTATGCAGGCAGAAAACGCCGAACTTTAATAAAAGCGTCCGTACGTCATTAAGCATTGCGCAATTATTAGGTTGATATGACGCAATGCTTAATGACACCCAATAAGAAGAGAGTGCTAAAAATAGCTTTGTCACCATGGCAGCAGGTCACGGGACCACAACGTTCCTATGTGGTTATTGTGAAGACAGACAAGCCGTTCGTTTCTTCCCTTTGCGTCTTTAAAAAATGCTTAAAAATCAGAAAATGACTTTTTGTTAAAACAATTTTTGTAAAAACGGGATGATAGTTGTAAGTTTATGCTGTAAAAATTGCAATACGTTATGATTTATAGTTCGCCATATATCCGTTTTTTTAATGGGTCCCATCGCGAAATAGAGAATTTTGTGAAATTTAGAAATTTAATTTCGCGACAACTAATTCGAAATTACAGAAAAGGGCGACGAGGTGCGAAAAATCGGTCATGGCACTACATGTCTAAAACGTTTCGTGGTTCTGTTGCTGTTAGTGTGTCCAGGATGTCGGATTAGCACTTCCTGTTTCTTTGAAAGACGAATTGCAACATCCACTCGCGAGGTCTGTGATGAGAAGTGCTTACGAGAGTTTGCATTCCTTGTCGATATTATTGGTCACCTCAAGGACCTGAACTATCGTAGCTATCTTGGTTGCCTTTTTATGTAAAATTGTAATTTAATATCAGCATTTTCTTTAAATCTTGTCTTTATATAAGGTTGGACATGCTTTTTCAAACCTCATTTAAAGCAAAATGTTGTTGCTCTGTATGTTTTGTAGTATATCTGTATGATTTGATGTGCTACTTTTGGAACTTTTTATATTTTTGAAAATTAAAACGTTCTTTGAACTTAATACTTTTAAAAACCTTATTTTTCAAGTCACAAGTAACTGGATACCTGAGATTCAATGAAATGTTGTTGTTGTCTTTAGATTCCTACAATAAATATGCGAGGGTAAATTTACTATATATAGCCACTTCTAGTAGAAATGACGAACATATGGTTTTTAAATTAAATATCTTCAAGAACTCCTATTTCTATAGCTCCTCATTACTGCATTACATAATTTGTCTTTTAATTCGTTAAAGTACTTTAAATTTTCGTAAAATGAATAAAATTCTTATTGAAGTCGTCTATCACTTTTCGCAAGCTTTTCTGGAAATGTGTTTTACTGAAGCTTTCAAACGAAATATTTGTCAATATTGATAATTTATTATTTGGAAAAAGTACTGAAAGAAAGGTCAAAGGGAGGTTGTAGTTTATACATTAGATTCACCTTAGAGTCATAATCGACGTATGTATATTTTCTAGTCACAAGTAATTGAGGTTTGAGAGCTAATAACACCACTTTTGTTTGGAGTAATACCAAAAAATTATATATCAATGGAAAAATAATTTCATTAAGAATATAATGCAATAACTTTTATGGAGGATTTTTAATTAAAACAGCAGTTATAAAGAAGAAACGTGAAACACATAGAAAAAATGAAATAAAAAATTCTCACCATGACAGTTAATACTTAGGTGGGTAACCTTTAGCTTTAATTACGACCGTATAACGCCTTCCCATGGACTAAACCAAGTTTGTTAGCATTGCAGCTGTTATAGTGTGGAACCAAAATTGAATTATTGCGTCCATTAATTGGGTTTTATTGCTGGGTTGCTTTTGACTAAAATGTGTCTTTAGTCGGCTCCATAAATTTGCGATGGGGTTAAGGTCTGGGCTATTCCCAGGCAATTCCAAACAGTGGAACATTATCATCTTGGAACCACTTTTTGCACTCAGCAGCAACATGACATGGAGTTGAATTCTGTTGAAATATTAATGCTTCATTATCTTGGAAAAGGTCACGTGCGGAAGGCTTCAGTTTTGCCTCAAGTTGTTCAGTAATGTATTTTTAGCCATTTATATTCCCATTAATCACGCAAATTCTGCATAAACCTTTTGATGTCATGCAACCCCAGAACATAACACTAACTGGGCGATTCACGGTACCTGTAATGCAATCAGAATGCAAATCTTCTCCGATTCTTCTCTTTCGTATTTTATGCAATCACTAACAAACAGGAATATTTTGGTCTCATCACTACAAATAACACTGTCCTATTGTTTTGCTGTCCAGTTAACATAGGTTTTAGCCCAGTTTAATCTTTTCAATCCTTGTTTGAGATATAAAAATGTGTTTTATCGGGGAATTCTAGCTTTTAGACCAAATTCCTGTGTTCTGCGTCGAACAGTCCTTGCACTCAACTTCACATTGCATTGAAACATTTCATCTTGTATACACCCAGAGGATTTTCTTCTGTCACCTAGGCATAATCTCTTAATTCTTCTATCATCACTTGCTGTTGTGCACCTTTTCCTGCTTCTACCGGTCTCGTTTACTAGTGACTGAGTCTCTTTACACCTCTTCAAAAATTTAGAAATACCATATTCGGTTAAGTTTCCACCACTTTTTCTTCTAATTTCTTCATAACTAAAGCCTTGTTCACTTAATAGTACTATTTTACATCGCTTTCTGGGTGACCAGTCAACTGTTATCGTCATTTGTTTAGTTTTTTTGCGTTTTACAAGTTAACTAAAAGAAAGAACAAAAAAAGCCCGATAGCAATCACATAGCAATCACATAACGCACTGACAAATGCCCTCCTCTCAGCTCCAATACATGACATCAATAGCTGAATCCTACTGTGACCTGATTGGCTCATTTACAAAACAAGATGACACCTGATTGGCTCTCTAAACACTCATGTTCATTGGCTACATTCGAATGAAAGAAATCTACTTCATATCAACCTAAGCAAGTTGTGCTTCCTTTTTCTGGTTATTAGGCTAAAAATTCCAGAGAATACATATAATTAAACAACCGTTGTTGCATTACATTCTTTATGAAATTATCTTTCCATTGATATATAATTTTATCGTATTACTTTAAAATAAAGTGGTGTTATGAGCTATCAAACCTTAAAAATACCCTTTTCCAAAAGGTTTCCACAATTTTGGCCACTACTGTATAACGAAATCCAGTTGAACGAAAACTCTATAAATACCCTGAAAATATCTCATTCAGATAATTCATATCTAATTTGACTAGATCGATTTTTTTGTTTTTTCAGAATATTACGTTGCAACCAAAAGCTGTGTGCACACTATGAACATTACATTTCAGTACAATATTTACAACTTCAACGAACATGTTGATTTCTGATTCTCGCGTTAGGTTGTTAGACGAAAGCAAACGCATCATAGGAAAATCCTTTCCCTCCTCTCATTGTGTCAAAGGCCACTCGAACAGGTTTCGGGACAAAATGAATATTGAGGATATATAACATCCGGAGCTATTGCTCAGTATTCCTCTACACTTCATTGTGATGTTTGTGAAATTTTTCAGACGTCGGGAATTCAGCATGAGGTAAGACAACTTCTTATATGTAGTATCACTTCCTTTTCTTTAAACATGAGATATTCACCGCAGCCTAAATTCCGCCCCGGTTTTGTGATGGTTTTCAAACTCAAAACGAATATCGATAGGATATGTTCATTTACCCAACAACCTGTAAAATAAAGCATGAAAGTTTTCTACAATTCTACAAATAAAAGCTTAGTTAAATTTATTATCAAAGCGACAGCAAATTTTCTTTGTTAAATAATTAACAAGTTGAATATAAATCTGGGGATCACTGGCCCAGAATAGATACCTGGTAACATTATAGTAACGATACATCTACTGTAAACTAAGTTGAGACGAAAGCATATTTTTGAATTCCTACAACTTGCTTATGATGAACGAGGGATTGTAGTCAACTGGATGTCAGAAATATCATGTAAACTCATTTTTTTGAGGACAACTCGCCTATGGATTGAAGCAGTTGATATAGTTCAAAAAAAAAAAAAAACATTGATCAAATGCGTTAATGTCAAGCGGTAGCAAGGAAATAGGCTAATCAGCATTCGAATATAAAATTCAACGGAAATGTAACTGCCAGATGGTCACTTTGACCAGACTTTTGCTGCTTGCTGTGAATCCAAACATAAAGTGAATTGAAGAGAAATGGCTATTACAGATGCTTTTACATTGTAAAATATTTGAATTTCTGGTTAACTGGTATATTTATAGTAGTGTTGGTGTGAACTTCATTATTTATGCAAATGAGTTATTCATGAATGATGTTTCAATTTCCAGATTGTCACTGCGGTTGTTGACTAAAATATGTCTTGCATGGAATATGTGTTTATGACCAAAGCGCTTTTAAGGCCACAGCTATTGAAAAAATAGTTTGTTTTTTCGGGAATTATCAAATGTTTGAGTTGCTGGCTAACTGGTATAGTTTTAGTAATGCTTGTATGAACCGCTCTTTCTTGAGGGTACCTTCATGATTTATGCAAATGACCACTCATGTATGATACTTCAATTTCCAGGCTGACACTACGCATGTCCAGAAAATTATTATTTGCATGGATAAAGCGTTTATGACCAAATCGCTTTTAATGTCAGAGCTATTTGCCTGAAACTGCTCCCAAAAAAATGAGATCTTCTCTGTTCAAGATGCATGATTTGCCAATAGACGGGTCGTGACAAACGATTTGGGCACATCATTCAAACAAATGACATTCATCAAGGGTTCTTATCCTCAAGTTTCATCATTATTCCCTACCTGACTGTTGATTCAATTAAACAACGGTTTACATCTATTTATTCTCGACATTACTATTCTAATTAGAAATTCGTTTCAGAAAACATGAGGCCAGAATAAGATTCAAGAAGATGGGACTTCAGTGTGCTGTAAGAATGGCTGATTTAATGCTACTTTGTGGCTTGGAGAGTTCACCATCCATGAAGAGTCACTCGTTGGGAATACACCTTCTATGAAGTATCAGTGCGTAGTGTGTGATGAGCTGTACAAACTCATGTCTGAAGAAATGGATCCTTTTTAGCACGTCTTTTATAAAAAAAAGATCGTGCTTCTGTTATCGGTTTGTCCTTCCGTCCGTCCGTCCGCCTGTACCCACAATATCTCTGCAACTATTACACCGATTTGAAAAATTATTTTTGCATTGGGAAGCTTGAAATATGCAAATCATGATCTTTCATTTTGTTTTTTTGTACGATGTACAATTTCACCGCTAGAGGGCGTAAATGCAGATGATGTCGAATTCAAAAATAGGTTTTATTATACATATTTGCTTCTAAACATCCGATTGAAAACAAAATTATCTTTCAATTCCATTTATGTTGAAGAGTATTTTAGATATAGTTACTTTTCCAAATTATGCATAGATTTTCCGCTAGGGTGCGTAAAAGTAAAAAACATTTTCCCCGATAACTCTGCTTCCAAAACTCCGATTTGAATACTTTTTTCTTAAGCGGATACATCTCCTGATGGAAAATCTTCTGCATATAATTTCAAATTTTTGGTAAAAAATACTTTGGCCACCAGGTAAGCGTTAATTTTTGCTTCTGATGTATTTGCCATAAAATCGGAGCTTCTAAAATATCGATTGGAAAAATTTATTCGTGGACTGAAGCCACTTACATCGATAAACCTTTTTAAAATATTTTCTTCTTAAAATATTCCAGTTTCTCCGCCAGTGGGCGTAGATGTACGCCATATTTTTGTCAATATCTTTACTTCTAGCAATCCGATTTGAAAAATTCCTTCTTTGTTGGATAGTGTTTTTCGTGTGACATGTTTTTCATATAAATTCAAAATTTTCAAGTAATTCATAGACTTTCCGCTAGGGGGCGTAGCGGTTAATTGCGTTTCCTCCTATATCTCTGCTTCTAAATCTCCGATTTAAAGAATTCTTTCTACACCGCATATTGCTCCTGATAGGAATTCGTTTGCACCTTACACATAATTTCTAATTTTTGTAAAAAAATAGTTTGGCCACCAGGGGGCGTAAATCATAATTTCCGCTTTTGTTGTATTTGCAGCAAAATATGAGCTTCTAAATTCTAGATTAAAAAAAACGTCGTTTGTTGACCGATACTACTCATATTGACAAACATTTTAGAAACATTTTCTTCTTAAAATAGTGCATGGTTTCTACGCAAGGGGCGTAAATATATATAATATTTTTGTCAATATCTCTACTTCTAAGAGTCCGATTTGAAAAATTCCTTCTTCGTTAGATAGGGTTTCAAGAGTGACATGTGGTTCATATAATTTCAAAAGTTTCAAGTAAATCATAGACTTTCCGCTAGGGGGCGTACATGTAAATTGCGTTTCCCCCTATATCTCTGCTTCTAAATCTCCGAATTGAAAACTTCCTCCAGCACCGCATACAGCTACTGAAGGGAAATCATTCATCTGAATTAATTGATAAAGAACTTATTCTAAACAAGGAGTTCAATCTCGACATCATGCGAGAAACCTTCAATATTACATCCACTAAAACGCATACGAATCCCATATCTCCCTGTTTCACTCGTGCGTAGTCGCGTTGGGCTTTTCTACAGTTCCGCCACCTAGACATGCGAAGTTCCAAACAACTGATAATAAGGTAAATTATCTTATGAAACCGAACAGGTTTAAAAGACTGTGCGATACTCGAAGAACTTGCCGATTTATTTTAGCGTTGTCGTCAATTCTTACCAATGTACAGATGAATATATTTTGCGAAGAGACTAACTTATAACCACCTACCTAATATGTTATTGTTCATCCATCAGACGCAGAAACGGCTCTTACCGGCGAAGGACAGACGCACCAAGATTGCTAAAGGTGGTTTGTGGCGTCTGGACAGAGATTTTACCAACTGATCGTTTAACCCTTTTAAGTAACGTGTTCGACCCTCCGCAGATTGGACTTGCTGTTCTTACCTAACAAAAAGTGTTAGATTGGTGTTCGAGTGAAAGCAGGATATAACGCGAGACCGATCGTGTCCCCGAAACAGATTTCGTACACAGGCGAATACATATTCTGATTCGGATATACCGAGAGTATATAACGCGGTTATCACCTTGTCCTCTAATACCCTCGTTATAACAGACTTCCACTGTATGTCTAGAGAAATTAGAGGCAGCAGAGATACCTGGAAATCTTCCCCATGCTCCTACAACCACTCACGAACAACCTAAATATTGTGACATAGAGCATTATTCTGTTGAAGTACAACACTGCTAAAGAAGAATACCATTTCAGTGAAAGAATATTTCTGGTCTATTGTAATGTTTAGGTAGGTGATATAGTTATTAGACTCCTGCACATGAATAACGGGACCCAAGGTTTTACAGCAGAACATTAACTAAAACATTATACTTTCTAATGCTGCTAGTTTTTGTTCTATAGTGCATTTTCTTGCCCACACTTCTCGGGTAAATAACGAACACGAACACGACAGTTCACAACGTGCAACAGGAAACGAGATTCATCGGACTATACGACATTTTCCAATCATTGCATGTCCAATTTTGATGCTCGCGTCCCCATTGTAAACGCTTCCGATGGTTAACCTAGTTTAGTATTTGAACGCAAGCCACATGAATGAGCCTGCGGTAACGCCGGTCAATTTAATTAAAATTGGATAAACAGCTGTATTTTTACGTAACCATGATGTGCACAGTTAGAAAAATGGTTTCAGACTTCGGAAAAAGATATTTCATTTCTGTAATGAAACTAAATTTATGTATTTGAAATTTCGGGCGAAGTTTCAGATGATACGTGTTTTTGGTAAAGTATTGTTTTTTTAATTTTTGAATTGTACCATTTTTATATTAACTTCTATAAATGATGTATTCTGAGGTGCTCCAGAAATTACTTTCACTTTTTAATTCGAAATATGAATTTTATATATATGATTTTACTTTAGAAACCAACCCGTTTGCAGGCTTCTTGAAAAATATTAAACGCTTGAAAAAGCGAATATCGTACTTATTCCTCAGGTTTTCTGCGTACTGTTAAGGTACTGGCGGATGTACAGGGTTTACATAAAGTGTTATTCTTAATAAGTGATATTTTATTAATTTTTTTATAGATAAAAACAAGCGGATTGTGTGGAATGATGCGTGTGAGATAATACAGTTTGTTTCTTTCTATTAGGATGTCGGAAAAGTCATGACGTATTTTGGCCCCCGATGGCGGTTGTGCGGTTTGGGAAGTACTAGAGGCATGCGCAGTTCTTTTATCGCAATGGCATTCGACAGGTGCCAGTTCTAGCTGCAGTTTAAAAGGAACAGTGAGCGATTTAGTAGATTTGCGGAGATTTGACATCAAGTAGAAGACGGAAGACCAAACTGTGCATTTTCTCCATCTTTTACTGTTTTACTTGTAAAGGAAAGAACGCGCGTCAAGCTTGTGAAAAGTTGCCTATAGTGCGCAGCGATAATGCTCTACCAGAACGTTAGTGCCAGTGGTCGTTCGCAATATTCCGTGCTGGTGATTTTGACCTCAACGATGCTCCTCGGTCGGGAAGGCCCACGGAGGTTGATGACGACCAAATCAAGGCATTGATCGAGTCAAACCCACGTTACACGACATAAGAGATTGCTGACACATTGCACATCCATCATTCAAGCGTTCACGACCACCTGAAGAAGCTGGGATACGTAAGCAAGCTTGGTGTGTGTGTTCTTCATGAAATAAAAGAAGCTCAATTGACGGGGCGTATAAACATCTGCGGTATGCTCAGTAAACGTGATCAAAACGATCTTTTTATTTGAAGCGTCTGATAACTGGTGACGAAAAGTGAATTGTGTACAACAATGTGGAGGGCAAACGCTCTTGGTCCCGACGTGCTGCTTCACCTCAAACGTTATCCAAAGCAGACATTCATCACAGGAAGGTTCTGGCCTAAGTGTCGTGGGATTTTAAAGGTGTCGTGATTTTCGAGCTCCTACCACGGAACCAAGCAATCGATTCGAATGTGTACTGTCGGCAATTAGACATTTTGAACGAATTCATCATCCAGAAACGTCCATCCCGTTCATCGTAAAGGTGTTATGTTCCATCAAGACAACGCGAGATCACACACAAGTTTGATCACCTGCCAAAAATTATTGGAGCTTGGGTGGGATGTGTTGCCACACCCAGCATAGTCGCTCGCCTGACCTTGCGCCGTCAGATTTCCACTTGTTTCGCTCTCTTCAACACTCCTTACGTGGTATAACGTTCAATTCAGATGATGCTGTAAATCAGCACCTTGTACAGTTTTTCGCCACGAATGACAGGTCCTTCCATGAACAAGGCATTTTGCAGCTCACTGAAAGATGGCAAAAGGTTATGGAACAAAACGGACATTATATCATTGATTGATATTTGTGCTTTCTATCAATACATGATCTTTTTGAAACATGGCTAAAATATGTCTAAACTTTCCGATAACCGTGTGAATATATAACTTTAATTCTGCATAAAATACTGACACTGACTCATTATCCAAATGTTCGAACACTGCTAATTCGAAGGAATGTATCCTTTCCAAAAAAATATCTTATTTGCCTAAAATATCCAATAGATTTTTCTCTGTGCTAGCACGTGGCAAATAGATGTCTCCAAATTATTTTTTTCAAATCTTTAATTTGCGGAATACGTGTAAATATCTACACATCTCTCAGACAGGGGTCGTAATGTAGCACAATATATTGTGATGTGTAAGTAGGCGTTTTCAGATCTGCAAGATCTACCGAAAAAAAATTTGTTCAACTGTGACATGAAAAAAGTTTCTATCTCGTCGTTTGTATGAAAATATTACACGAACCATACCAACATAATGCAGGAATTTATGTAAGGCAATGATATGAAACTATGGAAAACGATATGAAAGTATTTTAAACACTCCCTTTCGAATATTAAAAAATATAAATTTATTCGGAGTATAATCCAAAAATGCGCAGACTGCACCTGTAAGGTAAAGTAGTTGTATTTTATACCCACAGTAATTATTGAAGTACTTTCCTCAAAGGTAAATTTTTTCGACCATCTACGCCACGTGCTTTCTGCGGTACATCCGGGTTTGTGAGCAACTAATGCACTGTTTGGCGATTGATGCAAAATGGCATTTTTTGATCGGCGCGTTAAGTTTTGCGTTCGTTTGGGCAAAAATTCAACAGAAACTTACGAGATGTCGAAGTAAGTATATTGCGAAATCACACTGCGGCGGTCACAAACATCTGTCGCCTCAGAGTAGACAGACACGATATCGTAGAGACGACCAACGAAGCGGGCAGCCGGTAACAGTTCGCACGGGTGAAAACATGTCGAACGTTACGGCCATCGAACACGTCAACAGAACGTGACGATCGAGTAAATAGCAGTAGCTGCTAGACATCGGAGACTACGCGTCAACGGTACTAAAAAGTGATCTGAAGATGCACCGTGTGTGTCAACACATCGTCCCACGTATATTAACTCAAGAATAATTTGGGAATACGGATGAAAACGACAAGCAATATCGTAACCGCCGCCAACCAAGTGACATAATTTCTTAGAAGAATCATAACGGGGGATACAAAATTGTGCTTCCTCTTAGTCCCGCAGACTATGCGGGCATCAGCAACGTGGAAATAAGCATCGTCTCCACTCAAGCAGAAATTTCGCCGAGATCGTAACAAATTCTCGATCATGGTAGAGATTTTCTTCGACATCCAGGGAATTGTTCATCTTGAATTAATCGATGAAGAACTTACTCTAAACGAGGAGTTCAATCTGGACATCATGCGACATCTACGCGAATCAACCCGAAAGAAAATGCCTCAACTGTGGGAGTGATCAATCGTTAGGGGATCAACGCTTGATGAACTTTGGACGAGGCTCAGTATAGCCTGGATTGCTTTTCCGCATTTACATATTACTTGATTCGATGCCTCAGCGCATACAGTAGTGCCAGCCAGTGGTGGCCATACCGATTATTAGCTACGTCGGCGCACCTGGTACGTATGGCACTGAGATTCTAATCATTAGTTCTTTGCTACCTAACATCCATATACTCTAAAAATCAAAGTCTTAGTTCAAATCCTTTCAGATGTTCTCTTTACTTTGAACATGAGTGTAATTCTTCAGTAGAGTAGATGCAGTTAATATTTATATAATACGTATATTTACAATTTTTATGAGCATTCCGAAAAGAAACAAAGCTTACAAATTTGTCTATACGACGCTCTAAGTACACGGAAAAGAAATTGAATTAGAGACAGCTGGCGTTATGCAAATGTGGCGCTGTGGGCGGTCCTGTAAACGGAAACGAAATGGCGTATGCAACGATCCGACAATTAAAGGAGTGATGCGACGGGAATCAGTAAAATTCGGACCCAGTATGGGTAAAACGAAGGATCTAGGCACATTTGGTTGTGGATAAACTGTCGGGGCCCGACGAATGGGTCACTCCATCTCGGAGGTCATGCACGCACTGGAAGTTTCACGAGCCACTATGTCACGGGTGCACCGTGAGTACACGTATCGGGTAAAACCATCCCTGCAAGGGTCAACTGCCGTGGAGAACAGCGTGGGAATGAGCAGGGTCATCGTCGGCCATCTCGCATTGTAATAGCGGATCGACAGGCCACTGTGCAAGAAATCACTCGGCAATTTAACGCTGGTGCACAAAAGCGTGTAAGCAGCCACACCATCCTGAACTATCTCCTCACTATGGAGTACAGAAGCCATCGTCCCACGAGGGAACTACTGCTGACCGCACGTCACAGGGTGCAAAGATTAGCATGGGCTTGGGAACATCGCCACTGGACCCCAGACATATGGAAAAATGCTGCCTGGACTGATGAGTCGAGATTCACATTGTTACATGCGGATGGCAGGATACGAGTAGGGCGCAAACCACATGAAGCGATGGATTCTTCTTGCCAGCAGGGTAATCTTCAAGCTGGTGGGGGTTGCATTCTCCTCAGGGGACTGTTTACGTGGACTAAAATGGGACCCCTGGTACGTGTGACATTGTCCCTCACAGGTCCACGTTACCGGGATATCCTGGATGCTCATTTGCTCCCATTTGTGCGTTTTGAACATCCCACTGGGAACCTCGTCCTGCAACAAGACAATGCACCCTGCCATCGCTCCCGAATTGTATCCGAATGGTTGGATGAACACTGCACCGACGTGACCTCGCTTCCTTGGCCATCTACGTCCCTTGACCTTAATCCCATCGAGCACATCTGGGATACGATCGAGAGAGATGTTCCAGGTTCTAACCTCCCCCCTCATCAAATCTTCGTGAACTGTGGGAGCTTGTTCAGGGGTCGTGGATCCGTATGGCTTCCCAATGCTTCCGGTGTCTTGTCGAGTCCATGACGTGAGGAATCGCCGCCGTCATCAGGGTGAAAGGTCGTGCTACACGTTACTATACAGGTTTCTCTAATTCAATTGCTCTTCAGTGTATATAAACGTGAAATATCATATTTGTAATTATGTAATGTGAATGTTGTAATGTTAAATACAAGTTATTTCTACAATAGAATATTCTGACATTCACAATTTCACCTCAATTCTGAAATACAGTAAAGCTAAAACGTGCCTGTTTTTAAAGCAATAACATGAAAACTATATCATCATCATCATTGTCAACCATTATCAATCCACTGCTGGACGAAGGTCTCCCCAAGTTTCCTCCACAACGGTCTGTCTTGTGCCAGTCTCCTCCATGTCACCCCTGCATACTTTCGAATTTCATCCACCCATCTCCTATGTGGTCTTCTTCTGGGTCTTTTCCTGTCCCTTGGAATCCAATCTAAAATTTCGGCTGTCCATCGATGATCTGTCCTTCAGGCAGTATGTCCAGCCCATTGCCATTTCAGGGATTTAACTTTGATCATGATGTCTTCCACTCTTGTCATTTTTCGGATCCACGAGTTCCTCTTCTTATCTCTCCTGGTTACACCAAGCATGCACCTCTCCATGCTTCTTTGAGTTGTCTGCAGCCTTTGTATGTCTCTTTTAGTTAAGGTCCACGTCTCTGCACCATACGTAAGCACTGGAAGGATGCATTGATCAAACACTTTTCTTTTAAGACATAATGGCATATTGCTCTTGAAAATTATGCTGTTTCTTCCAAAAGCTCTCCAGGCAAGTTTTGTACGCCGATTAATTTCTTCATCAACGTGACCCTCACTTGATATCTGCTGTCCAAGATAAACGTACGTGTCTGTTATCTCCAGCTTTTCTCCATCAATCGATAAATCTTCATTTCTTGTAAAAGCATTGAACATCACTTTTGTCTTCTGAAAGTTCATTTTTAATCCCACTTCTTTACTCTTGTCAGCAAGTTCCTGGATCATACTCTGCAGCTCTGATGGGGTAGTTGCAAAAATGACTACGTCATCAGCAAAACGAAGGTGGGTTAGATAATCTCCATTAATCTTTATCCCCTTGTTTTCCCAGCTCAGCGACTGAAAACACCCTCCAATGTGGCATTAAAGAGCTTCGGAGATATGGTGTCACCTTGTCTCACTCCCTTTCCAATTTTTACGTGTGTTGTATTTTCAAACAGCCTAATCTTTGCACTTGCATTTTCATAGATGTTATTAATAATATTAATGTATGCATCTTCAATACCGCAGGTTTTCAGAGCCATTGTAACTGCTGATGGTTTCACCGAATCAAAGGCTTTTTCATAATCGATAAAAGCCATGCACAATGGAAGTTCATATTCCCTCGCTCTTTCAATTAGTTCTCTCAGCACGTGGATATGATCTATTGTGCTGTAGCCACTCCTGAATCCAGCTTGTTCTCTCGGTTGAGCCATGTCTAGTGTGACCTTCAAGCGGTGTGAAAGAACTTTAGTGAAGATTTTATAAACTACTGATAGGAGGCTGATAGGTCTGTAGTTTCCGAGATCCTCAATGTCACCTTTCTTATGTAGCAGGATCATTGTAGCGGTGTTCCAATCCTCAGGAATCTTTCCTTCATTAAGGCATCGAGTGAAAATTTGGGCGAGTACTGTTTCGATTTCTCCACTTGCTTCTTGTATGATGTCTACAGTAATTCCATCTTCTCCTGGAGCTTTTCCTCGCTTCATGTTCTTGATTGCATGTGCAACTTCTGCTGGAAGGACTGGAGGAACTCTGGTACTGGTGTCTTTCATGATGTCTGGAGTGCATATATCATCCCTTTCATTTAATTTGGAGTAGAAATCTTTCACTCTTGTCAAAATTTCGCCTCTATTTCTTGTTACAGAACCATCTTCTTTTCTCAGTGCCATAATCTGTTTTCTTCCCTTACTGAGATGTCCCTTTGCTATCTTTAGGCTTTGGTTGTTTTCAATTGCTTTCCTCACTAGTTCACAGTTGAATTTCCTTACGTCTTCAGTGATACTTTTTCTTACTGTCTTGCATAGCTCTATATATTCCACTTTTGGAAGTCACATCTTCTTTAGTTGTCCTCATCTCTCTTCTTTTTTGCATCAACATTTTGGTTTTTCCTGATAATTTGTTCACATGCAACTTGTTCTTAGACCCAGCTAATTTTGTTGCTGTTTCCATAAGAGCTTTGGTTACTTTTCTGTTAACTTCAGAGATGTCCACTTCTTCCGATGTTAGGCCTTGTAAAGCAGAGAACCTGTTCTTCAGTTCTAACTTGAAGGTATTATGGTGTTTTTTAAGGTTGGTTATGTCAATAGATTTTGTTTGTCTTATGAGCTTGCCACGTTCAAGTTTAGTGTTGAGGTGCATCTTACATCTCACCAATCTATGGTCACTACCTGTGTTGAACTTGTTTAGCACACTGCAGTCTTCTATGACGAATTTTTTGTTACACATAATAAAATCAATTTCACTTGTCGTCCCATTTGGATGTCTCCATGTCCATTTCCTGTGTGGCTTTTTCTTGAAGAAGGAGTTCAAGATGAAAACCCTTCTGCCTCTGCAAACTCAACGAGAGTATTTCCACGCTGGTTTCTGTTGCCATGACCGAATTTACCTACTGAAGTTTCATTCTGTTGCCGTTGCCCTATTTTTGCATTGAAATCTCCCATAATTATTTTCAAGTGCTGCTTACCTTTATTATTTATATGACAAATTTCCTCATAAAATTCTTCAATTTCTTCTTCAGGATGACTTGTGGTGGGTGCATAAGTTTGAATAATCTGAGCCTGGTATCTTTTCGAGAGTTGGATAACAAGTCGTGCAGCTCTGTCAGAGTTATGGCCAAACCCCTCCAAAATGATTCCACAACTTGAAAACTATATATTTAACGAATAATCCGTAAAATCCGTTTCATGTGAACCATATTATTTCACTTACTCACGAGAGCCAGCATTTCAGCGATGTCAGCAAAGTAACATCATTTTATTTCTTACACTTTCATTCAGGAAGCGTATCGCAATTTCAGTGTAATTGAAGGAAAGAAAAGGTCAGGTTATTGACACCGATAAGCACCTAAAGCGACATATCTAATTTAAATTATCAGGTTCAGCCTGTTTAACACAGCAAATTTACGTTTGAAATCCAAAAATGACATATTTCCTTCCCGAGAAACGAATGCTGGGTGTTTAAAAGACAAGAGAGAAAATGTTCGCTCATTCTACGTGGAAACCCATTACAACGTCATTATCTTTTGAAATAAGTGACACTAAAAACCACTAGTCTAGATTATTTGTTTTATCCACATTAGTTGTTCAATGTTATAGGTAACATTAATTTCTGCTTGGCATATTAAAATATTAATAAGCATATGCAATTATTGAGAAACAAAAAGGAATAAAGTTGCATTTTTTATATTTTTATAGGAAGAAATACTGTAAATAAAATGCATTTCTAAGTAGTTTTTTTTTTAAATAGTCAAATAAACAGCAATTATAGATTACGTCGCACCGATATTGTTTATTGGAAGAAATGTTGAGATTTTACATAACAACATATTAAAACCGTAAGTCTTTATGATATGACATCATGTAGAAACAATTGGAAGTTCCTGTTCAAAGCTGACAACGTCGATATTTTTACGTGATTGTCAACAGAAAATTCGCGTCAATTTTAACTCTGGAATTTTTCTTGTTTAATACGCCTATTAGTCGAATTTCAAATTTTTGTGAAAGGCGTTTAATAGACCAAAATATATTACATTGGGAATTATTTTACGTGAAATTGGGCCTTTCTTCTACAAAATACCGTAAGTGTGTTAAATAATAGTAAAGTTTTGAAAGATGTATCCCGGGGTGGATTTAAATCTTGAGGGTCCTGGGGCACTTCAGTTTCAGGTTGCCCCTGGAATTCGGAAATAAAAATATACAGCAGAAAGGAGAATTCACCAAATTTGCACATCAGAACCAATGTACTGCTTGTAATTGGAACTGACAAGTAATCTCAATGAAAATTTATTATAGTTTTATATGTTGAAAACGTTTGAGTAACTTTATTTTGAAATTGAAGAGCTGAAATAAAGCAATGAATCAGTTTAAAAAGGGCTATTCACCATTTTTTGGAAATATTTTTCATTTATACCGTACTACACTGTGTCTGAAATTTATTTTATAGTGCTGAGTTCCCACCTTTTGAGAATTCACTCGGAAACCAAGGCTTCCGATTGGTTTCTACCGCTGTTGTGTGTGACGCAAACACGCCACGGTCGTAAAGTTCCTGTAACATGAGGGTGACGTCAAAAACGAAGGGAACTCATTCCTGTAATGCCATGGGCTAAAGTTTTCTATATCGCCTCGCTACAACTGGGGGTATCTTGTTGATTCAGTGTCATAACAAATCTTTGAAACATTCCAAATTACAGAAATGTGTACACCTGAAATGTGAATTTACTGAAATAGGTTCGTATGAAAACATTTTTCATTCCCTTATTCCCTTATCATTAAACAACTTTGGGAGAGTGTTAGATATAAAATATTAAGGCTCCTATTGGAAAGGATGCCATTTACATCGCATGTTCTTTTCGACCTTTGCACAGAATAACATGTATCGTATTTTAAATAGAAACAGATAAAAATAAAATTTAGAAGATACAGTGGCACAATAGCTTCTTAAAAGTGTTCTACGCTGCAGCATAATAGTGGTTTTTTTCGTCTTTTGCACAAGTCCTGGAATATAATATAAATAAGTATACCCCTGATATTTGTAGTATACCTTGATATTTGTAGATGCGAAAACCACAAATTTAAGACTCCAAAGATATTTTGGTTCATTGTACTTTATTTATTATTACGACCGTTAGCAAGAAGATTTACTTTAATACGTTTTAAAGAATTCGAGAATTTCTGAAATGAAATTTACTGAAGATCTTCAAGAAATTCAAATCTGAAATTTTGGAAATTCGATAACCCACTATAGCCAAATTAAATTACTGTTCCTCTTATAAAATAAGAAACGTAATACACAATGCTGCAGAACGAGATGGTACAGAAAGACTGAAATTTGAAATTGCCGACCCGGTTGTACAGGGGTATAAGCGATGGCTTCTGATCATTCGTCCGAAAAGGGTCCGGGTTCGAATACCGTGAGACATGGATGTATGTGTTTGTCTTACGGCACTGGCTCTCTAAAACACTCTTCCCTGGAACCAGTGATACACTCTTATAGTGATACCCAGTGATACACTCTTATAGTGATACCCAGTGATACACTCTTCCCTGGAACCAGTGGCCCTAAATTAAAGACGGGCGACTGCTTATAGCCCATTCAGGAGCTCACGGTGGCCGTTAAACCTCCAATAAAAAAATGGAATTTAGACATCAATGAAAAATTTCTACTTCGAATTTAATATTTCTACTTCGAATTTAATATACATTTTTAATTATTCAATTATTTTGCAGTTTTAAATTGAAATTTCTTAGAAACGAAATAAGAAAGACACAGATACATTCTATGATGCTTTACAAATATATCAATATGGTCCGACTTCTGTTTTATAGCCCCGCGGCTCATATCGATAGCGCGTAGGTGGGATGATGGATTAGACATCGAAACACATTTCTTTACATTTTCAGCTTCTTTTTAAAGTGTAAGCTTTTCATCTGGAAATTATTTCCTCTTTCAGGTTGTTTAGATTTCAGTTCCTCTCTATAAAACTATAACACCTGCTGTGATCATAGGAGTTACACGTCATAGCTACAGTCTGGTACATATACTGTTATTTTCAATATGGAACGTAACGTATTTTGTGAAAACAATTGCAACAACGCAACGCATTATAAAAGAAGGGGATTATATACACCGACGTAACGTATTCATAACAACAACTTTGAATATCACACTTTATTTATTATTTCCGTAATTGAACATCTGAAAATATGGAACAATATGCCGAAAGTATCATTTCAGGACACACCGGTCTGGTGTCGTAATAATTATTTTGTCTTCACCATTTTTTGTATGTTTAGAAGATAAATTATCCACGTGGACTTTAATCTTTAGAGGACACATTTCCCATGTGAAGAGTTGAAACACTATGGCTTTAAATACGATGTTGTTTGTCGTTTGCCTTCCGAAAGGTTTTGAAATTAGGTAATATCTTGTGTTACGCGAGCACCATGAAACTTGTGTTTGTTCTCTACAAACACAAGTTCTTTCGCTGTAAGTTGAAATATTCTTTATTAAAGGACAGACATTTAAATACAAACATTTTCTCTAAAGAGCTGTATAGGCTGCAGGAAATATTCATTTCGGAATTTAGAAGTATATCATTCAGATTCTACCAATGGCTTTGATGACTGAAACGTTCATTTTTACCTCATTTTTAATGGTGTCGAAAACATTGAGCTCAGCTATATTGATACATGATAACAATGCGGACCTAAAGTTAACTGTAATCAGAAGCGTAAACGGCGAGGGTATGTGGTTTTTACATACTGTTGCACGTTTCAGTCGGATAAAGACGAAGTCAAAAGCATTGTTCTTGTTGTCTGTACTGAAAGTTTAAAGATGCGTCAGGTGCTGAAACAGTTATTTGTGGTGAGTAATTAATCAGTAATAATGGGTAAACGTAAAACATATTTTGTGCAACTTTTATTTTCTTTTAGTAAGGATAAGGTCTATGAAAAATGTAGCCTTTGCGGAAAGAATTACAAAACGTCGGACAATACGTCAAATTTTAGGTATAATTTAAAACGACATATCCAGCTGCTGTCGTTTTAAATGATCCCAGTAAAAACAATTGAGTAACAGCCCCACTCAAAACTTTATTTATTGAACTTTTCGGGAATTATTATCAGGAGTTTTCTAAACATTATACAAAAAATTATTTTTACATGCAAAAAGGCAGAATTTTCTCCTTTAGCTTTTGTGAACAGAAACAAAACAAAATCGGTCATCACAAACAGAAAATGAGTGTGAAGGAGCAACGAATTAGCTCGTTCTTTAGGCAAAACATTTTATTCGTGACTTCTGCTCACTCAATTCGTTAGGAAATTTTCAAAAAGTAGATTTCCCGCCACGGCGGCGGAGTTGTCTAAGCACTGGCTCCTAATCTTTCGTCCGAGATGTGCTCGGATTCAAATCCCGTGAGGAATCGATGTTTTGATTGTGTTTGTCTTGCAGTATTGGCTTCTTCCTTCCCTGAAACTTGTGGCTCTAAATCAGGGATGGTCGAATATTTATAGCTCATCGAGTTACTATTCACTGCGTTCGTTAAGCTCCAAACCAGTAAAAAAATGGTTAGTTTCAAAGTTTATCGTAGCTTAGCTTTTAGACAATGTGGAAAAGTAAGAAAAATCCTTCTCAGAAATAATTTTCTTCCTAGAAACGTTCCCAACACACTAACGAGGTTCCTATCGATTGTTATTTTTTGACTACCCAGAACTATCGGTAGTTCTCCAACTCTTATAGGCATCACGATTACCACTAGCTAGAAAAACGGATTTCTAATATTTTATGTATATATTTATCAAAATTATTTAGTGCAAGTACACACTTGAAAGTGTACAAATTCTTTCAAGGTTGGAGTAAACCAGCACATTATATTTTCACTTCAGTGCATTTTATGTATGTTTCGAAAGTAATTTAAACTAGAGGTGTTCAATTTTAGTCATTTTCATGTTGGTGTTCAACATGAAAATAACTAAAAATTAACTTTTTGAAACTGTGGAAATGTGTTACACAACGGTTTTCACTAAGAGTTTAGGAAGCCATGAATTCCTTTTCTTCGGAGAAATCAATACCCCTCCTTGGTCATTCCAGAAGCAGTGGATTTATATGTCACTGTATTTGCAGTTGCACAATGCTCATACATTTTAATTTGATTCGTACTTTCGTCAGGAGTGTCAACTGAAATATGGCAAAAGACCGTTGTGCATTTGCGAAAGTTAACAGGTATGAGATCGAACTAGCATATTATCAGCTCAGGAATGAGAACGGAATGCCTGAAGCATATATACAAAACAATATGTATGAGCTCAGGAATGAGAACTGATGACTGAAGCAGATATGCAAAACAAATTGTATGAGCTCATACTTTTGTTCGGCGATACCACAATATACACTGACGAAAAAAAATCCCAACACCACGAAAAAAGAGTTGTAGAGGAATGAAATGGCGGCAATACATTTGTATAGGTAACATATTTAATCGATTAAGGTTTCAAGATCACAGCTTAATGTAAGCGCAAGAAGAGCCATTTTAAATGTGAAATGCTGGTACATTAATAACCGGTGTAACCGCCAGAATGTTGAATGCAAGCACGCAAACGCTCATGCATTGCGTCGTACAGGTGCTGGATGTAAGTTTGTGGGATGGAGTCCCATGCCTGTTGCACTTGGTCGATCAATACACGGACGGTTAATGCTGGTTGGGGGTTACGCTGGAGTTGTCTTTCAATGATGGCCCATACGTGCTATATTGGTGAAAGATCTGGTGATCTGGTAGGCCAGGGCAACATGTCGACACTCTGTAGAGAATGTTGGATTACAACAGCGGTATGTGGACGAGCGTTATCCTGTTGGAAACCCTGCCCTGGAATGCTGTTCATGAATGGCAGCACAACAGGTTGAATCACCAGACCGACGTACAACTGTGCCATCAGGGTGCATGGGATAACCACGAGAGTGCTCCTGCTGTCATAGGAAACTGCTCCCTAGACCATAACTCCAGGTGTAGGTCCGGTGTGTCTCGGCCGCAGACAGGTTGGTTGCAGACGCTCACCTGGCCTCCAAACCAACACACGGCCATCACTGGCACCCAGGCAGAACCAACTTTCATCAGAAAACACAACAGATCTCCACTCCGTCCTCCAATGAGCTCTAACTTGACACCAGTGACGTCTCAAACGGCAGTGGTTTGGAGTAAGTGGAATGCACGCTACAGGGCGTTTGGCTCGGAGCTGTCCTTCAAGTAACCGATTTGTAACAGTTCGTTGTGTTACTGTGGTGGCAACTGCAGCTCGAATTGCTGCCGCAGACGCGGTACCATGCGCCACGGCCATACGCCGTACACGGCGGTCTTCCCTCTCAGTAGTGCCACGTGGCAGGCCGGAACCCGGTCTTCTTGAGGCAGTACCTTCCCTTGACCACCGCTGCCAACAATCATGCACAGCGGCTACATTCCTGCTAAGTCGTTCTGCAATATTGCGGAAAGAAAATCCACCTTCTCGTAGCCCTATTACACGACCTCGTTCAAACTCCGTGAGCTGTTAATAATGGCTTCTTCGTCTTCTTAAAGGCATTTTTGACTTTAAGAAGACTTTAAGAAGACGTAGGACACTGATATTGCGCTGAACACCTGCGTGACATTAGCAGCTGGTTTGCTTAAGTCATTGGCCGTTAGACGTCAGAAGTTGATGTGTGTCAGCGCCAACAGAAATAGAAGTGGACAAGGTGTACGCCCGACATTGTATGCTGTATTAATTTCGTCGCGGTATCATAACCGCAAGCGCTGTAAGGAACATTTCCAATGTGTAACCCAATGACATATCGTGTCGTCAGTACTATCGTTGGTTCGAACGGTGCCTAGGTTTAATTTTGACATGTCAGAGCGTCCCGAAGACGAAATTTGCGCAACAGTTGGTATGGACATGCTGAAGACCTCAGTGGACTACGCGGGATTCTCCGAACTGACTCGACTACTCACGAGAGCGTTATCGCGCAACTGCATCAAATTTTGAAGATGCACAAGAGGAAAATTAATGAACCTCATCAACTCACAGCTGAGCAGAAAGTAAATCGCATGACTGCATACGTTTACTTACTTGCAGGAGAGCACGTTGAACCATCCTTAGACGGCATTGTGACAGGTGACGAGAAATGGACCCTGCATGACATTGTCAACGTCCAGAAACAGTGGTTGGATCCCAAGCCGGCCTCCAAAGCCGGAGTACAGGTTTCTGTTTTCTTTTTGGTGGGGATATTTGGGGTGTCGTGTTTTTTGAGCTTCTGCGGGACAACCCCACTATTACCGCCGATGTGTGCTGCCGTGAACCTGACGATTTGCACTCATTTCTCATGTCGAAACGACCAGCACTGCTGAACATCAAGAGCGTCCTTGTATAACAGGATGGAGCAATACCTCACACAGCACGGGTGAGCTGTCACAAGGTCAGGGACTCGGGCTGGGAGCTGCTATGAGGATTTTGGTACCTCGTCCCAAGTGAACAAGAACACGGACAGTCCTTCTGTGTAACGTGCTTCCTCCGACACCTGAAGTGTCTAACATGGAATCATATCCACATTCAGTTATAAATTTCCATGAATAATCATCAACTAAGAACTAGAAAAATTAAAGAAAAACAATAGAAACATCATAAGAACGATTTCATCGCTAAAATAGAAGTTCACACCTTAAAAATATTCTAAAATTTAGCCAACGATTGCAGTAAACTATCTAACGCAGCAGTTTGTGTAATTCCCATAAAAAATGTAATCCCTAAAAGCATGCCGTACCTGCAAATATTAATCTGAGATGGTAATAAAAATGTCCATTTGAATTATAGTAAATTCTTTCGGAATTCTTTTCTGATTTCATCTGTGAGTAAGATAAAAATGTTTTTAATTTAGTAGTGAACTAATTTATGCTGAATATTTTTTCATGA
Source organism: Macrothele yani (assembly GCA_039090855.1). Classification (NCBI taxonomy): domain Eukaryota; kingdom Metazoa; phylum Arthropoda; class Arachnida; order Araneae; family Macrothelidae; genus Macrothele; species Macrothele yani. The sequence goes on along the minus strand of CM077034.1, from coordinate 156,672,631 downwards.
GACAGTAGAACAAAATATGTTAGATACGCGAAAAGAAATTACAAATCAATGTGTAAAAAAGTTCTAAAGAAAATTTTGCACATTGATTTTACACATTGATTGAAGTACTTTCTTAAGAATGGAGCGATTATAAAAAGAACTGTACTTTCCATAAAATTTCAAAAATAATCAACCTTTAAACCAATAGCAGAACTGATTAATATACCAAGTGTATAAGACTAAGGTGGTAATCCATTTTACCGGCGTAAGAAAAAAAAATACAAGTTTCCAAGCTTTTGCTCATCTACGGATGACAAGCAGTTTGTTTACGCTATTAGCATTGAAAACTCCATTCGTAGATGAACGAAAACTTGGGAACTTGAATTTTGTTTTCTTAAGCGGCTAAAAGGGATTGCACTTCAGTCTTTAAACATGTTTCCAAGAGAGCAGCAATAAAAAGAATTCCAAATTGTGAACAGGAGAAACAGATCTCGTCTTACAATTGATTAGTTTTGTCCTCGTTTTTGATATATCTTTTTCGTATTAAAAAGAGAGTAACAATAAATAAAAGACAGATTTCAGAGTTTGATTTCCACATGTACAGTGTTTCCAAAGGCATTCAAAAGAGGACCTTTAGACATGATCAGTACAATGAACCGAAGTACGGATTGAAATATTTGAGTGTCAGTTTGTAAATTCGTTGTTTAGTAAAGTAAATAAATACGGGGTGTTTCCAAAGTATTTCGGAAAACTTTAGAAACATGTTCTATCGCTGCTTCTCATGGATAATATAATATTAACATAGAGCCAAAACACTTTCGCACAAAATCATACAGAGCGTCAAGTTGTGCACCAGCTTCTTTACGTGGGGATGTAATTTCCTAACGATGTTAGCGCAACGGTATTGGCTGATGTGCCACAAGTCCGTTCCATTTAGATGGAGCTCAGCTCTTCTTCGGGTGAATTGACGAAGTTAGTTCACTGAGCACCGAAAGAATGATCCATAGGGGAAAAATAAAAATTAGATAGTGGAAAAGCATGATTATTTTGTAACAAATCGATCATGAAACGTTGGCATCACCCTCCGAATTAAGGTAGTATACAAAGGAGGCGAATTTATCTAAAAGTATTTTTAAGCTGTGGAATATGTTTGGATTGTTCCATAGACATGAGATCGCAACAAAACGGATGAGGCTATATATACATCTTTAAGGTAAAATTAACTTTATCCATTTCATATAAAACTTCGGGTTTGCTTTGGTCAGTGGCAAAATCAATCTCCTCGCATGTTTATTGCATGTCTATCTTGCATGTTTATTGCATGTCTATCTTGCATGTCCATCACTTCGGGGAAAATTTAGTAATTCTGCGAGACTGTCGAGCGCTGTGTTTAAAAAAGCTGAAACACTAAACATGTTTATTTTGTCTGTATATGATGCTCAAGAATTAATCTGCCGTTTGTTGCGTCTTCCCAAAGTTCCTTTCTACATTTTTCACTTTTAGTGGAACTTAAATTCTCCATCGAGCCCAGCTTTATATGTCTGATTCGTAGTAAATGAAAGATGCTCTGAAATTTTGTGATTGAAATAAATGTTATCTCTAGCTGTAGATATTATGGAGGCCTGTGCGCTAAATTCGTGAAATATCCTCTAAGATCGCTGATCTCGAGCTCATGTCATCGGCTCTCCGTTGTTTACACAGATCCCGTTTGTGCCGCATCGTCATTAGCCAGGGTTTGCTTGTGCAGAGAATGATGTACGATTTTGCAACCTCTAAATTTCTGTTAGAAATGGTTTTTGTCCGTTTGCTAAATTATGTTCTTTCATGAAAATCTGATACTAAGCAAGTACACAAATTTTTGTCAGCATTTTTGGAAATCCCTGTAGAAGTACATCAAGATTTGTTTTGAGAATAAGTCAACAGACAGGAAATGTGCACATGAATTACATAGCGAATTTAGAAGAACATCCAACTGGGAGAACGAAAGAAACATCGACGGAGGCGAAAAAAATATGGAAGTGCAGCCGAGCATCAGAAATGTTATTTCAAAAATTCGGAGCCAAACAGAAAATTTATAACAAAATCTACATTTTTTCGAAATATGGGAATGACTTCCTTGCAGGAAAATTTAAGACTGTATAATATCGGTGAATATATACCTGCTGCAGAGCTTTATGTAGTATTTATGAAAAAAATGGTAAATTTCGTATCATGCTCATTATTCTTGCAAAGTTGACGGTAAATTCTTTTTTTCAGTTTTAAAATATTACAATAATTAAATTTTAGCGAGTTTTTTTCTGATGTGGGAGTTGGATTCTTTTTTTTATTTCCCGTTGTCAAATTTAACAACAGTTTATCCCTGTACGTCATGAATTCTGTGAATGCTTTTGCACATTCAGGTTTATACGAACACCATCAAATGATATTTCACCGCACTCAGATATGAGACAAGAAATTTAAAATATTGCATGTTATGAAGCGTGAAGAACATAAATATTGAACTAAATTTGCTTTTAATCGGTATTCAGTAGTATTTGTTATTTGATAATTATGAAATGCTGCACAAACTTGCCATGGAATAAATGAATGCTGCGCCTCTTACAACTCATATTTTTGCATGAGTGCTATATTAACATTGAAGAGTAATTGCTGTTGATTCGGTGTTTATAGTTAGAGTAAGAATTGTAGTGGATAAGTGTAATTTCAACGAATTCACTTAAGTCCTCTGCTCGGATGTATCCATTTTGTTGTGGCACGATTATTTACAGGTGAACGCAACAGAGCTGTGTAGGGTATCACAGAGCCGGTTTACAAATAACACCAGAGAAAATTAATTTATGAATAATAAACCCAAATAAAAGTTCATTAGAAGCCTTAATAAATCCATCACCCGTCAAGATCACCACAATAAGCCTATCACGGAACCGAAGTGTTTGAAAATAATACTAGAGTCCTACTGGCATAGTGGTAAGTACTGTTCATGTTCCATATACTGTTCCAATAGGTGTAGAATAGGCAGTACTGCATCGGCGTTATAAATTTGAAGAATCAATAATGAGAACTGGTGAACATGCAGTTTGACGCTTAAACAATCTCAACTGCTGAACATCCAGTTGGAAGCTATGCAACAATCAGATTCACATACGAAACCTCAAACATTTTTATCCTAGAAGTAAAATACTTTATTACCTCGTGCAAAATATTTACCATAGAACGGTATTTTCTTGCATTGGTCAATTTGAACATAACCCAAATTTATTGTGAACAGTATATTACGAATATAAAAATGTATAGATACTATATTCAATGAACAAGTTTCCTAATGATTATTTTATGATGGTTTTAGTACGCCTTTCAAAAGGCCCATTATATGAAAATTGGAAATATTAATACAGGCACGAATATTTACAGGTGAACGCAACAGAGCTGTGTAGGGTATCACAGAGCCGGTTTACAAATAACACCAGAGAAAATTAATTTATGAATAATAAACCCAAATAAAAGTTCATTAGAAGCCTTAATAAATCCATCACCCGTCAAGATCACCACAATAAGCCTATCACGGAACCGAAGTGTTTGAAAATAATACTAGAGTCCTACTGGCATAGTGGTAAGTACTGTTCATGTTCCATATACTGTTCCAATAGGTGTAGAATAGGCAGTACTGCATCGGCGTTATAAATTTGAAGAATCAATAATGAGAACTGGTGAACATGCAGTTTGACGCTTAAACAATCTCAACTGCTGAACATCCAGTTGGAAGCTATGCAACAATCAGATTCACATACGAAACCTCAAACATTTTTATCCTAGAAGTAAAATACTTTATTACCTCGTGCAAAATATTTACCATAGAACGGTATTTTCTTGCATTGGTCAATTTGAACATAACCCAAATTTATTGTGAACAGTATATTACGAATATAAAAATGTATAGATACTATATTCAATGAACAAGTTTCCTAATGATTATTTTATGATGGTTTTAGTACGCCTTTCAAAAGGCCCATTATATGAAAATTGGAAATATTAATACAAACAACTTTGAGATCCACCGGGTGATGCGGCGAAGATCACTGACAGACTGTCGACATCTGGACCTGTAAATGAACCGTCTGGGAATTGCAAACATCTACAGGATTTGTTAGGGAACGGCATGCAAATTCAGATATGGCATACTACGTCGTCCGAAAATGATCACTCTATTATAGTCCTTCGTCCATACCTTTGTGCTTGGAATTCTCACTTTTCATACATAGATGTTCCCTTCTTTACATCACAGGTGGATCTTATTTAGGATTGCCTGAGTAATTTTTTGCCATTTCTCTTTGGTATCTACTGGTTTGAATTAATACATAGTTTATAGTTTTTACACAAAGCTCCAATGAAGCATGATAATTAGGTACTTTCAACACGAATTTTACAATTCCAGTTGAACGTGTAATTACAGATCTTCCAGCTATTCTAATTTTACATTACCATTACATCTAATTATTACATTATCTGGTTAACAAAATTTACTAGACGGCACTCTCTTTTGGAAGTATAAAATATGGAATACGGAATCAAACTTGTAAACTTACATATTTTGCTGTTTAATGAAAATGCGATACCAAGTGAAAACGTGTGCGATTAGACTATAATTGGCAGGTTGCGTAATTCACATATTATGTGAAAATGATTACAAAAGCAGGGCACGTGAGGATGTGTAAATAGCCGCGGTGCATGTGCAAATTATATTAAGAGCGGGCATATGCAAATGATTTGCAATAATCATGCCTAAGTTGCTGTCCTCCGGAGGTACAAAAGGAGGAAGCCCAAGTCAAAGTTGCCATAGCGACTTAGCCTGAATAACTGCAATAGATTAATGGTAGTAAATGAACATGCCCCTCCACAGCAGACTGTACCGTCGGTTCCGCCGACGATCTACGAGCCAGTCAGAAGTTTTATACAGTGGAGAGGTGGACATTCCTTACGCTACATAGCCGCTCATGTTGGACGAAAGGGGAACACAGTCGTGCAGATATGGTATCAATGGGAAGAGAAAGGTCTGACAATCTGTCGTGAAGGTTCAGAAAAACCAAGTGAGGTTCGAACATAACGGGAAAATGGTCATCGCCACTGTACGTCGTCCACACACCGAACAGCAACGTCCCGAATGTTTGCACAACATTGTGGATTTGTATCGCATCAAGGATGGTTCAAGGGCTTTAACTGGTGTCTTTCTTTTACTTCAGAGAATCTCCTGCACTCGCCATCCCTTGCATCTGCTTCTCTGGTCCAAAAAACAGATACGTTTGTTTACTACAGTGGGTCCAAATAACGCAGACACTGGCGTGATGAAGTCACTCGGGGCTCAACCAAATGAACTGGGTTAAATGTATATTTGGATGGCGCGACCACGGTGAACATCTGGTGCATGAATTTATTATACACTGAGTGGCCACTTTATTATGACAACCCCCCCTAAGTACTTCGTTGCGTTACCTTTTGCCTTTAATACTGCGTCGATTCTTCGTGGCATGGACTCCACGAGATGTTTATAGGTGGTTTGGGGAATCTCAGACCGTGCTTGATGAATAGCACTTTCCAGGAGTATGGGATTGAAGGGTTGTAGATCCAGCTGTCCGATGGCTCGTTCAACGTCATCCCAGACATTCTAAATGGAGTTGATATCTGGAGATTGTGGTGGCCACCTAACCAAAGTAAACTCACCGGCATGTTCCTGAAACCAATCCTGTACAATACGAGTACTATGGCAGAACACATTATGTTGTTGAAAGTAGCCACCGCTATTGGGATAAACCATCCACATGACAGGATGCACTTAGTCCACAACGATGTTTAGATTTGATGTGCCAGTCAGACGTTGATCAACACGAATTCAAAGTCCCAAGGCATGCCAGGAAAACATTGCCCAAACCATAACGCTGCCTCTACCAGCTCGAAGGGTTGTAGCAATGCATTTGGGGTCTATGCTTTCGTGCTGTTTCCGCAAAATTCTCACTCGGCCATCGGCATGGTGCAACTGTAAATGTGATTCATCGGACCATATACTTTGTTTTCAATTATCGACTGTCAAACACTTTTGGTCCTGTGCGAACTGCAGACGTTTTCTCTTGTTAACTGCAGACAGCAAAGGTGCTCGAACAGGTCTTCGGCTGCCATATCCCATCCGATGCAGTATACGGCGAACAATGCGTGCAGAGATCATTTGAGGGGATCCTTGATTAAGATGGTATGTTATTTGCTGCACTGTTGCCATTCTGTTGTCTGTTACCAGTCTGGATAATTTCCGTTCCGCCCGAGCAGTCACTAGTCGAGGACGACCACACGTAGAGACCCAGGTTTTGGGCTGACAGTCCATTCTTTAAACACTTTAACAACAGCTGCTCTGGAACATTTCACGAATGCGGCGGTTTCGGTGATACTCGCTCCATGGCTCCGAGCTCCTACAATCATCCCACATTGAAAGTCCGTCAAATCGCATTTTTTACCCATCTCGTCACCAAAAAATTACTTCTACTACTGTCGCAAGCAGTAAGCTTTCCTTTTATTCTAGCCTCGCCCTCTGGAGGCCATAACGTGCAGCCATAGCTCATTTGCTAAAAACTGTCAGGTAGTCATAACAATGGGGCCACTCAGTGGATAGCTTTATACGGGGCTGCCGTCTCTGGTGTGTTCGGTTCCAAATCCTGTTCTGGTGTCTTAGGTTCCACTGCCGTGTAAGGCCTCTTACGCATTGCAGTTTGCATGATAAGCATAACAGAAGTTGGCGGATTTTATGGAGACTGCAATACTACCGTAACTGCAGGCTGTCTGCTGTGACTTATTTCAATAGGACAACGCGAGACGACATGTGACGCGGAATGCCTTACAGATCCTGGGTTCCCGACATGTGTCCCGTCATTCCTTAACTGCGGTTTCATCTTACCTGTTCCCCTGATCATTGCTCCATGCCTGACCATTAAAATTCTGCCACCAGTTACCCAAGATAAACTATACGAATACCTAGTGGTGTATTCAGGATATGAATATTTCTAAGGTACCCTGGCTAGCCCTTAAAAGGGCCTTTCGTAATGGATGATTTTGTTCGTATTGAGAAACATTTACAGGGACTGAAGTGAAAGTTTCGTGCAGAATTAAAACCTGTCTTTCTGTCATATTATTTAATAAATAATTTACGTCCAGAAAGAAATGTTTTATGATCCAAATCATATTCACAAAACAAAGATCTGACCAAAGACAACAAATCCGTCGGAATAATTATACCAGAATATTGTCCGCCAAATGAAATTTGTAAGTTCCATCCGCAATTTTGCGTTGAGAGGTCGCCTATTGCTTTCAACACCTTGGGTATGAGCCCAGCTGTAAACTTGGGCAGGTGCAACTGTGATGACTGGGCCGAAGTCACCTTCTTCCCCTTGTCTTCCGTTTCTTTCTTCTGTAACTTCCACCAGGTCTTCCTGCCTCGCATAGAACTCTTTTGTCATCTCGAAGAATGCGTCATACAGTAGTTCTTTGAACATAAAGTAGTTTTTTTTTAAGGACGATCTAGGAAAAAACAAGAAGGTTCTACAGAATTTCACAACCATAAAACACAAAAATGATGACTTTAGGGAAAACAGCATAAACGAAAACTTCAGAAACACGATTAGAGGGGTAAAGCATTGCATTTCAATTCTGAAACACGAATGCAATTAGTCCACTCTACTGTATATAATGCAAAATTTAAGTCAATATACCTATGTGGGTTTGATATTTAATTTTTGAAATTAAAACGTAGTATGAATGACTGTAATTTATTAAATCTATGATCCAAGATTGTAATGTCAATTCAATGACTCTTAGTTGGGAAATCGGAAAATAGAAAGTAACACAGCATAGGTATCTTTCAAATGGAATACAAACCTTTTTCTATTTGAAACCACATTGTAGCGTAATACAAGCATTATTTTTAGTATTTTTATTGTGTTCCAATAAGATTTTGGAAAAATAAAAAAAACCGCTGCATGTGATATTCCTGAAAAACATAATATTTTGATATATTTTATCCAACTGTCCATGCGAAAATATCATATTCCTGCATTTTGCATTTTTATTACGAGTGATATTTCGGTGATAAGCTCAATTCTCATTTATGTTAAGCATAACCAAATATTTATTATACCATGGTATGAATTCAGAAGAAACTTAACGGGCATTTTAAAAATTCACAGTTCATTATTTACAAGATATAATTAATATATTTTAATCAATTGATGTTATTAGATTTTCCATTTCCGCATAGACCGAAAATAAAAACCTCAGTAGGTTTACATTTTGTTCAACATCCATTCTGTGCGCTATATAATTTGGTAGTCTGTCATTTATTTACCTTTTCAAGAAAGGCAGGGTATGTGTCTCTCTGAAAATGTCTCGCAGCGTAATGAATAGAATTTGAATGGATATTAATACAAAATGACTCGTGTACCAGTGTTTTAACCTAAGGCAACAAACTGAAATCCGAGATGCGTGAACTTCGATTTGTTCCAAGAGTAGTTGTTCTGGCCCCTTTAGATGGATTTGGTTCAAAACATAATTCCACTGAAATTAAAACCCCTCGTACGTGTAATTAAGCAAGATGGCTAGATTTCCTATAAGATCTGTTTGTTATTCTTTTGGTTCTAAACCTCGCAAACCTGTGAAGGTTTTGAATTGTGATCCATTGTTAGACATAATTTTCCCGGATAAAAAAATATTTCTAAAACTGATATTGCGTAAATGTAACTGAATTGTGTTACCTGCATTTGTTTTCAATAAATTTGTCACCTACGTATCCAGAAATAGTTCAAAAGAACGGTAAGTCACACCATTCTTTTGCCAGGTTAACGCTGCATCGACATGGTTATATGAGGAGGAAGACACAGATGGCCGAGATTTTTACAGTAGGTCAGAATTAGAAGAAAAGTTTGTTAGTAAGAAATACTGAAACCTCGGTTTAATCGCAGTGCGTATTCTTTCCCGTTCACAAGAATTCTCCGCAAGGACTCAGCCGTTTATCCTAACTAACTATGGCTTTGATGTCATAATCGTTTACAAGTTCGTTTCATATATAGCAACTGTCACCTGCATCACGCGCTTTAAGTACTTAAATTATTTGCTTTAAATACGGGAAGGAAATAGATGACGGTCAGCCAAAACAAAAAATTGGAAGAGTTTTAAACAGCAGCAAATAGAATAGTAACTGTTGTTGCTTTTTGGCAAATGTAAAACTATCAATGAGCACATTGCTGAAGTGCTAAGAGCAAAAATGCTAAATTCTAATTATTCGTTCCTATTTTTCTCACCATCTATTGGCATAGGTGTCACAAAAACTTTCTTCGACACTGTTCGTGAGAAAACAGCGCATGACTGTTTTAAATTATGATTGATTTCGGATATTCTTTTAGCTGTTGTTAACCTGTGTTGACCTACGTCAACGAGACCACAGGTATGCATAACAATTGCCGTTTATCTAGTATATATTTTTTTATTTTTCTTACTTGAAATTTATTTTGCGCTTTGCGAATTTGGTGTTATGCTATACCTATGTTCGCCCTCCTTCTCTCCAATCACCATTTAGAAACCCCATTTCGTCCGTAAGGTTAAGGGATACGTACGCTGCGGATGGCTACCGCGATGACTCGCATTTGTACAGGGAATACCCGTGTTTTTTGGACAGCAGGGTCATTTCCCACATATTGCTGACTTACCGCCCTCTCTAGGTATTATGAGGCATTCAAGCAATTCATATGATTTAGATCTATCAAAAAAAAAAGACACAGAAAACAAATTGTAACGCGAGGAAAGTCAAACACCAAGACAACAATGAGGTAGTTCTACTGCTGAATGAGGTAGTTCTACTTCGAACTGCTGACCTAATTTTCTGGCTGTATCCTTAAACTCTTCAGTGCAAAGAGTTAGAGAGAAAGGTTGTGTCGAATATGAAACAGCCGACAACTCTTACCCATTTACGGTATCACTACTCTGTGGCTCATAATGAGCACAACAATTCAAAATACCACGCTGCTTTCCTGTTAGGTGAATTTTTCTCCCTTACATTTAGTTTTAATTTATTTCTCTCGTGATTAGCCGTTAACGCCTTAGTAACCGACGCTTTGAGGTTACGCAATAAAAACTGTGGCTTGCTGTATGACAATTACAATTCATCTAGCGGCAAAGGTAAGCTTTTCAAATGCCTGAGTGTTCTACCTGTTGACTTAAACTTTTGCCAGACCTCATCTTTTTATATTCGTCATTATGACCTACATAGTGCGCTCACTGAAAATTTTAAAACGAGTATAATAACCACAGTTAAATGAGCCGAACTATCTGTTAAGTTTCGAAAGAAATGCAGCAGCTTTTTACCTAAAATAAGTGCTCCCATGTAGTGGACGTACCGAACTTTAGTAGCTTTTTTGAACAGAAATATAAAGTTCATTCCGGGCCATAAAACGATATCGGTTTCATGCATTCAGTGCGAATAAAAATGCTTGGAACTTGCTGTAAGGGACATTTGTGCATACAAACATGTTTCAACGTTCTGCATCAAAACAGAACTGTTCGTAAATATATATACGTTCCAATAATATGGTCGAAAAAATTTATTCCTTTTAGTTCCAGAGCGGTTAGGTGAAAACATATAAAAAGGATTGGTTCGAAGAGCAAGTGAAGCCTTGAGTAAATTAAGAATAAGGATAAACTCGGAAACGTCTGACAGAAAAATGTTTTGAAAATTTGAGCGTCGATGGTGAATAGAATATATGCTGTTAGCTAAATTCGTGTAAAAAGAAGCTAAGTTTTACTATCAATTGGAACATATTCCTAAGTATCCAAACAGAAGGGTACGAATCTTTGTGGAATGTCACTAAGGTTCTACTGCTTTTTGAAAAACGTAATTGATGTAGATGGAAGAAATTGGCAAATAATTTTTGGAAGCACATTTCTTTTATTTTATGCCAAAGCGCGACAATGCTGGGTATAATGTTAAAAGAAATTAAAAGGAAATCAACCGACAGAAGCCACCGCATGTAAAGCAGGGACACACCTAATCAGAACAGAAATACAAAGCCCTATGTGAAGACCTACGTTGCTATGGATGCAATGCATTTAATCGGAAAAGATAGAGATACTTATTTGCAAGTATGTTGAGCATTTATATCACCGAACATCAAAAATGAGCCAACCTTCCATGTGTAATTTATAGTTAAATTCCCTAGACTAGAACCTCTGTCAGTACCTTGATCCATAGGTATAATCTGTTGTTTTCAGAAACAGTGGTGAAACTTTACAAAACATACTGAGAAACAGGGATATTCTATAGCATAGGTTTGACTTTGTGATAATGAACTTGAAAGCTCACCACATCTAGACTAGCATGGGACAAAAATTCATTGCGGATAGTTCTGGTCAAAAAGAGAGGTGACTGACTGAAAGTTTAAATGCAGCATCAAATAGATTGGGATTATGACATCCACACAAGACCTCATCCTCAGAGACAAAAGGAAGGATATGTGTACCACATTAAAACACGTAATGACAGGCTCACGAAACGATAATCAATGAACTTACTGCTTTCCACAAAACCTCTCACCTGTATTTAAGGCCAAATAGAACTGACTCTAGATTGACTAAGCACTGTCAGAGAGTACTATTACTGAATGCTGCTGTGAGATATTTGAAGCCACTGCCACTCAGGTAGCTAGATCCATATATGCTATTATGTAGCATTTATATGCAAACACAAGCATATTCATGTTACGCAGAATTTTTTAAAACAAACTATCTCTACAAATGGTATTATATCATGTGCCGATTTAAATTTTCCAGATGTTAGAATGGCTTTTCCCACCTTCAATCCTGTAAATTCGCACCTTGTTATACAACACGCTCAGTGAATACAGCCGCTTTGTTTTTCACAGTTGAAACAAATAATCTGTTTGTAACATCGACAACCGAAGGGACATGGTGGATGCTCTCTCGGTCATCACAGTGTGGTCTTCAAAAAAGACTTACCTGTACATGCCTCACAGGCAGGTGAATATCTCGTAATTTTTTGAAAAAGAAATATATTCTTGCATTGCTTTTTAAGTTTGCACACTTTTTATGAGAACGTTATGAGTGTTTTAAAACCTGGTAATATTTAGCAGTTATGTAAGCTAATTTTGTACTGGATAAAAATATATTATACAGTATATTATGAAAAAAAGTAATTTTATTAATAATTAATGAAAGGAAGATTTTGAAATTACGTTTTAAGAAAGGTTTCCTGAAACGCCTTTTGTAAGGTTCAGTTTTATACACAGTACGTGTTGTATGTTCGTAATTCCAATTAGGTATAGGAGTTGCTTTGGTCACATCGCTTGTTCATTTGTCACAACTATATCACTTTTCATGACTCTTCCGATAGTAGAGGAGTTTACATAATGTTGGTAAAAAAGTGATCCCGGTAGAAATATCACATAGTGGCAGGTCGAAATTGGTTGGTCCCGAAACCCTCAATAGAATATTGCACCAGGATGAGCATGCAACTGATGTGGGACTTTTTTTCGTTTTTTATTCAAGTGCTTCAACTTTCTTATGCTGTTATATGCTCTCGTTTAGTGGTACATGACAGAGGTTACCATAGTTTCTGATCGGGCCACTTGAGTGCTAGGGGAAATTACGAGCTGTACCTCTGTATGTTCTCTTCTGGTAATATTGATTTACCTTAATTTTTCATGGTAACTGTACCAGAAATAAGAATTGATAAGTGAAATTGTGATCACAATTGAGACTTCCAAATATGTTAAACGCTGGTGCCTTGACTTCAAATATTAAGGCGCCTCATGGAACACACTACAGTGTGTGCCCCGCTGAGGGTCTCTAAAGTGTGTGTATTCCTCTCCCCCGAAGGCAAGGGGTCACAGAGATTAATACTCAGTAAATATCATTGAACCTTCTCCGCCATTCAACAATTGGAACGGTTTTGAGGATATAAACTCTGAATTTCCATTCACTCAAATTTCACCAAACGTTTTCCTCGTATTTATATTACACCACTACACCACTCACACATTTTCTCTCTTTCACACAAAACAGCTCTCGGCATCCAATTCGTTTTGCTCCAAAAGCAGGCAGGCACTCCGGCATTTCCCGAAAACAAAATGCCAAAGTAATAAGAAAGACACACACAGAAAAAAAAACATTGAGGAGCAGGCAACATTGTTCCTCTTAACCTAGAACTAAGTATCTCAATTTAAATTTCAACTTAACTTCCTCAATTTTACAGTAAACTGCAATTCTCCGATTACCATTTACGCATCACTGAAAATAATTTTGAATTGTAAGTTTTCCATTATAAAGTCTGTGCCAATAAATTAATTGAAACACTATAATTTTAATATTTTAAATTGAATCTTTAAATTCTACAGACAAGGATTAATTACAATACTAATAGAATATTTATGAACTAGGAAATAGAGATTTACATGATTTTTTTTAATTAGGTCTGTTAATTCACCAAATTTATGCCCACAACATATTTCAAAGCTTAGGATTTATGACACGCATTCATTTTATCAGCAAAGTATTAAATGGGTCATTTCTCGCAGTTATATTTTATTTTATTAGACTATTTTATTTCAAGATTAAGATTAATAGCTGTAAACAAATATTCTTAAACGCAATTAATATTAATAGATAATGCTATAGTAAAAACATAGCGCTTGTGCTTACTTTAAGACATTTTCAAAAGTACTAACTATTTGAAGAGTAATGAAAAGCTCAAACTATATATTTTAAATATATTTTAAGAATAATAAAGCGTTAGATTAATAAGCCTTATTATAATATTTATCATTTGATACATTCAAAAAACATGACACTGTGTATTGATCCTAAACTCTCATTTTTTACATTAATTCAAATTTATTGCAAAACAAGAAAACTGGGTGAAAGTTCACGAAATTGTGCCTTTTGTTACTAAACTTATAGATGGAAAAAAAGCTAATTTATTAAAGCAACAATTTTGAATAGTGTTGATCGAATGGAAGACCATTAGATCATCCATTAATATGGGCATGATGTGAATGAAAAAACTGACATAAAAATCGTTCGCACAGTTTCTTGAGCAGAAACGAAGTAAAAAAAGAAGTTTCTACAATTCGCAAAAACTGCTCTGTAAAGTCAATCAAAACCAAGTGAAACTCATTTCAAACTAAACCATGAACTGTGAGTTAAAAATTTTCGAACGCCTTTGTCCATTCAAAAGCCAATTTACTTGAAAATATCGTAAAGAAAACATCATATAAAAGTGCAGATATCGTCAGGAATGGGCACTGTAGCACTGGAATAAAGTGATGTGAACAGAGAATAACACTGAACACTCCTTTGTAGAGTCGACTGAGAGTGTGTAGAAAACTACACACTCTCAATCGACTCTACAAAGATAACGACAGGCTTTTTCGAAATGCAATCCAATCATTTGATGTGCCATCATGCAATGGGGGGGACTATTGGTTTTATGGAGAGAATCCGTTGTTACCAATGATGTTTAAAGTGACATCCGGGAAATGCCGATTGTCGTAGGAGACCATGTGCACTTTGCAACACGGCACAGTTATCCATTTGAAGAACTGGTGACATATTTTGAGAAACATCTGTTTGATTAGTGTTCTCTAGGTCTGCCTGGTACAATTGTGCAAACGCTTGTATCGTTGTAAATTTGAATCTTTCCCTACTTGTTAGCGCATTTGTGTCACACTGTAGACAATAATGTGTTTTAAGGTTTTATTCGTAAAATAAGTTACCTGTACTTTTTTTCGATGTATTAAGTGGTTGTTATTCACCTAATCGAACGATGGATAAAACTCCCTTCACTTGGCTTTTTAGGCAGATTATAGCTTTTTATTACTCTGAGGTTCTTTATTTATATGTCCATATTTTACTGAAAATGTACTGAAGGAATAGTGTTGCGTTTTCTCAGCCCACAGCAATGCACTTGCAAGTATAATTCCAAATTCTATTTGCATGCATCCACACAGATGTCCCTATTACAGCATAGAGACTTATACCAAACGGTGTTCATTCCTAGGTACACATAAGACGTTTCGGTCAAAAATGATCCGTCAGCTGTTAAAGGTGAAAATTCTTCACTACTTGTTGTTAAAAATTAAACTAAATGTATTTACATTAATTATTGCAAATATATTAGTAATTTGAAACGAATTATGAAATTGATATTTTCCAATGTTTTAAAATTTCTACCTAATTTGCAGGCGTTATTTTTCAGCACATTATACAACAATTGTAATAAGATGCCATGCTTACTCGCAATTTTTGGAAATGCTTTTTAAGATGGTTCTCGCAAATAGAGTTATATTTCATAAGCTTGACTAAAAAATGTTTGCCAGTATTCCGGCATATTTAAAAACACTTTGTATGTTTCTTCATTCTTGATGTTGAGTCGCATGAGGGCAAAAATACTTCAGTTATTCGACTTGTTGGATCAGATCATTTCCGAAATTCTCCCAAAATTATTTTCCTGTAAATTCAATTTTGTTTCCAAGGACTGATTTTGGGGTATTGTAGATAACAACAATTTTATCTAAGGTTTCAAACGCTCAAATAATTCCTTATCACGTTTATCACACAACAGATCTCATTATCCATGTTGGAAGAAAGCCAACGTTCTTGTTACACCCTACTCTAAAGCTTCAAGTCTCCTAATGGAAATCCTGTTTATTCACAAATATGGTGAAGTAAGTTGCAATGATGATACTCCTTGTCACATGCCTTTGCGTTGGATTGATACGATTTGACACATAGAGACTTATACCAATTTTTTCCTTTATATATAAAATTTAACGATATTCCTTGACATGTACTATATATATCGATTGTCATCACATCTTTCCATGAGATGCGATGTCTTTCACGCGCATGTGACGCTATCATGAAATTACTTCTCGTTATTGTATTTAAATATCATACTCAGCTCCAATTTGCTACTAACATTTGAAGATGGGTCCGTTGTGGACCTGTAAGGTCTAATGTTTACTTTATATATTAATATTAAACTTCATCACATCAAATTATTTTGACCTGTCAATTGTTTTATTTGAATCCAATAAGATCGTGTTAAGACGGCAGAGATCTACATAGAAAGCGGACAGTAAAAGTTTCGAATCTTGTACTTATACGAACGACATATGCATCACGTGAAGCGAAGGAATATCATCCAGATCTGCTGTACAACTGTCCTGGACCTGTAAAACGATATTGAAGAACCTCGGAATGTTTGCCGAAACATTTTAAGAACTAATGATATCTATATATATTTGAATAATTCAAACAACGTTATGACAGTTGTTTCGTGGACCAATCAGTAGTTGATAATCAGCTTTGATCAAAATCAGGTTTCAAAAAATGAATTTGAAAATAGAAATTGAGTGTAATTTCGAATGCACAAAGCTGGATATCCGTCTTTAATGGACAGAGCATCTCGACACCTGCAGTGTTCCCAATACGTCCAATCAACAAATATTTTCGAAGCTCTGTGAAACGAGCGTTGAGGACCACATCATCGATGAAAATAAGTAGCTAATCAGTCATCTATCGTTTGCATGGGTCCCCATTTGCTTGATGGAAATAAACCATACTAAAAAATTATCAATAAAATGAAAAACAGTATGCTGAGGAAATATTAGAGCATCTGTAGAGATGCGTGATTTTTTTTTGAGTGGAGGTATAACGACCACCGTGAGCAACTCAATTGGCTATACGCAGTCGCCCGTCCCTAATTTAGGGTCACTGGTTCCAATGTCGGGAGAGATCCAGCGCCGTGAGACAAACACAAATGCCTCATCGAGATTCGAAACAGGACCAAACTCGGACAAATGATCAGAAGCAATCGCTTAGACCACTGCTCCAGCAGAGCGGCCCACCATAAACTAAGCACACCATTAGCAAACACATGTCATTCTTATGCATATCTGATCAAGAAATTTGCAACTTTTCAAGATTCATGAGCTTCGGGAGGAAAATTGAAAGAACAGAAATACCAGCTCTTGGTTGACTAATTATCTGATTCTGGTAGATATCATGGTCGAGAAAACTGTTTACAATTCGCCTTTCTTCCTTATATGACATCCGAAAAGAATGAGTTTGGTGTTTCACATTTCTTGCCGTCTCGCTGAGGTATTGATGGTATAAACGAATACCGCTGGGACGTTTAGTTTCGCCTGTGTTTTGCAAAGCTGACGTCTTGAAATGAACGACAGTATCTTTGTTTACTGTTTTGCGACAACGAGATCGTAGGTACCTGGCAAATTTGGAAGAAAGTTCATCTACCTTCGCTTCATACCGTGGTGTTGTTGCTCGAGAATAGCATTTGACCCAGGAGAAGAAGGAAAATCAGAGAATAAATTGCTGTTGTGGAATCATGAATTTCGTAGATTTTATCAGCTATAGTGGTCTAAATGTAGCAGTTTATCGCCGCCAACTAACGATTTACTGCGTTATCGTAAGTAGGCAACGTAATTAGAAATATTGAGAAGTTATCCTATATTGTATTTATGGACAATCCCCCCTTCCGCATTAACACATCAATTGGACGAGAACAGCCAAGCTCCAGTACCTGAAATAGAAGTTGAATACGCTTCTTCGGGACACAGAAACCCGTTTCAAATACCTTCTGTCATTACTTCCACAGTTGTCGCAATCTGACAAGTCCTAGTAAAATTTAAATCTATATGTAAGTATTCTACAAATAAACTGCGATTCCGCATGAGCAAAGTGTTATCCCGAGTCCGTGTTCTAAAATAGAACCCACAGCAAGTATCCTTTAAATGCAGCAATCACCAGAGCAAATGATACACAGCATCATGAATAATGAGGGCGAAATGACCTAATAGAATCAAATACTCATGTCGAATGGAATACAGAAACCTCCGGTGTCTAGACCTGCTAATATAGCTAGTTGTTCGCGAATATTAAATTATTTGAAATTAGACAATAAATACGTGATATTTGATATATACATTTTATCATATATTTACTTCCAATATCTGGTTATATTTACGCAAGAATTATTACAGCGGTATTTTAATTTACGTCGCCTAACACCAGAGTTTTTAACCTTCAATCTTGTGCTTAGAAACAGCTGATAACTAAGACTATAGTTTATTATATTGCTTAGGATAATTCGAAAATGTAAAGTTTTGGCTTGTTTCCCTTTAAATCCGATTGTTCATATCTCGTACCTAATCCGATAGAATTTTACAAACTAATCACCTACGTGCCTTCTAATAAATTTCCGTAACCTCTAAACACTGTAGTTAAGGTTATTTCGGGTAGAAACGGAACTCCAAAATGTATTTAGAATTGTAGTCATACAAAGAATATATATATTTACGCTTTCCTGTATATAAGTGAAATTGGTAGTATTCTAAATAAAAATGAAAATATTAATATCAATTGCGTTAGTTAAAAACTAAAAATTAGATCTTCATAAATAACTTTGCATCACCAAGTGTATGGTTTTTAAAAACACTCCACTGTGGATGGCCTTTTTTAATACTAATATACACTCAGGTTTTCATAATACACTCACTGACAATGAAATTTCTTCATCTCGAAGAAAACATGCTACAAATCTGAAACTTTGCAAATAGCTCAAATGCGTGTAGGTGTGTGAATTATCCAAGTTTGGTGCGAGTGCGCATCACCGCACACCCTGTGGAGACGCGGCAAGCACGAACGGGCAGCCACATAAATGGGCTTGTAATCGATGCACCATGAAAGCGAAAAGCACCGCCCAAAGCAAGCAAGAATACAGAGTGACAAGAGAGCCGGGTAGACGCCGGATACGTCGATTTACGCAAATTACAGACTTTGATAGAGGCCGGATCATCGCGCTGAAAACCGTAGGGAGGTCTGCTGGAAGTACAGCCCGACACGTGGAACATTCTAACCATACCGTCCGACTGTATTCGGAGCAGAGGTCACGTGACGGCACTGCCACACAGAGGAGACGCTTCGGACAGCACAGGAAGACAACCGGTAGAGGGGTTCAAGGGATCGTGCGCCAAGTAAGAACAGATCTCATGGGGACCCGGCGCACTACACAGGCAGATGTAGTGGCTCCCGTGAGCCGATAAACCATTTACCGACGACTCGCGATAGAATTTAGCCACCGGGCGTCCTTGTGTCCATGGTAACATTAGGCTCACGATAGTCAAACTAGGCCTAAGATGTTTTTTTCATTTTAATTAAAGGTTTAAGGACCACCATGAGCACCTCAGTGGGCTATAAGCAGTCTCCCGTCCCTAATGTGGGGCCACTGGTTCCAGCCAAGAGAGAGGGCCAGTGCCGTAAGACAAACACAACAACCAAGCCTGACCAGGGTTCGAACCCGGACCCTTTTTCGGAAGAATGGTTATAAGTCAGTGCTTTGAGCACAGCGCCAGCTGGCTGACCTAGAATGATTGAAGTAAGATGGTATGGTCCGATGAATCTGGTTTCTTGCTGTACTTTTTGTACGGGCAAGTACGTCTCTTTCGATTACACGGTAAGTGCTGTCATTAGTATACACCGTGAGACGAAAACAAGCCGGTGGAAGAAACGTAATGCTTTGGGCAATGTTGTTTTGGGGAACCCTAGGTTCAGTCATTAAGTGAAAGAAATTATGACGTCTACCGCCTACCTAAACATCAATGACGACCACGTACATTGTTTCTTGCCAACGGTATTTCCATGTAGTAGTGCCTTCTTTCAGAAAAATACTACGCAGTGTCACACTGTCAGGTTTGAGAGAAATTTGTTCACGGAACACACCCAGGTATTGCCCTAAATTTCTACTTTCCCAGAAAGCAATGCAATCGAATATGAGTGGTTTGTGTTGGAACAGCAAATACGAGCTGTGGAACGAACAAGACTCAAAGAATCTGCTGACAACACATATTCACCAGATACTGCAAGATACATTTAAAAACAATCAGTGTTGTAATACAGCCACACACACCTATATTTCACTTCGAAATCCACATGAACCTAACTTGGATGAATTTACAGATTTTTTTGTGTAGTTCGGAGAAGCATCTCATACTTTCAACGAGTTATTAAAAACGTATGACTTTTTCCCGCACTTCCACTGAAATAAGTAGTGAAATGATAAACCCACAAAGGAAATATCACAGTGAAATAAAATTTCACTTAGCATGAATATTGTTGTAAATCAATCACTTCTTTTTCTGATTTCGACATGTAATACATATCAAACTTATTTACAATAAATGTAAGGGTGAGAAAAGTTGGGTTGGGGAACATTGTCCGCCGACAGGGAACACCATGACTGACTCAGCTAATCATTTTCGTGTGGGCATTAAATCCACAGAGAAAGATTTAGACTCCATCGACTAACAAATGATCAGCCTCCCGGAAGAATTACGGCAACGGTATGATTTAGTGAAAGTCTCGCGACTTTAGAAACAATTATATGTACTTTGAATAGTTTTCTAACTTATATAATCTTACAAGTTATAAATTTTATTTTTCTCAGAAATTATTTACAGGATGAACTTATACCAGTGAGAAGTTGCACATCACTTTTATTTATTTATCCTGTTAAAAGAAATACCCAACAATACACAAATTGTGTTAATCTTTACAAAAAGAATATTTAATATCCTACGCCCGTTTCGTCAATATATCATCACATAACAACAACTTTAAAGAATTAATTTAACTGCGGAATGAGTTTGACTTTCAAAGGGGCGAATGACAGCCCACCTAAGTGCAATGGTTGACCTATGCAAGGAGGAACCATCGTAATGATCATCGAATCTTCTGTGCAGAATAATCTCTTAAAATACATATTGTTAGTTACTTTATGTATTTAATTTTTGTTATAATATAGTGATCTGAATCACAGTAGTAAGTAACCATTGTTAAAAATACAGGAAAATACGTCTTTATTCTTCAACACTGAATCAAAGTAAATTAATTAATTGACCATCGGTATGGCCTAAAGTGCTAATGGCTGGCTTCGTACCGGTGTGATATGCGACAGTTTTGTTCCCGAATTTGCACTGCCGCTGATCCACTTCGGATTCTTTGAATCCCTTCTCCACGGTACCCAAAGCTAATGCGTGGATGGCCCGATAATATTGGGTTTAGATGTCTACGCCGTTACAACGGACGTCCTGGTCATCTGTACCTTCCCCATCTGCTTATAAAATACCTTCTCTATCACGACTCAATTTTTATCACTTCTGGCTGAAAAGGGATTGAGTCTACTGCGATGTTCGAAGAACCACTTGTGTGTGGAAACTCCTGAAAGCAACAAAAATAATAATGTTGTTGCGCTGCAAATTTCAGTACCTCACTAGAGTTCATGCATTCTGAGATGTTAGTTTTCACAGTTTTGCGACACAATATGAACGTGATTGTATATTTAAAATAATGGATTTTTCCTAGTTTAGTGCTGTTCCGACGCAAACGGATATTTATTCGTGTGATATATAGAAGATGGAAATTATTTTGTAGGAATCGTATTACAGAGAAGACAGGTGCCCTGCAAGAGAATCTAATGGTTATTAACTATTAATGTATCTTCCCGTTGTAGCCCTGTGTTGCTTCCCGATGTATAAGCCTTCTAAAACTACCCACGTAGCAGTGAATATCGGCTAGATATCGGGCCGATATCGGTGATGTCGGCTGAATGTCGTTAATATCAGTCGACATTGAGCCGATATCGGCATTGTGGACATATCCGACATTGTCGTGCCGTTCTTCAGCCGATATTGGACCGATATCGGCATTTCAGATATATCCGACATTGTCGTGCCGTTCTTTAGCGATATCGGACCGATATCGGCATTTCAGATATATCCGACATTGTATTGCCGTTCTTCAGCCGATATCGCCCCGATATTGGCATTTCAGATATATCCGACATTGTTTTGCCGTTCTTCAGCCGATATCGCTCCGATATTGGCATTTCAGATATATCCGACATTGTCGTGCCGTTCTTCAGCCAATATCGGACCGATATCGGCATTTCAGATATATCCGACATTGTCTTGCCGTTCTTCAGCCGATATCGCCCCGATATTGGCATTTTAGATATATCCGACATTGCATTGCCGTTCTTCAGCCGATATCGGACCGATAGCGGCATTTCAGATGCATCCGACATTGTATTGCCGTTCTTCAGCCGTTATAGCTCCGATATTAGCATTTCAGATATATCCGACATTGTATTGCCGTTCTTCAGCCGATATCGGACCGATATTGGCATTTCAGATATATCCGACATTGTATTGCCGTTCTTCAGCCGATATTGGCATTTTAGGTATATCCGACATTGTCTTGCTGTTCTTCAGACGATATCGGCATTTCAGAAATTACTGACATTGTCTTGCCGTTCTTCAGCCAATATCGCTCCGATATTATCATTGCCGATATATACGATATCGTCTTGCTGCTGTTCGCCCGATATTGCCATTGCCGAAATCATGATTTCGGCAATGCCCATCTTTCCGATCTTCACCTTTTGTGCAGATAGGTATAATAAATAATCTAAAGTACACCGCTACCAGTTTTTATATCATGTAAAATAGAAATAGTATTATATATACTGTATAACTGAGTAGAAATAAAAAAATACTATTATGCTTCTCGTATCAGTGCAATGTCGAACTAAGCCAACAACGGCCGCCCTGGTGGCGCAGTGGTTTAAGGCGTTGGCTTATGACCATTCGCCCAAGATGGTTCCGGGTTCAATGTCGTGTTGTTTTTGTTTTGTTTTTTTGGTTGGAGGTTTAACGACCACCGTGAGCAACTCAATGGGCTATAAGCAGTCGCCCGTCCCTAATTTAAGGCCACTGGTTCCTGGGAAGGGAGAGAGCCAGCGCCGTAAGACAAACACAACACCCATGCCTCGTCGGTATTCGAACCTGGACCCCTCTCAGACGAATGATCAGAGGCCATCGCTTAGACCACTGCACCACCAGGGCGGCGGATGTTGTGTTTGTCTTACGGTACTGGCTCTCTCCCTTCCCTGGAACCTGTGTCTTTAAATTAGGGACGGGTGCCTGCTTATAGTCCATTGAGTTGCTCACGGTGATCGTTAAAATTGCAACCAAAAAAAAAGTAAGCCAAGAACGTTAAATGAAGTTAACGTAGGCGCAACTCTGTTCCACCGTATTCTATTCCCAATCTGGTAGGCAAGACGTCAACGTTGAATTTTGGCGTAAAGCCATCGCTTTTCTAACTGATAAGCTACCGCCTACAGAGGGGAAGGATTTGGCGTTTGGGTAATCCGATTACAGTCAAGCGTGACGGGAGCAGACGAAGCTCCAAACTTGTACTCGCTTTACCTGTGAGTCAACATGGAGGAAGACTACGCCGAAAGCAACTGGTTCTTGTTCCACCATTGTTCACAGAACACGTACTAACTGAAGCTTTCATGTAAGAAGAATAAATCTTATTATACCCTTCTGCATGTTTTTATCATACAAGAATTAATTTTAAAATAGCTCTTGCTAAATTGTAATGTCATATTTTTATAGATGTTGCATTTTTATTGCAGCTTTATCTGCAATACAGAACTGAAGTTTGGAATTCAGAGTCGAAGAAATATTCTTCTCATCCCAAGTAGCAGTGAATATCGGCTAGATATCGGGCCGATATATACGATATCGTCTTGCTATTGTTCACCCGATATTGGCATTGCCGAAATCATGATATCGGCAATGCCCATCTTTCCGTTCTTCACCTTTTATGCAGATAGGTATATTAAATTATATAAAGTACACCGCTACCAGTTTTTATATCATGTAAAATAAAAATAGTATTATATATATTGTATAGCCGAGTAGAAATAGCAAAATGCTATTATGCTTCTCGTATCAGTGCAATGTCAAACTAAGCCAAGAACGGCCGCCCCGAAGGCGCAGTGGTTTAAGGCGCTGGCTTATGACCATTCGCCCAAGATGTATCCGGGTTCAATGTTGTGTTTTTTTTTTTTGTTTTTTTTTTTTTTTTTTTGGTTGGAATTTTAACGACCACCGTGAGCAACTCAATGGGCTATAAGCAGTCGCCCGTCCCTAATTTAAGGCCACTGGTTCCAGGGAAGGAGAGAGCCAGCGCCGTAAGACAAACACAACATCCATGCCTCGTCGGGATTCGAACGCGGACCCCTCTCAGACGAATGATCAAAGGCCATCGCTTAGACCACTGCACCACCAGGGCGGCGGATGTTGTGTTTGTCTTACGGCACTGGCTCTTTCCCTTCCCTGGAACCCGTGTCTTTAAATTAGGGACGGGTGACTGCTTATAGCCCATTGAGTTGCTCACGGTGATCGTTAAACCTCCAACCAACCATAAAAAAAAGCCAGGAACGTAAGAGTTCTTGTCACCTGACGCTGAAGTTGTAGCCAATGAATTCTAATTCATTGCCGCCCCGGTAGCGCAGTGGTCTAAGCGATGGCCTCTGATCATTAGTCTGAACGGGGTCCGGGTTCGAATCCCGGTGAGGCATGGATGTTGTGTTTGTCTTACGGCACTGGCTCTCTCCTTCCCTGGAACCAGTGACCCTAAATTAGGGACGGGCGATTGCTCATATCCCATTGAGTTGCTCACGGTGGTCGTTAAACCTCCAATAAAAAAAAATTCTAATCCCGTTTGTTAAACAATAACCGTAACCTTTAGATACAAGCAAATCGTGGTCGGTGCAAAGAATGTAAAGTTAGATATTCGTTGGGCGGTGAAAATCACACACGATTGACACGAGCTTTATTGTTGATTACTGTTTGTACTTCGCTTCGGTGCCTGATTCCTTTGAAACATTTTTTTATATCAGCTGGTATGTATAAAAGTAAACTTACCAAATCTCGTTTTGTGCAAAAACGTCGTCGCAGCTGACATGCTTACGGTTTTTTGTAGTGAAGCATCTGATAATTGCCATACTATTTTGAACGATAACGGAGTTCCTTGTAAAATGCCTAAAATTAATGAAAACTCCCAACAGCCTTTTCCCGTTTTTATTGCAGCTAATAATACTGTTTTTCATGGTGAAACAACTTCATAGAACACAGTATTAATTGAGAATGCTGAAGTGCACAAAGATAAGGCTAAACATTCGGGCGAGTTTCGCAATAAACTTTCTGCATGGGCTATCAGAAATAATATTACCCATAAAGCACTAAATGAGCTGATAAAAATATTGAAACCCATGAAACCTGATCTTCCTGATGATTCTCGGACCCTATTAAATACTAATGTAAGAGATTGCACGTTGCCCATGAAAGAAATTGCTGGAGATTGGGGGGAATATTGCTACATTGGATTAAGGAAAAGCATTTTAGAGCAACTGAAGTGTTTGAAATTGTGCAATGTGAATAATCGCACGTTGACATTTTCTGTAAATGTTGGTGGCTTGCCATTATTCAAAAGTTCTTCCTTACAACTTTGGCCGATATTAGGGAAAATCGATGCTGCAAAAAGCTCTGAAAGATTTGAGTCTTTTTTAATTGCAGTGTTTTGTGGCAGAAAGAAGCCGATGTTGAATGCCTTTCTACATGACTTTATTACAGAATACTGCACATTAAAAAGTAAAGGTATTGTCTATGATGGTAATACTTACAGTATAACCTTAAGCATGATTATTTCGGATGCACCTGCAAGAGCATACATTAAATGTATAAAAGGGAATGCTGGGTACTTTAGCTGTGACAGGTGTACTGTTAAAGCTCAAAGAGTATGTGGACGCATGGTTCTTGATGATATTGCAGCACCAAATAGAACTAAAATGAGTTTTGATGCTCAAATTCAGCATGAGCATCATACTGGTATATCACCATTGCTGGACACGGGAATCAACATGGTAAGAGATGTACCTTTAGATTATATGCATTTGATATGTTCAGGGATTATGAGAAAAATGCTTCAGCTATGGATCCGTGGCCCCAATAAAACACGTATAAGCTGCAAACTAAAGAAAAAAATAAATAATCATTTAGAGGAGCTAAAAAAGTACATGCCAAAAGAGTTTTCAAACAAACCTCGATCTGTAAATGAACTTGATAGGTGGAAGGCAACAGAGTTCCGACAATTTTTGTTATATATTGGACCAGTTGTTTTAAAAGGTGTTTTAAAAAAGAAAGTCTATAACCATTTTCTTCTGCTCTTTGCTTCTATGAGTATCTTAATCAATGAAGAATTTTGCCATGAACATTGTAAGTATGCTGAAGAATTACTGAAATTATTTGTCAAGGAATTTCCTAAATTGTACACAATATATCAGTGTACTTACAATGTCCATTTAGCAATTCACATTGCAGATGATGTTAAAAACTTCGGCAAACTAGATAATTTTTCCGCATTTCCTTTCGAAAATTTTCTAGGCAAGTTGAAAAAAACTTATACGCTCACCAAATAAGCCTTTACAGCAAATATTTAGACGATTATCAGAACTGAAAAGTGTTCCTGTAGAAACAAAAATATTTTCTGCTAATAAGAAACACCACAATGGACCACTAGTGGGAGATCAGGATGTTGATCAGTATTTGGAGGTAATAATGTCTAACATGATGATGTCTGCATCATCACAATGTAATAGCTATCTAATGCTCTCAAATGAAACCATAATAAAAGCCAAAAATTTTGTTTCGAAGTGCACAAATCGTAGCCATTCTTGTTCGGCGGCTTGCTTTAACGTTATTGGATATGAATTTAAGGAGAAAAAGCCATTTTTTAAATATCCTCTTAAATCATCTCATTTGAATATTTATGAAATCTCCAACTTGTCCTCAAACCTCTCAATCTGGACATTACAATCAGTTCAACGGAAGTGTGTAGTTTTCCCAAAAGGCCTTTCATTTGTTTCATTACCTTTGTTAGATGAGCCACATTTGTAATTTTTCCTCTTCCCCCTACTGTTCAGATTTATTAAAAATCTTTAAAATTTGTACTTATGATAGAATATGGTTTAGAGATGCTGCCATATTCCCATGACAATGTGGTGCAATCAGGGTTGGAAAGGTAACTTATTCGTTAAGTAATATACAAGTAATTTCAGAGTTGAAAAAATATTTTTCTCATAATACGTGGTAAATACGTCATGTTAATTAACACAGCAATCGGACATCGCCGAATTGACTGTAATTACTGTTTCACACATGAATTAAATCGCATAAGAAAACTTGAAATTTTCACGTTTTCTGATGTGATTTAATTCACGTGTGAAACAGCAATTACAGTCTATTCGGCGATGTCCTATTGCTGTGTTAAGTATCATACAAGTAATTTACTTTACGTAGAAAACCAGTTTTTTACACAGACGTAAAAAAACTGCTGTCAGGTATGATATTGTGTTCAGAGGAACACAATATGGTTACCCTATTCATGTTGAAAACATCTGCTCCATTGATAAAGTTGTGTTATCTGCTCAGGTTTATTTCATAGTGCACAGAATTGGGATAAACCTAAAGTTCTGAATACATGTCCAAAGTTTTTACTCGGGGATCCGAAATGTAGCTACAAACCAAAACGCTCTAGAATGCGTATGTGAAAACTTCTACAGCATGCATAAAACAAAGTTCTAAACTTTTATATGAATTTCTTACCAATGCAAAGGCACTTTTAGTAATTTTCGTTTTAAAACCTTTAGATGTTTCAAAACTTCTTTGTAGTGAAAGCAATTATTTATTAATATTAAAGTGTATTTTTTTGAGGGGTGGGGGTTAATTTGTATCTAATCTCTTCTTTGTTGCTTTCCTTCACTATGCAGAGAGCACATATAATGGCAAAGTACTGCATTGTTGAGTTCATGGATGAAGGCAGAGTGGAAGCCATTCCAATGAATTGGTTGTCACCAAAAAAAACTACAGCAAAGTGGCCCAAAGTAAATTCTGTAGTGAGATGCCAGATTATGAAGGGAAAGGAATATGCAGATACTCGCTGGAGCCAAGTTAAGGTGCGACAAATTGGCAAGGCTGGTACGTATATATTTCAGCATTTCTAAGATTTGTGTGTGTGTGTGTGTGTGTGTTAAATTATGACAGAAGTTGCTTGGTTTCCTGTGCATATTTATATCTTCATGATTCATGTGTACTGTTAATAAATGAGTGTTTTTTTTTCCTTTTACTCAGTTGCAGGTCAAAACATTAGCATATTTTTGTAACTGTTGATTCATCTCACGAGG
The DNA here is from genome assembly GCA_039090855.1 of Macrothele yani. Taxonomy (NCBI): domain Eukaryota; kingdom Metazoa; phylum Arthropoda; class Arachnida; order Araneae; family Macrothelidae; genus Macrothele; species Macrothele yani. The sequence goes on along the minus strand of CM077034.1, from coordinate 156,644,445 downwards.
TCTGGGGAAAATAAATGTGATGTAATACATACAGCTTAAATTGAATGTCATCAAATCGGTGCGAAATGCTCAAATCGAACCCATGCATTGTAAATATTGGGAAGAATTAAATCTGTTAATGTAAGTGTTTGTGCAACTGAAAACATGTATATTTGTCAACAGACATGAAAAACTTGCACTGAAAAATATATTTCTGGTTGTACGTTATATATTTTTGCTTAGTTGAAATTAAGATATTTTTTCATGAAATTAAGAGAAGCCTCATTTTTTTTTCTATTTTCGAGAAGTGGGCATTTTTTCCGTAGGCATTCATTCTTTCCTCATATGAGCACCGCACCACCCACGTTTTGACGAACAAAGAATGCTTACAGTAAGCACCTAAAACAAAATGCGATTTTGAAGCAGTCGCCTCGAAAAAAATGAATCTGAATTCGCAGCATAAACTAAAAATCATACGTTAAATAAAATGGAATAATCCAAGGCTTAAATAAATAGTCTGGCTAAGCATTTACATACTTTCAGTAATATCCTTATTTTTGTGCATTTCGCAACTGAGAAAATAAATTGGGCACATCAATCTTGTAAAAAAAATTACATACCTTTGTTCCAGAGAAGAATGCTGATATTTTTTTGCATTTATTAGCTTCTTTTTGAAGCTGGCGTTCACTTTCACGTTTCCTTCTGTCTTTCGATGGCATGGTAAAAGGGTCCACGTGTTGGTTGAAGGTTATAACTGGAATACTGGTCACTAACTAACCTCGGTAGATTTAGCGTCTTACAAACGTCCTGTAGGCCGGCTGGGAAGGGGTGGGGGGAGGAGGAATGGCGAGAGCGCATCGGAGTGGAGGTGGAGACAAAGTGGGTGGGTGGGGGATAGAGGGAGCAAATACTGTACAACTCTTTTGTCAGTACTTTGTACAAACTCGTTCCTCACCTAGTAGCTCAGCGCGAGCGAGCAGGTCCTTTTGTTCTAAATCTCGCCCTTCCTTTCCTTTGTAGCTTATCGGCTTTCGTCTTCCAGGAATCTTAAGGAGTGGGTCCCTAGTTGCAATGACAACGGGGTGGTTACGACTTTCTAGCGTAGACGAGAGGTTAATATGGAACCATTTTGGTTTCACAGCTGTCATGATTGATTAGCGCAGGTCGGCGCGCGCGGTTTGCAGTTTTCATTTTAGGGCGGTCAGGGCGGAATTTTTTTTTTAATTAATTGGCAGTAGGGCGCATACTTTTAGCGTTAGGGCAGGCAGGGCGGCATTTTTCAAACCTGAGGTCGGGCAGGGCAAAAAATGCCTAAATGAACCCTGTTGATGTACACCACCATAGGGGTTAAGATTAAAAACAATTTAAAACTAAAATTTTGAATTTTTCAAAATGCGACGCTCCAAAAAATTCGAAATTTCTTTAAATCAATCTTTATATGTTTGGTATTTGATTGTGTGAGTTGTAACTTGGGATGATAATGGGTTTACTTAAAAAGGTATTATATTCAAATATAGCCTAACACAAGAATTTAATGAAAAAAAAATAAGAAAACATATACACTGAAAATAAATTTGGGCTAAATCTTAAAAAAGTTTCATTAGTAACAATAGATATAGTATTTCTGTTATTTAAAATCATTTATTTAAACAAAGTTTTATTTTTAATTGATTGCTTAAAATCTGAGGAACATGGGTTTAAAAATGTTATTAATTTCATTATTCAAATTTGTAATAATTCACAATACAATATAAAAAATGAACAGACTTTAAAAAGTAATTCCAATTACTGCTCCAGAAAAACCCCAAAATAATAACATATGGCAGTGAATTGCTTACATTTATGCAAATTATATTCCTAATCTTAAACTTAGATCGTCACTTAAAGCAGAATCTCCTAAAATTAAAAAAAAACTTGCATCATTGTTTTTAAGTGAAATCACACCTGTAGAGATAATTGAAATAGTTGCTTTAAAAGCTTCAGTAGTTTGGTGTATTTCTGTTTCAGAGAGATTGTAGAGTCTTCCTGTCGGAGTCACAGGATTTACTTTACACAAGACGTAACTTACAGGAAGCCATATTACATCTTGTGGGCTAGGGTAGGAAAAGGATGTAGATGGACCAGCTGGATGTAAAAAAGAGACCTTAACTTCATTCTCACTCTCTTCTTTGGCTAGAACATATGCTACCCACCAGTTGTTTTCATAGATTATGGTTATGTAACCACTAATTTCTGTTATTTGCAGTCTGTCTTGTAATGCTGATACTTTTTCAGTAAGTGACTCGTTTGATTCTGAGAACATCTTCACTTTTATGTTTGAATTACTCAATGGGATAGGAATAAAAGCATGAAGTTTCTGGGTACCTTGTATTGTTAGAGACTTGCTAAGAAACAGACCAATTTTTGAAAAATCGCCTATGTATTCTTCTTGACTTACATATGTAAAGTTTGCCACAAACATGTTCTGAATTGCCCATTCGTACAACTGAAATGGTGTTTGAATTTGATTCTCGTAAGGGCGTTGTAAGCTGGCTTGGGCAGCTAACCTTTTCACCGTTCCACCAAGGCCATCACATGGCCCCTTCCTGTGTGCTGTTGCTGAAAAATGCCATTCCGCATCAATGTTGAAGTCATCTTGATGGAAACATACGTTTGTGAATTTTTTCCGATTTTTGTACTGGGCTGCAGACCCGTCAGAGAAATAGTAAATTTTTTTGACGCTGTTGTCACCAAACTTACTTTTCAAGAAGTTAATAAGATTTTTTGGAAGCAGTACAGTGCAATTGTGTTGTGCTCTAAACATTCAGAAATTACTACAAAACTTACATGTTCAGTCTTTTCTGTTTTGTAATAGATGACAAATGGGTGGACTGTGGCTTGCCCACTGGTCCAGTGATAGCTCTGGGCTTCATCTTGAAGAAGAAAACTATAATTTTCGGCAAATTCACAAATGACTATAAATGCTGAGTCCTAGAGGTTTTCCTTAGTACTATTCATAAAAGAGCTTTGCTGCTTAGCAATGAAGTCATGTCTGACCAAAGCAGACATTTTTTTGTAAAACAAATCAATAAAATCTGAAGTTGATTTTTCTAATGTCTCCAAGTTGCATCTTCAACGCCTACAGATTCATGAGGGAATAGCAAAAATCCCCCCAATGAGGCGTGGCGGATAACGAGACCAACAGGAATATTAATATCTTGAAAACAGGGGTATTCAGAGCCCCTTTGGGGTTAAAATTTGTGATTCTCGGTTGTTCATCCAAAATGTCAAAAGAGCCATCTGTCTAGCCCAAGGTTATATGAGAACAAAAGATGAATAATTCCTAGAAGGAGACTGAGAAAAACTAGGGTTCATAAAAACTAAATATGGACCAAAAAGTAGAACAATTGACAGACAGTATTTCATACAATATTTGAAGTGAACACAGTCAGTTTGGGTTACGTATTCAGTTGGATGACATAACTTTGTATGGTAAATTATTCTGCAAGATGTCAAGGTCTCTTAAGTACATAGTATGACTGAATGATGAAGGGATGCTTGCACCAACACATTGAGGTGTAGTTTCATTTTCACAAGTTGTTTCTTCCTTGTTTCTTGGATGTTATTGTCATTATTCAAAATCTGTGAGGTAGCAGACTGGGCCATAACAGGGTCAGCGAGCAGCACTACCTTTTTTGTGTCATTCAGTTTGTAGACATTAGGGCTATTCTGTAGAGCTGGATTGCTCATCACATGCTTCCCTTTATGAACTCTCATCATATATGTTATTGTATGTCTTATAGTGACCCCCCTCCCCCTTTTTTGATGTTTTGCATTTTTTTCATATTTTTAGATAATTACGACTCTGCAAGGAAGAAAGCGAGAAAAGCAGAGTTTACATCAAATGTGGACTCAACCGACTTTGATGAACCTCAAAAAAAAAAAAAAAAACCGCAGGTACATGGAATTTGAAACATCGCAGACAACTAATAAAATAATTGATGTATCTCGTGAAAATGATTTTCCGAAAACCATTCCTCCACTGTCTGCAGATGACAGTTCAGGAGACAGCACTGACCTAGAACTAACGGAAGTAGACAAAAGAACAGTAAGCCCTCCTAGGAATTTGGGTGTGCAGACAAATGATAAGCTTTTTGGTAAGTTCTTCATATTACATTGAAAATGGTAAGATATGTAATTTGTTGTGGAAAAAGAAATTAATTAAAAACTATTAGTGTCTTCTAATCTTCTTTTTACAGTGCGATTCACCTCATAGTGACCCCAGGTGTTAGGCTGTAAGCTGTAACCTCACTATTTTTTGCCTTAATTGCATTGATAATATTTTGTCTATGCCTTTCAGCCCTGTGAAATTGCAGCTAACACCTTGCCAACAGCAGTAGCCTCTTCCAACGGAGACTAGGTTTATGTTAAGATAGTTCAATGCGCTGGATATATGAGTGGAAAATATGCCATTTGTGCGGAAATAAGGAGGTTACTGGAAATAATTGAATATTTATGAGTAACAATATGGTTGAGTAACAATATTATAATGATCTCACACTCCTGGAAAGTGCTATTCATCAGGCATGGTCTCAGATTCCACAAACCACCTATCAACATCTCGTGGAGTCCATGCCACGAAGAATCGACGCAGTATTAAGAGCAAAAAGTGTCCCAATGAAGTACTGAGGGAGTGGTCATAATAAAGTGGCCACTCAGTGTATATATATATGTCCTCTCCTCCATACATGATGAAAAATTGGCTGTGCCCAGTGTACTTACAATTTGAAAATTTATATCAATTAACTTGTGAGTTTATGAAACTGTCCAACTTTAAATTGTGGCTTTTTTTATTTTTATTTCTAGCTATGTTTGAAACTATACTGAAGAAAATTGAAGGGCTGAAATATGACTTGAAATTTCTGACTAAAGAAGTTAGTCGCAACAGTGATGCAATTCAAGCTCTTCAGAGCTGCAATAACTTGCAGCAGCCAAATGTCATTCAGAGCAGTTTTTCTTTTCCTGTTTCTTCAAAAGAAGAAATGAGTGATGTTGAGACAATGCTGCAGAAAGATGAAAACAAGAGTATTCTGGTAAATTCGAAACCTAATTGTTCCAGTGTTAACTGAAGTTTGATTATAACTTTTTCATGTTGCTGATATTATTCCTTGCTGCATTAATGCGGGACAGTACAGAAAATTACCACTGGGCAATGACACACAATAACATGTAGGTCTTTCTGGTGAACTCTTTTTCAAACAGGGAGGGCCACAATTCTGACCTCCTCTGACTGTTCGCTTCTCCACTCGACTAGTGTTGGGGCTTTGCCCATTTCACACTCATTTTGAGGAACACGTCACGTAGACCTCTTGGAGTTAACACGCTTGTGCTTTATAATTGGGCAATTATATGCGTGAGTAAAAATGAAAAAAATATTGCAGAGAACTACTCTATTTACTAGCATTAACAGTGATAGGTATGATTTTGTTAATTAAAAGTGGGGTGGGGGTCTCATAAAAAGGATATATACCATGTAATTTACTACAACGAGATGTTCTGCTCGTTACATCAGAGTGCTTACTAAATCCTACCACTTGGCCTGGCGAAAATTCCTTTAGTTTGGTGTCTTGTGGCTGACGAGGGTAGGCTGCTATGCTGAGTATTCTTGCTTATGGTAATTACCCAATCCCTAGGGAAATGGCTTATCCTGCTGACATGAAAGAGCTTTATTTTCAGGGGACTATTTTTTTTTGTGATATTTTAATGTGTGATTTCAATTTCCAGATTCATGACCTCTTCTATCCACGAAGGACACTATCGTAGTTAGCCCCAGATAAAATACACTATCTTATTGGTATTTTCTTAGAAATCATACACGATATTCTTCCACTGATTCGCGGAGTTCCACTTTTTTCGTCATCATTTGTGTCATACTCGAGATCGATGCAAAACCGAAGAGAAATTTTGGCGGTATTAGTTGGAGGAGAGATTCGTTTGCCATCAGGAAGCGATATTCCATCTCTTAAAACTTTCGGAAACGGAAATTAAACGGAGAAATGACTTTCCCAGTTATCGTAATGCCCTTTTCTAACAATGTTTCTTCTGCCCAGTATTGAGTATAATTTTATTAAATAAATATTTGTATTTCAGCTTGGAAATGGAGGAAACGTTTTCGAAAATGGAAGTTAGACGGCGCAGGATTTTCCTCTAATCTTCAGGCATGAGATTTTTTGGCGGATTCAAGGTATTTTGGCATTTTTATCAGCATTTGTGTGGTTCTCGAGATCGATACATAACTGAACAGAATTTGGGGGAAAGTTGTTTTCCGTCGGTGGATGAAAGTGCTACTTTCGAAATCGGAAGTTAGAATGGAGTGAAGGTTTCTCCCGTAATCGTAATTTTTTTCTTGCAATATACTTTTTCTCAGTATTGTTGGTAAATATAATTTTATTGAATGGATGTGCATTTCAGCTTGAAAATGTACGGAAAATTTCTGAAAACGGAAATCGGTGCGAAGATTTCTCCCGTAATCGTTACCCCCCCTCCCTTTTGCGTAATGTTTCCTCTATCTTGCGTTGTTAAATGTTGATTTTATATTTTGAATAGAGTAATGTGGTCCAGTTTAATATTTACATAAATAAATTAACATTAACAATTTTGTCTTGCTCATGCTGTGTTTTATTCACACTGTTTCGTCGTACATTCCGATTTTTTACCCAGTTAAAAAGTTCAGCTTTTTTTTTCTTCGTCAGTCTCATGTATGAGAAATACAAAGGAACAAAAATTATGATTGTTATTTAATTCAGTGTATTAAATTGCATACTATGTATGAATTATTAACATCTGGAACAAGTATATAAATAGGGAAAGAGCTCCAGAAACAGCTGCCTAGACCATAGTTACAGACAACTTGTCCTCATCAGTATAAAGCATGGTGCCCTCCGACCACAATTAGCAATGGTTTCCTTGTGTGTTTTGTATAATTTTTATATTATTTGGCATACAACTGGTGTTTTCCTGTAGTTGGATGCTTTCAAATAAGATGCCATTGTTTTAATTTGATGTGCTAGCAACTGCAAATAATTTGGAAAGGAATTCTATAGGTATAAAAAGCAAACTATATATATATATTTAAAAATTGTCATGCTGTTTAATCTGATTATTTCTTCCAAAATTCTTTTGCAGTAGCAGTGTACACAACACTTGTTCTAATAAATTATATGTATTTAAACTCAGCAGCCTTTCTGCTGTCAAATTCTGAGAATTTATTTAACTTAGTGTTCATTCTAGAATTAAAAAAAAAGGACAGGGTAATTTTCAGGAAACGGGGCGGATTTTATAATGGGGCAATTTATATGCGCGAGTGTATAAAAAAAAGGGGGGGGGGCATAATTTTACCTTCCCCACAAAAAAATTCAACTGCTGCTGTACAGATTCTACTTTTAAAAGCCTGGAAATAGTGTTTTTTTTTTATTTAAATATTTTTTTTTACGTCAAAAAGATGTCTACCTAAGCAGTCAGCCGATTTCAAGGAAAACGCAATTTTTTTAATTATTGTTCACCGGCGTTTCATGTTATGAGAGAAGCTCAGTTCATAATTCAACAATAAAAGAATTTAGCACCCAGCTAGGTTATTTATTGGTATTTAAGCGTGACCAGCACCAAGCAGTTAACAGAATCAAAGTATAAAATAAAGAAAAAAAAGGTTTAGTCAGTTGTAAAACAATGATTAATAAGTCATATGAAGAAAATTGAAACATCCTTTTTATCCCCCCTACCCCCAAAAGATACAAAACATCTTAACACTTTTGAAAAAAATACTTAATATCGGCATATGGGACACTCTTTTTGAAGAAGTACCTAATTTCTGCAGATTAGCATCTGTTTTAAGTGCAGCACTTTTGGGAAATCTGGCTTTTTTAAAAGCACATGAGAAAGCTGCCGATAAATTGAAAAAATATGTAAATGAAACCTACTTTAACTCCAGTTTTTAAAAATTCTTAAAAATTACTTTTGAGCAATTAATGGGTGCAAATGAAAGAGCCAGTATTCCCAGATTTTTAAGCCTGAACTAGCATTTAAAAATAGAGCACCATCAACAAATACCCCCCTTCAGTGTTTTTCCTCCCTCCAGAAGCTTTGTTGTAACTTCCCTTCCCCTGCAACTTACCTTTTCTTCATGTTCCCACGGATGCCCCCCCCGCACACACACAGTTTGCACTTATTTAGCTGAAATTCATCTTATTTTTGTTTTTCTTAATTTGGGAAGGGAGTAAAGCCATCACTTTGCCTTCACAAATTTGGAACTTAATGAGTGGGAGGAACAGCTTTTGGTGTTGCATTATTGAATTTGGGTTCTGTGGCTGTATTTTTCGATGACTGATGAACTGACGATTGCTTAGTTGGGTGGGGGAGCAAACTGGCTGGGCATCCCACCCTGCAAAAAGGCTATAGGGAGAACACTAAGTTCTGGGGGAAAGCAGGACATTTTGTTACTCTCTAAACAGTGACAGGGTGCATTTGATCATTTAAAAAATGGGCAGGACAGTGCACCCTACAAAAACTGCCTAAAGTGAACACTATAATTTGTGATAATGAAAAAGTATCCTCAGAATGAATGTTCTTTTCCCCCTCCAATTGTTTAATGATGTTGAAAGCCAGCACTAACAAATTTTCATTTTTGCATTTGTAGGTCCAGCAATTGTCAAGAACTGGAGGAAATTATGCAAAACAGTGTGTGTATCTCATTAGAAAGTACTGAAGAAAGTACTGACAACTGCAATGGCTTTGGGCTTCAGTTTCCATGGAAAGAAAGGGAAGGAAGCCTTTAGTGCTACCCTGTTATGTGATGCAATAATGAGTAAGTAAACAATTTAGAAATATTCTGATATCACGAATAGAAAATAATTTACATATCACACTGGATGCTAAATATCTCATTAAAATATCAAGATCAAGTTTCGAAAACATTGATTTCCGTTAGACAGGATTAGCAAGACAATATCCACACACGCACACGCACACACACACGCACACACACAAATATATGTATTAAATATAATAATTCTACTGGTCCATCTGCAGTCGTTAAGAAACAAGAGTTTGCCAGATTTTTTATGGCTCTGATTTTATTGCCTTTGACTTGGTTTTACCCCCTGTTGCCAATTTCTGTGCCTGTTACTACATTACTTTTAGTTGCTCAATTTTTTTTTGTGATTTTATTATTCTTATCCAATAATTGCATGTGCTACTGTTGTACAAAAGTAATAAGGGATATTCACATTCCATCACAATCACCATCATCTGTGGTATGAAAAATCCCACACTTACTATCATATGAATTATGTCGCAATCATGTGATCAGTGGACACCGTTAGGTTGATGCCATAAGATTGCTGCATCCTGGAATATAAAGTATGAAGAATCTCCTTTTTGCACCTTAGACTTTGATGATAGACATCACACACCTCGTATTTTCTTCAAATTCAGCCGTCATATGCAGACAATATCACCATAACGAAATGACATTACTGTCTAGCAGCTTTAAAAAGGATAGCATGCAGCACTGGAATGCTTTTTCAAATTTAGTCATCATACAAAAATAATGTCCTCATGAAATGGTCTTTAAATTTCTGAAGGAATGCACAAACTAAACATCCCACCAGGACACAGACACCCTATGAATTAAAAAAATTTCCATCCTGACAGGGCTTGAGTGCTGTCAGGAAACATTTTTGTTTAGTTTATTACCAAAAATAAAACATCAGTAAAAATTACAAACAAAACAAAATCTGGCAACTTTGTATTTTGAAATCTGGCTCAATGTATGTATTAAAATGTAGTAAGAAATGTTTATCTGCTTTATTGTAAAGCAACTTTCTTCTTCCTATTTCTCTTTTAAGGAGCAGTTCAAGTAGTTCCAGTGACAGATTTAGAAATTAGCAAAATAATTGGAAAGTTCTTAGCTACTGCATCAGACAGAGATGGAGGTAGAAAGGAAAGAGCAAGTGTTAAAAATGTAACAATATAACATCACTGCCATATTGGGCTAGTTAAAGAAAAAATATTGTTATTACTGTAAATAAACAATTTGTTTACCTTTGCATTGTGTTTAAACTGATTTTCTAATACAATTTTAGCATTTTAATTACTGTAAATAAACTGCTTTTTTTATTATGTTTTACGGGACTTTGTAATATAATAATAGCACTGCTGTTGCTCAAATCTAAGGATATAATATTTTGGAATTTGATGTGCACTCCTTACACTGGGTGCCCACTGGTCAGGGAATTTGATTTTGTCCAAAAAAAGTCGAGGAAAATTGTTTTTTTTGCCTAAACCTGGAAAATCCGCACAACTATTCTGGAAAATGAGCGACCCCTTGTCATATCTGCTAAGTGTTAAGATTTTGCCGTATTTTGAGCCTGAATCCTCCTTCGCTAGCCCGGTTCTATTCACTGATGAACCCGGAAGTCCGAGGAGAAACAAGGTCATGTGCCGCTCTTGCTGAGAGAGAGAAAGGAGGATTGAGCAGGGGCGAGCCCACAATATTCGCACCATGGCAAAGATTTCCCACACCTCTGCTGTCTCCTCAGGATAAGGGGAGAAGGAATGCTAGTGCCCCCCCAACTCTTTGTCTTTGTTGACGCAAAGTTGCTCCAACGAATGAGAATGCAATCGTAAGTACAGGCTATCGTATTTTAGCGTTATCTTTCAGGTGGAAGCACATGAGATGAGCTTTGAGCAGTCTTTGAGTTAAAATATCTTCATGCTTCTTTTACATTGTGCACGTTAGCATTTTCTTCAAAATGAGCAATAAGAAAATGGTTTTCAATTTGGAATTGACTGAAAAAGAATTGAATCCAGAATAGACAGAAAAAAAATTAAAAAAAAAAGTAGAAGAACAAATTATCGAACTACAAAAAAAAAAAAAAGGTTTTGCACATGTACGAGTAATTTATTTTTCCAAGCAATGTAAGTTAATACAGCCAATTCCTTTGGGTCCCAATTTTGCTAAAGTCCCCCGATTTAATGATACCCCCAATTTAGTGATTATTTTTGCCAGTTCACTGAGTCATAAATTGTGCTTTAATTGCATTTTAAAATATTTTAATTGCTAATTACTAGTATGGTATATGGTTTAATTATTAATCTGTTATGTTAATACGCTTAGGACAATTTTTGCTTTGGTCGATTTTACTTCATATTGAGTAGAAATCCTAGTTTTTCTACTGTAAAAGTGCAGTGGATTTTAAAAGTATGGTCTGGAATTTTTCTGGAAAAGTCGGGGAATTTTATTCGTGAAATTGAGTGGGAACCCTGTTACATTTAATGTAAGGAGTTAAAAATCCCCATTCTTTTCAATGCAAATACATACAAGGAAAAACAATATCAGAATCCCAGTATGTTTATTCTCATGTTGTAATGACTGTAAAAAGCACTTGGAAACTGTCAGCAATACAGGTGCTCATACGTGAAAAAACATGGGAAAATTGTTAAAAGAAAAGGCAATTATAACTGCCCAAACTCTTATATAATTCTCCATGATTAGATACACTGTACTATTGCATTCTATCAGTGGCTCAGGGACCTGATAATTCTGACATCTGTTAGGTGAGGACATTGAAACAATATTGCAAAACGTTATCCTACCAAGTATTCTAGCGAGATTGGACCAATATTTTAACATAGCACTGTGTTACTCAGAGCTAAAGATATAATATTTGGGGTAGGTATAAAAAGAGTGTAATTCAATCTGTACTCATTACATTAAATGTAAGGGTACTTTGACAAAAAAAAACAAAAAAAAAACGTTATTTGCAATGCAAATATACATACATACAAGGAAAAAAAATCAAAATTTCAGTACATGTTTATTTTCTAATGTAATTAATTAAAAAAACACAATTTAAAAAACACTTGGAAACAGAACACTGCTCACACATTTACATAATATTTCTTGATTAGAGTCACTGAACTATGACGTTTTACCAGTGGTTCTGACATATATTAGGTGAGGTCATTGAAACGATATTGCAAAAGGTTATCCTCCCAAGTATTCAGATGACACTGGCTAAGTGTCGGTTCCATTAAATCCGACAAACAGCCAATATGGGTTAGATGACGGTTATATCTATAGATATAACCGTCATCTAACTGATATCGGCTACAGATATTGGACCAATATCGGCTACAGGTATATGAGACGGATATCGGCTACAGATATCGGACCCATATCGGCTACAGATATCGGACCCATATCGGCTACAGATATTGGACCCATATCGGCTACAGATATCGGACCCATATCGGCTACAGATATCGGACCCATATCGGCTACAGATATCGGACCGATATCGGCTACAGATATTGGACCGATATCGGCTATAGATTTTGGACTGATATCGGCTACAGATATCGGACCGATATTGCAAAAAGTTATCCTCCCTGATATTTAGCCGATATCGGTTATATCGGCTACGGACATGGAGCCGATGTCGGGCCGACATTAATTGCTACTTGGGATGTCCCCAAAACGAAGTCACTTATCTCTAAACACCACACGTTTACATTCTGTGGAGTACCACGTCCCTATGGATTGGCACTACTGCAAAAGGAGCCGGCGATGTTACGGTGTTAATGGCAGCACACTGAAGGAGCGCTGAGATAGCAGATTTGCTTCCGCGAGGCTTCGCAAAATGGTTCGTGGACCCAGCGGAGCCTCTACATTTGCCTGTATAGTTGACTAGTTCATCGAGGTATCCGTTCGTGCCTGGCGCACAATCCGTCGAGCCCCTCTACCGGTGGTCCTCCTGGTCCGTTCATAACCGATCCGAATTGTGGCAGTCCCGTCGCGTGTCCGCAGCACCCAACACAGTCGGACGGTATGGTGAGACCGAACCACGTGGCGGGCCATAAGCCTGCCGACCATCCTGTGGTTTTCAGCCCGATGATCAGGCCCCTCTCAAATTCCCCAAGTGGCCTAAATCGAAGTCTCTGGCGTCTACTCAGTTTTCTTGTCACTGTGTACTCTTGCTGGCGTCGGCTGGTGCTTTTCGCTTCCATGGGTCATCAACTACACGCCGGTTTATAAGGCTGCGAGTTCGTGATTGCAGCGCCCCACAGGGTGTAAGATCCTGCGCAATCGCACCAAATGTGGATGATTTTACATATCAGCACACACTCTAGCTATTTACAAAGTTCCGCGGCTGTAGCATGTTCTCTTCTAGGTACGCAAATTTCATTGTCCGTGAGTGTACACTAAAGATATGCTATTTAGTTTCCAGTGTTTGCAATTTGCACATCATGCCCATCTTTTATGCTCGTTCAAAAAATTTAATGCTGTTCCTGTTCTGACACTAGTGAGGAAACTTTGTCTTGACATTGGATTATGCTACTGGATTGAATGATTCCTAACACACCATATAAAGAGACATAGATGGAGAAACTACCATTGGCACTGTCGATAGTTTTGTCGTATTGAGTACATCGATAGTGAGTTGAGATTTTTTTTAACTATTGATAGTTTTAGGGTTTTCAATGCTATAAGTGCAAACTATTCAGCTTCCACCAATAGCATTCATGATTGGAACGATATTTTCACCTTATTTATACTGGTGTCAAAAAGATCTAGCCCATCCATATTGATACACAATGACAATTTCAATCTAAAGTGAACTATAACCAAAAGGGTTTTCATTGCTGTGAGTGTAAACTATTCATTATTGGAAACTCTTTTCACATTCAGATTGACATGAAATTCAGTGACATTTAATTCCACTTATATTCACGAGTACGTTTCTTTTAACACTAATGATGCAGAAAGAGACGTTGTATAAGTATATTACCCTTATATTTTTTTAAAATATGTAACAGTGATATTCTGAATAATAGGCATTTCTACATTATGCAGTCCTGAAGCTCTGATTGCAATGCAATCAAGATTTAACGTAATATTCCACAGTAATTCTGTACGAAGTCTGTAACAGAACTCAGAGGTAAAAGAGTACTGAAAGATCATAAATAGGAAAAAATGTTTCAAAAGAACAACCTAAAGTGATGTAAATAAAGAAGAATTTTGGTAATATGAATTACTATTTACTCTTAACATTGGGGAGTTTCAAATAAATGAATTACGTTAATAATAAATAATGAAAAAAACTCGGAAAATCCATGATCAGCATCATTTGTATCTACCCTGGAATATGAAATTATTGATACATGTGTATTATATTAATTCACAAGCTTACACAGCCTCTTTCAAACATGAGCCACTCAATATTTAGATAATACAAATTTTGTTTATGGGATAACAGATCGAAATGAACTATAGAATACAACCAAAAGTAAAAGTCAAAAAGAAATTTTCAGTAATTTATTGAAAAAAATAAAAAATATTTTCAATTTTCCGAAATGAAATAAATTGAGAATACCCCTTTGAACACGATGTTATTGCTCTTTAATAGTAAAGGATAGTACTATAGACTATGAAACTTTGTGCTTCCACTATAGGTAGATTATATACACAGTTGACCAAATATATTTGTTTGTGATATTCGTACTTCTTTTCACCAGTCCGTAGAAATTGCACATTTGAACGCGTTTCTCGTGTTCCTGAGCTTCCCGAACTTTATATATCTTGGTGATTCTTTGTCTTCGTGTGTCAGTCAGATGTGGTTCTTTTAAGATGTATTTCGACGTTTTCCTAAATTTTGCTCATTTTTTACAGGAAATACCGATCTATCTTGTTCGAACATTAAAAGTACCCGTTGTGAGGTATATTGTGGATAAGGACACACAGAAGTAAGAAACCATACAGCTTCAGAAAAAAGAAAATAAAAACAAACAAAGGAAAACAGACAGTGAGACAATAGAAACTCAACAGAGTTCATGTGGCAAAATAATCCTTTCGAAATGTCTTCTTCTACAAATGGGTACAAACTTTCACAAATTAAAATGTATCCGATACTCAGCATATGACAAAGAATAAGGTTTGCCAAATTATCTGCAGGTATGCGAACTGGTACGATCGCTTTTTTTATTGATATTTTGCATTTCTTTCAATGGTGTTGTAAAGAAGTGTTCGTTAAAGGATAGTAAATTTGTTGTCCAACCGTATGTTTAAAACTCGACGACGAAGACATTTGACCTTCTTGAAGTTGGGAGAAGTTATTCGCATTTCCACAAACATTATGTTCGGTGAATGCGGGTTACTGCATTTGTAGGAATGTAATAGGAAATTTTCGGACCGATTCATTTCTTTTGTTTCTGCTTTGTTCTTTGTTTCACTGTTTAACGAAAGCCGTGAGTGACTCTACGTAAAACGTTACAAGGGAGGTACATACACAGAGACGATTCCATTGCACGGCTACCGCAACACGTTGGTTTATTAACCGACTAAAATGAATTAGGTGGATAGATGTATTCAATAGAATAAAAATGCATACTGTGCATGTCGATCATGCAGCGATAATGTGCATGTCGATCATGCACTCGACCTTACTCACATTTAAGAAATTTTGACTGAGTTCAAAATAGGCGTATGTTTGCAGTTCTGGAAAAATGATTCGTTTCGATTTATTTTCTAGAATTAAGTACCACGTACGCGAGCTCCAATAACCGGTATGCAATATGATAATGCATTTATTCTACAAAAATAAAATATTCGGAGAGACGCGCTTACATAGGTAGAATTAAATGTTGAGTATATTGTGATAAGCAGAAATCCGGGGGATTACAAAATTCTCATTCTATTGATTCCGCTTTAATTGCCACAGATTGAGTTCTTTAATATAGATACGGTGCTACGTTGGTGCATATTGTACTTTCAATATATTTACACCATGTTCAACTAGTAAACTAGGAGAAGAACCTCACTTTGATAAAGCATTTCAAAAATACTACCTTAGAAAATCACATTCCCTTTATTTTTCTGACAGAGACTTATTATACAAATCGATCCCATAGCCAAGCGTCAGATAACCGCTTTGTGTCTTTGCAAATTGATTAAAAGACCGTCTTGTTTTAAAGTCCTTTTACCATCTGAATATTCACTGTGGATGAAAAGTTGTCCTTCCTACTAGCTACACATGCTGGCTTTTTTGTTGAGTGGATGCTCAACTCGCTTCCATACATAAACCTGCCACTAGCTTTGCAACATCTATGCAGATGTACGTAAAGGTCACTAACGCAGCATATATGTAAAAATCGTGGTGAGGTGCCAGACAATGTGATCTAGACAGCTATTTAAGACTACTCCTTGTCAGTAATCGTCAGTAAGTTGATCAGAAAGGGAAAAACAAAAGACATTTCGAAGTTCAATAAATGACATCTTGTAAACATAACTCATGTTCCTGTAGATGATTTGATGGTGTGGCACATCCGGATATCATGCAACAGTTACCCTGATATTTCGGGAAACTCGGGTGCCCTGTACGTTTTACATTACCTGAACATTGTTTCCGATGAAGTCTATCCTGCAATACGGACTTTTCGTCCTGCACGTGACACCTGTCTCATGGACGACAGTGCATCCAGCAATATGTGTTCAGCAGTGGCTTATTTAAAAATAACGGTAATTTCCATAATCTTCCCTGGCCACCAAAGAGCGCGGATCTCAAGCCCATTGAAAATGAATGGGACATGTTACAAATACAGATCCCGGATCAAATATAGACTTCCGTAAAATTTAAGCCGGTTAACCTATTGCATCATGAACGCCTGGTATGCTGTAATCGTAGATGCATTCCAGCACCTTGTGGTATCAATGCCAAACTTCAGACGTGGTGTCGGTTGCGTTACAGGAGGTCCAACCCTGTATTGAATAAACGATCTTAACTCATTAGCCGATACGTGCATATCTGTACGTACTGTACGCTTCAGACTGAAGCTCGAGGTCCATTTTCTAACGTTCGCGTTTGTATCAGTTACAGACGCAGTAAGAAAAAAACACGTTTACTTAATTTATACTAAAGATAAAACATTTCTATCTACATGGGTTGTTCAAAATAATGGAAACCTCTCGCTGAAAACAGTGACTTTAGTACGTGCTGCTTTTTGAGTAAAACGAACATGTAGCTACCACACATGTGTTGCTTATATTCTCTAGGGTCTGTGTGATTGCATTGTGAATCGGTGTTTGCATCAATTTGTTCCAGGTGAAGGCACAATGAGTGACCTGTCAGATCCCAAAGAGGGCCTATTGTAGGAACCCGTCAGGTTGGAGCGTCGGTTTATGCCCGACGATTACGTCTGGTTGGAGCGTCCCCACCGTCCGAAATCGGTGAAGGAACTGTCCTGTCTTCTCCAAGCCGAGCGGAAGAAAATACGGCTAGCCGTCGTAGAACGCCTGGTTGAGAGTATGCCCCGGAGGGTCGCAGCTGTAATCTCCGCTCGTGGAGGCTCCAACAACTATTGAAGGTGAATAAACTGCGTTTTTCTTTGCTATCACAGGTGTCCAATTACTTGTTGGTAGATAGTGTATAACGGGCTATGTTGATGTCAGGGATATCATGAAACTCAAAACGATTAAAGCATCCATTCTCGGAAAATGTAAACCACAGGCCTAAGTCGAATGAGTATCTAAAGTCAGTTGGATGATTTTCACTTCTCCAAAGATGTCAATTTTGAATCCATCATCATCATCATCATCATCAATAGTGTTCTGTCTCTTGACCGGTCCAACGGTACCTCAAGAAGTTCGCTTCCTTAAATTTCCTCTGTTCCTTGCTTCCTCCTTCATTTTTTGATATCCACCTGCGCCCATTATTTTGCTGACTTTACCATATTTCTTGAAAAAATGCTCAGGTTGTTTTCCGATTCCTTCCTCAGGAATCAATGATGGTATGATCCCAAACCTGGGAGAGAAGCATACTCCCACTCCTGAAGATTGAAAATAGCAGACTAATTCCTACATGGTAATTGTTATCATGGACAATGCATCTGGACATGCAAGCAAATAGAGCTGAGACGACATGAACAATAAAATAAATTTCTTTACCTGTCAATAACACATTTTTTTCCAGCGTATATATCAGGGTTTTCATTCCACATTAAAGATCTACTACATAAGCAAAACTTTCTCACATCCGTTTGACCGAACAACATGGGTGAAATAAAACGAGTCCAGATAGAGTTTAGTAATCATGCATCATTTAAATTGTAATACACATCATTATGTCCTCTGAAAATGAAATGACTGAGTTAACCGTGAATTCATTTTAAAGAAAATTCAGAAATGGTTCCATGAAACGTTCTTTAGAATCAGATCATCCAGTTTAGAATATTAGAGTTGGATTATTTGGTCACTGAAAATAAGAGTCAATGCAGGAAATTGACGATGCCGAGACACAGGTCTTAAGAAAAAATGGCAGGATTGTGCTTTCTCACGAAGAAATCATGGGTGTGATAAAAAATAATACCATTGTCTACGGTTGAGAAGAAGTGAATTACCAAGATGATGCGGATGAAAAAGGGATAAAGACTCGTGGCGGTAAAAAATCTGAGGCTTGCAAACATATTTGAAAAAAATGTATATACTTATTTCGGAAAGATGGAACATGACATGGATCAACGTTAAAAAGTAATAAGATATAAATAGAAATATTGAATTACTATGAGATGACTTGCAACGGGGACCTGCTTGCTTTTTAATTCCTTGAAGAAACATCACGAATTTGCAGTTTCGATAGATTTCAAATACTTCAAAGATTCTATCGATAGAATGCTGAACTTCTTCCTCACTTCCTCACAAGGTTTCAAGAGTTTAGGAATTGCAAGGACATATAATAGTTTTTTACAAAACCGCTGATATGTGGTTTATAATCTTTAGATTTTTCAACATTTCCTAATTTAGATGGAGCACATTTTGATTTGCAATTTATTTATCTGAAATCTTAAGAAAATATGGGCATAAAAATTATCAGATTTGGGACCCAACAATATGGGTGAGATAAAAAGCAGTAGATTTATTTCAGATCACAGGTAGACTGAATTTAAACAAACATTACTCCTATCGACAAAATTATTTTCGAGACATTGAACAGACTTCCTGATACATGAGCTTCTTTGAAAAGGACGCACATGGCGTACTGACTATATTTGGTTCAACTTAATGCTGTGAACAAACATTTTTCACCATGAATCTGATAAAAGAACTGCGAAGTTCACTTAGATGAGATTCTCCTTGCTTGTCTGAAGACGAAAATAACGAAGTACCAACCGAACATTGAAAATCTAGCAAGCGAGATGCTGAGGCAGATCAGCAGAAGTCACTACAACTAAAGTATGTTAAAATTGTAACATTTTTTTTTAAATTTTCTCTTCAAATATGTTTGTGTGAACAACCTCAAAAACCGACGTCAGCAAAAAAACGAACTCTGAATATTTCTTCTGCCTTCGTTTTTTTGCTTGCTCTTCATTTTTTCCTTTAAAAGACACTTGCAATTGGTTCACCTTTAATTACGCATGCCCATTCCATCCTGCTTTAAAGTGGATATTTTTTTTTAATTCGATTCGGCTATATATTTTAACTCAAGCGGAATAATATTAAATATGTGTAATCAAAATCAAAATTAAATATTGTGCATATATTTTGGTAAATCTAGCCTGTGTCGGCTGGGGGCCGCATTGGACCTCGCAGTACACATTGCCGCCATTCATGGTTTTTTTAAAGTAAAGAATGTGTATTTTACGACTTTTTGGCCAATCCTAAATGCTGAGTTGCCAAATCCTACCTATGTCCTATAACTGATTCGTAAGCATTATGTAAAAGTTGACAATGGTGTAAACCTTTTAGTTTATCTTTCAGGATTGCCTTTCTGGAAAAGTGCTAAACTCTAAACAAATGTCCAGAAATATTAGTGAATTAACAAATATAATTTATAAAACGATGCTGAGTTTATTAAACTTAGTTGCACGCACCATATTTAGCTTGTTAAAGGAATGGTAAATTTTTACATAAATTACCGAAAAATTTGGAATTCGGGGGAAAAAACTATATAATCTTTTGGAATTCAATACTTTCAACACCAAAAAAACAAAACAAAAAAAAAGATTCCATCACGCAGACATGCTCTGTGACTTTTACCCTATCCATTAACTTGCCATCAAGGTCTGCTAAATATTATAGTATTCCATTAACTTGCTATGGAGTTCTACTAAATATTATGGAGTTCCGTTAACTTGCTACAGAGTTCAGCCATTAGGCTAAATACAATTTGAGGGTTTAAAAATATAGTGGATTTACAGGTAGCGGGAAAATTACAAAAATCATGTTGGCAGGAATGCATTTACTGGATCCCAAAACACAATACAAGATACACGTCTCGACACTCGTTATAACATTACTCGAAGGAATTCCAGGAGCACAAATATATCGGATAAGGTCTTCACTATATCTTAATATAACAAAAATTTCGTTAGAGAAACAAAGAGGAAACTCATGTCAGAATGTGGAAAATGCCCAGGATCCGAGCAACAGAAAGTACGGAAGACATGTTAACCACAGGAGCCTCTAATCTCACATAACGGCCAATTCTCGTGTGCTGAATACAAGGAAATGAACGCATTTGCAATCGAGGAAGTACTGTGGATATTTTAATTAATGAATAGCATCATGAAAAAGATGAATGGTAACATAAATAGCAGGCTACATATTTTTGATATTCCGCATACTTTGTTTTACAAATTATTACGTTTCTACTTTGCATTTCGTAACACCACTTCATACAATTCAATATCAATTGTTTAATTTATGTCCATCTCCTCAAGCTATTTAATGTGCGTCTAGGTACGCAGATGCTTTCACCAGTAGGAAAAGTGTAATCCTTATGAGTAATCAGTGCTTCATAATGTGAAAAAGAAGAACAAAGCAATATACGGGCATAAGTGCTTCTTTACAGCATTGTTTGTGTCCACTAGAAGCAGCCGCTTAGGTGTTTAGAGGGATAAGCTTCATAGTATAGTAAGGCAATACTTTTTGAATAAGAATCACCTTTCCGCGTGCTATCAAAGCATTTATAAATTTTTCAAACTGAAGCCATGTTTAAACTCCACATTTCCTTTGCGTCCAATGCCGCAATATGAAATGGTAAAAGTCTTTGTTCCCTTTAATTTTAGGAAATGTTATTTCATTAGGATTAGAAAAGCAATTACATAAAGGCATAAGAAGAATACATTACAGGCAATCCCGCATAGTCCAATCCCCCAAATAAAATATGTTGCATAGATTTCACATATGTCTATAGTTTTAGTGACATCTTTCAGTCCAGTAAGGTTAAAAGTTCATTCCACTACTTTCCTTTGTAATGTTTTGTTGTAATTTTTTTATTCCATTACACGAGAGTTAAGAGAATAATTAAACAAAAATGGTAATAAAATACAACCAATTGCATTCCATAATATCTACAACACATTTATCACGACAAACACTTCTTAGTTTAACTTTACGCTCTTTGTCAGCCGTGAACGTTGAAAATCGTACTGGAAGTTTAGAAAACAAATTAGGATTATGTTGATGTAACGGATTTTTATGGTTGCACATATGCTGAAATTGAAGTTCTAGCAGAAAGCATTAGTCTGGACACAACCAGTTCTCCTGGCTATGTTTCGGAGTGATTGTGCTCCTGAATTCCTAATCGTCGATCTGCATCTGCTTGTCGGTAACAGAGTTGAGGTAATTGCAGAAGCTGTCTCTCGCGCGACGTACACTCAGTTCACACGAGGCAGGCATACGTGACAAAAAGAGAAATCAAGGCTCGCAAACAAAACTCTTCCGAGCCGTAGTGAGAGTAGGTTCAGCTGTGGGACGGATAAAACATCAAAGGAAGGCATTCTTTTGGAAAATCATACTTCTCTCGATTGGTAACTTGGCAATTCAAATGCGATTGTTTTGTTTTTTAAACAATACTACTGACAATTGAAATCAGAAAGATAAGAATATCTTATTTATTTTCTCAATATTAAACAGAATATTTAGTAGCGCTTTTTCCGATGTATTGATTACTGTTTCAAGAACGTATTACTAAAGTTATACCTTTAAAAGTTTCTCTGCATAATATCATGTATGAGGTTTTAACATTTTATTTCTGCAGTTAAGGATTATAAATATAGGGCAAATTTGTTTACTGTGGAAAAACTTTTGGGACATCCTGGACGTAAAATAATATTTTTTGGAAATTTTTAAAAGAGTCAAAAATAATATGCTATAGGTTCCCCCGGTAACTTTATTAAACAAGAGATAAAGAATATGTGTAATTGTTTCCTTCAGAAAAAATGAGTAATATATTAGTCGAAAAAATCCAAGCGTCATCTTACAGAGTGAAACTGTCTCTGAAGACCAGAATTTGAATCATTCAAAACTCAATTACAAATAAGTTGTGATAAAAATTGCAATTAACAGTGAATTTACGGGTACGTCGAAGTCTCGATGTACCGGCAACAATGAAGTAGATTCCAAGTAAAAGAAATCGAGAGAGTCCCAGGTACTCTTTCTAGATACATTTTTCGCATGCATGCTATATCTTTCTGGGTTTGATGTAGAACTAGTGATTCAAGAGTATACACAATGAACCACAGTCCGGTACAAAACAAGTGGAATTAAGTCATAAAAACAAACAAAAATTGCTTACTAATTACTAACAATAAGAAGCACTTATGTAGTGCATTAAAGAATGTCATTGGCGTAAGCCCAGTGAAAGAAGATATGTAAGTCATAAAAGTAAATATTTACTACACTATGTTCGCGGCAAAATCAACAATTTTGGTTGTTTAGTTTTTTAAAAGAAAGTTTATAAAAATGTTTTTTTTATTGTTACTTCTACATATTTTTCAGATTTAGACGACATAAGAAACGACCATTGCAACAGTGAGATTTGATTTAACCGCGGAAGTACATCTGTGCATGTGCAAGCTAGTGTACGACTGCATTACCTTTCTGTTCATTCACAAATTTTCATTTTACTTATCGAGGTCGGAAGTTTGAAATTGTTGCATCAAGAAAGAAGGATCGCAGTTTCTGACATTTAGGAATATCTCCTAGGTGCTTACGAAAGCAGACATGTGTACTCTCGACCAACCCGTTTTATTCATAGCCACAAAGTCTTGGCATGTGAAATGGGCGAAGTAATGATTGCCCACAAAAAGTGTCATGGTCAATACAAAACTTTTCATGAAATGAGTCAAATATAGTAAAATTCAGCCATTTATGCATAATAAACAGAGTTTAAGGTTTTATCAGGAATTATAAAAATTTATTATATACAGGCTAAAAACTTAACGAGTGTACGACTGAGTGATATTTAAGGTTAAAAATGCTTTACAAATACATGACTACTTTCAGACCCACTATGGGTCTATCATCAGATGTAAGTACATTGTGAAATGTCATTCAAAGCTCATGAATATAAGACTCCAAGTTTGAACATTATGACGTAAAAACGCAAAGTGTAGAGAAACGATATTTTGCGCATTTGCCGCTGTACGTGTTCATCAGCCAATTATTACTCCTATAAGAGTAAATTATTTTCCCTTCGCCTTCAGTTTCATCCATTAGGCGTTTCCAAGCTTTTTAAATATATAGAGGTGTGGAGTCATGGCAGAATAAGTGTCCGATACTATATATATGAACAGACTTACTGTAAATAGCAAAGACGATGTTTTTAAAGAGTGTTACTAAGATTGAGACCTGGTTCCACTTCGGGAAATATTTACCTTTCATTCGTGATACAACCTCAGTTTGTGTTTATCGTGCATAGACGGCTAAATTTGCCTGTAAGAGTGTCATGGTAATCTCCCAATTTGTTTTAACTGCACTCTGCTTTGTAAGAATTTGAATCATGCAGTTGAGCTTCTATGTCACAGGCGTTCGTTATCAAGTCAGTAAGTTATGTTGGATGTCCAAGTGAAGCAATGCTGCCTTTATCGTGCTGACCATATTAGTAAGTCTGAAATTAAAAATAATTAAAAGAGGATTTCATTATAAATTTTAGAGACATACTATAAGTTCATCACAGTTGAAATTAGAATGATTCCATTAAAGGCAAACACTAAAATTTCAAATAATATATTTTAGTAAAGAACATTATTTTTTAATTTAATCCTTCTTTTTCGAATTTGAACATAATAAACGTTTACGGTATTTTATGCAAATAATAAATTTAATAAACACATATGCGAATGCAAGGAGTATATCAATTGAAATTTTGAATACGTAAATCTGTTGTTTGGTGTAATCTTGCAGTGATGTTAAGTCAGAAAATATTCGAAACCCTGAAAATTTAATAATACAGTAGAGGGAATCGAAGACCCATCTTCCGGAGTGACTGAGTATGCTCCGGGAAGCGCGGGTTCAATTTCCGCTTTAGGACTAAGAAAATTTCATATTTTAGGATATTATCTGATTTCATTCCTCCATGTCATGTTTACACCAAAAAAAAAAAGAAAAAAAGATTTACATATTCAAAATTTTTATTGTATGGTGTAATCCCGTATTGCATTCTTGAACCATAGTAATTCTCTTAGCAGGTCATGTTCTATTGTTTCACTATTGGCGAAACGTAACTTTTAGTAAAGGTTTTAGTTTAAAGCACAATGCTACCATATTTACGAGAGTCATATCATTTGTGACCTTGTTTGTTAAATGTGAGACATAATAGAATTAGATATAACATTGACGATAAAGTGAAAGATGTAATGCTGAAATACTGGAGATTTTTTGTAACTTAACTTCAATTAACATCCTGAAATCTGTGTTTATCTGAAGTATGATGTAGTGATTTGATAAAAAAAAGTGTGTATATTCTTTTTCCTGCGTGTACGTTTGGGGACAGATATTGTTTCAGAACTATTAATATGCTATACACTGCTAATGCAATTTGAAACACTACTTTTTTGACGAATAATGCACTTCAACTTAATTGTCTGCCAGTGAAGGATTTAACGGAGACATGTATAATTTCCTATTACATTAAATGTCTTCTTTTATTCATGAAAACCCGTGTAAACAAATGTTAGATTATCAGGTCATGTTAACACTTAATTATACACTGCTGGACAATTGCTAAGGATGGATCATAAACGGCTATATAGCGAATCAAAAAGTAAGTGTTGTTGGATGCCAAGTGAAATAAAATAATGTCAGAATGCCAGGACATTACAAGAAAGACAATTTATTGTACTCTGAAATCCAGGAGGTTTTGGAACGTGTTCAAGGGACAAACAGGCCATTTTGTGCAGAATACGTAAACGAGAAAAAAAAATGCAATTACCGTCCGCAGGCGTTCCGGCGTAAGATGTCAATACGGGATATGGCCACCATGGAGGGCGATGCAAGATTCCACACGTCGTGTCATGCTTTGCACAACATTATCAAGCAGCTGTTGGGGTAATTTATCCCATTCCTCTGTCAGTGCACGGATGAGGGTGTCCTTATTTATTGGAGGGCATTGGCGACCAGCAAGACTCTTCCTCTAAAGCATCCCACACATTTTCAATGGGATTCAGATCTGGAGAACGACCTGGCCATACGAGGCGTTGAATATCCTCGCTCTCAAGACACTCCTGGACAGCGACTGTTCGATGACATGTTTCGTTGTCGTCCATGAAAATGAATCTATCACCGACAGCACCATGGAACATGCGAACATGAGGTAGCAGAACATCATTAATGTATCGTTGGCCGATCATAGTCCCAGTTGGAAGCACATAGAGGGAAGTACGGCCATTGATCATGACGCCAGCCCATACCATGACACTACATGTCGGATATCTGTCCCTTTCCTGTACGTTTGGTGGGAAAAATGCAGTACCGCTATCACGCCAGATCAGTTGTCGTCGACAATCAGACGATAGACTGTATCTACTCTCATCTGAGAAGAGGACAGCAGACCAGTCGTTATAAGTCCAATTGCGATGTTGATGGCACCATTGCAAACAGGCGGTACGGTGACGTCTGGACAATGGGATGCACACAACAGGACGGCGGACGTATAGTCCTCCTTCATGCAAACGTCTGGCGACAGATTTTCGGGAGATCCGCTTGCCAGTAGCAGCCATAAACTGATTTGCTACCTCACTAGCTGTGCTGCGCCGGTGTCTTTTTGTTGATAGCACTATGTACCGATCTTCTGCAGGTGTCGTACTGCGAACACGACCTCCCCCGTGATGTTTGCCACACTTTCCATTTGTTTGAAATAATTTCCAAAGCTTTGAAACAACACTGTGGCTGACGTCGAACTCCCTGGCAACATCTGTTATTTTTCGCCCTTCTTCAATCTTGCCAATAATACGGCTACGCGTAAAATCATCTAGGTGTTGTCGGGAACACATACTGAAAATTGCAAGTTCGTCAATTGATTCTTTCCCTTTCAACTTTGCGTTTGAACAACAACGGTCAATACGCGTCAAATCCTTTATATCTCTTATCAGCGCTATGACTTCACGAACAAGTTCGGCAATCCAAAATTTGCATACGCACAACACGTCTTACTGTATCCCGCACTTATGCTAATTTCCACATTTTCCTGCCTTCCATTTTATGGTTGCTATCGTTGCTATTGTCATCCGTCCTTAGCAATTGTCCGGCAGTGTAATTGAACTGAATGTCGAGAATTAGTTGTAAAATGAGCACCAACAGATGTGCCAGATCATGTCCAGGCTTAAACATCGTTCAAAAGTTATGCACTTTTGAACAATGTTAAAAAAATATGCCTCCATAACATTTCGAATGACTGACATGCCATACTTCTTTGAGGTATTCAAAGTTGACGAAGTTGAGCAATAGAAGAATACTTTCTCGTAGTTACTAATATACTAAACACAATTTTAAATTTAAGCCATTTTTCAGTGAGGAGAGAAATATCTTTAAATTTGTATGGCTTTAGAACAAAAAAATCAAGGAGCAGCAGGCGCAAAATAACGGATTGTCAGAATTTATATGAAACAACTGCTATGTATGAAGCATGGTGACTTCGTATGCTCTTCAGTCATCAAAATTTGGACTCTAAGAAGGAGGGATTGTGTCTTCACTTTCCTCGAGTGCTGAATGAAAATTCAACGTAGAACTGAAACAGAAACAACGAAAAGAATTAAAACAAATGTTTTATGTATTTTGTATATAAAAAAGCCTTGCTTCTGCGACTCAGCTCACATTTCAAATTGTTTAAAGGATGTGCATCCACTGTAAAGAATAAAGAGATTCAGCTTAGTTAATTAAAAATGCTTAGCTTCTGAGATACAACAGACAATTTTGAATTGTTTCAAGGATTTGAATCAACTGTAAAGAGAAAAGTACTTCCGCAATTAAATTAGCATTACTCTGAGGATTTTCCAGAAGCAATCATGTATCAAAAAACTAATTGCCAAATGGTTTTCAACCAAGCAAAACAAAAGAATTTATTAACACATGACAACAGAGAATATTTTTTTTGATTGGATGTTTAACGGCCACCGTAAGTAAATCAATACGCTATAAGCAATCGTCCGTCCTTAATTTAGGGCCACTGGTTCCAGGGAAGGGAAATAGCCTGGGTCGTAAGGCAAACACAACATCCATGCCTTACCGTGATTCGAACTCAGACTCCTTTCGGACGAATGAACCGCAACCATCGCTTAGACCACTGAGCCACCGGGGCAGCACAACGCAGATATGCACAGTTGAGTCACATTATTGTGACCACGCCCTGCATTTGATGTCAACAGCGTGTTGCCAATTGAAGAAGGCTAGTGTCGTGAGCTAGTTCGGAAGGTATTAAAGGTGTGCTGTATGCATTCTGAAAACATATCCCTCGTTGCTGCCATGGATAAAAGGAACGATTTATCAGATTTGCAAAAATGGATGATTATCGGTTTTCGGGCCAAGGGTGGCAGTATCTCTGAAACAGTGCGATTTATGAACTGGTCGTGTGCTTCTGTGTTTAAATTATATCGTCATAGGAAAAATGGGATTTAGAACTAGACACGTTTATCAGGTTTATCCTCTGATATGCTGCATCTGGATCTTGAACGGATACCAGTGAGCGATACGACGAAACTGCACAATGGAAGACTGGCTGATACTACATTAAGACTGGCTGATACTACATTATGTAGCGAGATGTGGTGCAGCTATGATGTGGAATGTTTTCGAAGGATGCCAAGACCATTGTTGCGGTTTCCTCGTCGGCCGCAGTTTCTCCCCGACCACTAATTGGTTTATCGTCCACAGTCCCACTTTCTCTTAATTTCGACATATGGTATGGTACAATGCTGTGTGAAATTGGTAGTTTTTCTTCGCATTGGTTGTTGAAGTCTGCGGCTATGATACGGTAGCAGCATTCCCCAAATATTAGTATCACCTTAATCCTCTCTTCTTTTGTCAATGCCATCTTCAGTTACCTTAATGAACAAACCAAACAACGGGTTTTTCAACTTCTCTTCTGCTAACTTGTGAACCACAACATAGGTCAAATATGATTACGGCAATCAATTTCTGAGAAAATTCTGGTCTTGTTTGATATGCAACATGACCCACTTACCATTTGAAAATTTGACCTTGATCCAATATTGTGGACTTCAAGATGGCGGCATTGTTCCATAAATAGCCTAAAATATACGCCCCCTGACAGATTATTTGCTGGGATATTCAGATATTTCATTTTTCCTTCGGTTTCGGAAATACAATGATGCCATGGCACTTTTGACTGACCCAGTATTTTTAAGAATCTTGCCTCCATGCAGTTGACTTTGATTGAGCAAAACGATTACCGTTTCTAAGTTTTTTCCACGTGAGTGTGTAACGTCCACCATCAGGCTTCCTTCAAAGACGCATAAATTACTTCTTTCCCAAATTGACGATATCGTAGTATCGTGCATCTACAAGTCATTTTTCAGTGAGTTATAAAGCAATGTTGACGTAATACGCTTTCCTAAGTAAGGATGATACATGTCTCTGAGTTCTATCATGTGCGCCTACTAGCAATGCATAAACAAACGCCACCAATATGGACAAGTGTTTTTGCTTCGTGGTAGTAATCAGAAAAAATTCGAATGACGATCTTTTGGCAATGCAGGAGCAGATTCAAAATCAGATAGCAGATAGCTTTTATTGGGAATTTTACGACCACCGTGAACAGTGCAATAAGTAATCGTCTCTTCCACGTTTAGGGCAACTGACTGTAGTGAAGGCAATGATCCAGTGCCGGAAAACAAACACACCATTCATATCTCGCACAGTATTTGAACCCTGACCCATCTGGCCAGGTTTATACCAGCGCTTACACAACTGAACCACTGGGGCGATTCAGATTTGTTGTCTAAACAGAATTTAAAACACTTTCATTTATCATGAATATATTTTATTTTCAATATTCAACCATTGAAAGCGATGAATATTTTAATTATGGCTAAGGAATTCATTCCATAGGGGAAATTTGAAGCAATGATTTAAATACATCTTACAATACTATCCCTGTATTGAGAATGTATTTAAAAAAATAAGCTGCAATTAGGAAAAACCGGTTAGCAGGCATTGTAACGTAAACAAAACTGAAAAACACCAGTTCGGGAGAGAGACAGACGTCTTTAGGAATTCCTTATTGTTAGATCGTCTGAGGGATTCCTGCAGTACAGTCCCACTGTAACAACCGAATGGTAAACATTTACGTACTATTCCGGAGGAGAAAAAATTTGAATCTTAATATAGCATGGTAGAACTGTATGGTGAGGAGGTGCAATAGCTTCGTCGCTTCACAAACAACTATTGGCTTCTACCCATTATTTCTATTGGGAGATGAAATTATAGTTTGATAGAATCCTGCTGAAATTGTACCATTCTATAGGTACATGGATTAACCGATCCTTCTTCAAACAAAGCCACCGCTTGAAGAAAAAATATCTTCTCCAGTGTGTTAATGTTTTCGTCTCGCACGTACTAGGCAATATATATAAGGTTTTTTTTTTCTTTAGCAAGTATTCAAGCTGTTCTATGTAGAAGGTAATTAAAACAATGAAAAATAAGTTTTGAAGAAGGCAAAGTTTTGCTGCACCTTAAATTTGATGCCTACTGATAGGCTAATAGTAAAATATCACAGCACAATGCAAATTCAATTTCTTGTCATATCAAAAATATTAATAATTTAGTTTTTGGAACACAAAACTGACACTTTGAAAACATTGTTTTCATTACCATGAATTGCAACCTGATATTTAAAAATAAGTGTTATTTACAAATTAAATAATATACGCAGGTATATTTACAAACACAATTTTAAATGCTGAATTAGGTTATTAGAAACTCCTGCCTTTAAACATCGAGTGTTTCTATTACCCCTCAAAAGAGCCTAGATTTGATGTTGCAGAAATTCAACAGGGTATTAATATCGTTGATAGGGTCAGTCCATGTTCTTTGTAAAAGAATATGGTTTATGAATTGCTTTCTGAATTACATCCCACAGGCGTTTAAGTACATTAATTTTTGCTGATTGTGGTTGACATAGAAATGGATTGAAGTAAATGTCGTCCTCCTATAACTACTGTGGGACGATTCGATCCTTATGACATAGAGCATAATATTGTTGAATATAGCCATCTTCATCAGGAAATGCAATGTACCTGTACTGGTGTACCTGCTCGGCAATTATTTTAAAATATTTCGTGTTACAAATACTGTTCCAGAGGTATAAAAATAAACAATGGCCGTCAGGAAAGAAAAATCCACACTATTGCATCGTCTCAACGAGTTTGGACAGTAAACTCTAAGCAACTCGGTTTCACCACAAGTACCCGCCGTTTGTGACGTCACTCTTGTGTTACACGGACTAATACGTCAGTTTTGTATTTTACGTCACTCACGACAGCGTTGGAAACCAATAGGAAGCCATGGTTTCAGCGTGACGTCACTAGAAGAGGGTAGTGATCTCTCGAATGTGATGGCCTGCTGTTTGTTAAACGGCCTTCGTTTCACCGATCCTTTACTTTTGACATCTTATCGTGGAGTGTCCATCGAGGGGTTTTGACACAGGATTCATAGCGCCAGGCGACCTTTTTCCTGTCCTCAAGAATCCAGGTTCTTCAATGCATAATAAGTTATCGGTATTTAGGAGAAGAAATTTGCATATGAACTGAGCCGAATGGCTCAGTTCATATGCATCTAACCTTAACAACTTATTCCGGCTGCTGGGAAGCTCGCTGTACTTGGTGAAATTGATCTGTGATCCCTCTGTTGTACTGAGCGGCGACTTTACACAATGAAGCTCATCTGGAACTTTGCACAATCGTCTGCAAGCGCCGTCCCCCCAAACTTTGACAAATCGCTTCCGACAGCAGGAAGACCCCTTACTGTTTTTTATCACGTCTTTTGTAAAAAAAGATCGTGCTTCTGTTATCGGTTTGTCCGTCCGTCTGCCTGAACCCACGACATCTCTGCAACTATTAGTCCGATTTGAAAAATTCTTTTTGCATTGGAAAGCTTGAAATATGCAAATGATGATCCTTTATTTCGCTTTTTTACGATGCACAATTTTGCCGGTAGAGGGTGTAAATGCAGCTGATGTCGAATTCAAAAATACGTTTTATTCCACATATTTGCTTCTAAACACCCTATTGAAAAAAAATTTTATCTTTTGATCCCAATTATATCGAAGAATATTTTAGATAGCTAATTTTTCAAATTACGCATAGATTTTCCGCTAGGGAGCGTAAAAGTAAATTACCTTTTCCTCGATAACTCTTTTTCTAAAACTCCGATTTGAAATTTTTTTCTTCAGCGGATACATCTGCTGATGGAAAATCTTTTGCATATAATTTCAAATTTTTTGGTAAAGAATAATTTGGCCACCAGGGGCGTAAGTGTTAATTTTTGCTTCTGATGTATTTGCCATAAAATCGGAGCTTCTAAAACATCGATTGAAAAAATTCTTTCGTGTACTGATGCCACTCACATCGATAAACCTTTTCGGAATATTTTCTTCTTAAAATATTAGTTTCTCCGCCAGGGGGCGTAGATGTACATAATATTTTTGTCAATATCCCTACTTCAAGAGTCCGATTTGAAAAATCCCTTCTTTGTTGGACAGTGTTTTCCGTGTGACATGTTTTTCATGTAATTTCAAAATTTTCAAGTAATTCATAGACTTCCCGGAGCTAAGGGGCGTAGCGGTAATATGTGTTTCCCCCTATATCTCTACTTCTAAATCTCCGATTTGAAAAATTCTTTCAGCACCGGATACAGCTCGTGGTGGAAAATCGTTTGCACATAATTTCGATTTTTTCTAAAAAAAAATAGTTTGGCCACCAGGGGGCGTAAATCTTAATTTGCGCTTCTGTTGCATTTGCAACAAAATATGATGTTTGAATTTTTCGATTGAAAAAAACGTCGTTTATTGACCGATACTACTCATGACGACAAACCTTTTTATAAACATTTTCTTCTTAAAATAGTGCATGGTTTCTACGAGAGGGGCGGAGATGTATATATTATTTTTGTCAATATCTCTACTTCTAGGAGTCCGATTTGAAAAAACCCTTCTTTCTTGGATAGAGTTTGTAGTGTGACATGTGGTTCATGTAATTTCAAAATTTTCAAGTAATATATAGACTTTCCGCTAGGGTGCGTAAAGGTAAATTGCGTTTCCTCCTATATCTCTGATTCTAAATCTGCGTTTGAAAAATTCTTTCTGCACCGCATTCAGATCCTGATGGGAAATCGTTAGCACATATTCTCTAATTTTTGTAAGAAATGGTTTGGCCCCCAGGTGGCGTAAGTCTTAATTTCCGCTTCTGGTGTATTTGCAGCAAAATATGAGCTTCTAAAATCTCGATTGAAAAAAAGACGTTTGTTGACCGATACTACTCCTTATGTCGACAAACCTTTTAGGAAAATTTTCTTCTTGAAAAAATGCATGGTTTCTACTCCAGGGGGCGTAGATGTATATCTTATTTTTGTCAATATCTCTACTTCTAAGAGTACGATTTGAAAAATTCCTTCTTTGTTGGATAGTGTTTCCGATGCGAAGTGTTTTTCCTATAAATTCAAAATTTTCAAGTAAATCATAGACTTTCTGCTAGGGGGAACAAAGGCAAATTGCGTTTTCTTCGTTATTTCTGCTCCTAAAGATCTGATTTGAAAAATTCTTCCTGTATCGCATACAAGACCTGATGGGAAATATTTTTCACATGATTTCTAATGTTTGGTAAAGAATGATTTACCCACCAGGAGTCATAAGTGTTAATTTCTGCTTCTGAAGTATTTGTTGCAAAATCTGGGCTCCTGAAAACTCAACTAATTTTTTTTTCTTCGACCGATACCGCTTATATGGATACACCCTTTGAGAATACTTTCTTTCTAAAATAATACCTGGTTTTCTCACCAAAGGAACGTAAAGTCACATCTTATTTTTGTCGATATCTCTGTTTCTAAGAGTTCGTAAGCTCACGATTCCGTTTACAGCAATATCTAAGGGGTTTAAAAACCCGATTGAAAATTTTCTTTTTTTTTCGTCAGATCTATTGTTTTCCATACCGGTTCCACTGACTTTGAATAGCTTTGATAAATTTAATTTGCGTCAGAACGGATTCAAAAGACGTGCTTATTACACCCGAAAATTCGGTGTCATCTTTCTTGTTTTACATGTGCTCCAGCGTTTGAACACAATTGAAACAGTTGTTCTTGCATAGTTGTGAAGTCCTTCCGTTTCTTAAATGCCTGTGCCTGCCCGCTTTGCTCCCAAAGCGGGCAGGCACACATCTAAAGTCACTGTAGTGAGGTTTTTAAAAGCATCTCATTGTCATTATTGTGCATATAATTGAAGATGTTACCTATCCGAGTGCAAATAGGTGTTCTTCATTATTAGCTACTTCAGTGCAGTTACACTGCATTTGGAAACAAAATTTCGAAATGCTCTTCCTCGCAGATTCATATTTTCAGGTTTCTATGAGAAAAAGTTTTGAAGTTGCGAAGTAACTCTTCTTTGTCAGGTACCAGAACTACCCTGTCACAAAGCATAATTTGCCTTTCCTAGGTGTACATGTTTGAGAACATTTTATGACATTGAATATATATATATATATATATATCATCATCATCATCATTGTCAACCATTATCAATCCACTGCTGGACGAAGGTCTCCCCAAGTTTCCTCCACAACGGTCTGTCTTGTGCCAGTCTCCTCCATGTCACTCCCGCATATTTACGAATTTCATCCACCCATCTCCCATGTGGTCTTTTTCTGGGTCTTTTCCTGTCCCTTGGAATCCAATCTAAAATTTCGGCTGTCCATCTATGGTCTGTCCTTCTGGCAGTATGTCCAGCCCATTGCCATTTCAGGGATTTAACTCTGATCATGATGTCTTCCACTCTCGTCATTTTTCGGATCCACGAGTTCCTCTTCTTATCTCTCCTGGTTATACCAAGCATGCACCTCTCCATGCTTCTTTCAGTTGTCTGCAGCTTTTGTATGTCTCTTTTAGTTAAGGTCCACGTCTCTGCACCATACGTAAGCACTGGAAGGATGCATTGATCAAACACTTTTCTTTTAAGACATAATGGCATATTGCTCTTGAAAATTATGCTGTTTCTTCCAAAAGCTCTCCAGGCAAGTTTTGTACGCCGATTAATTTCTTCATCAATGTGACCCTCACTTGATATCTGCTGTCCAAGATAAACATACGTATCTGTTATCTCCAGTTTTTCTCCATCAATCGATAAATCTTCATTTCTTGTAAAAGCATTGAACATCACTTTTGTCTTCTGAAAGTTCATTTTTAATCCCACTTCTTTACTCTTGTCAGCAAGTTCCTGGATCATACTCTGCAGCTCTGATGGGGTAGTTGCAAAAATGACTACGTCATCAGCAAAACGAAGGTGGGTTAGATAATCTCCATTAATCTTTATCCCTTTGTTTTCCCAGTTCAGTGATTGAAAGACATTTTCCAATGTGGCATTAAAGAGCTTCGGAGATATGGTGTCACCTTGTCTCACTCCCTTTCCAATTTTTATGTGTGTTGTATTTTCAAACAGCCGAATCTTTGCACTTGCATTTTCATAGATGTTATTAATAATATTAATGTATGCATCTTCAATACCGCAGGATTTCAGAGCCGTGGTAACTGCTGATGGTTTCACCGAATCAAAGGCTTTTTCATAATCGATAAAAGCCATGCACAATGGAAGTTCATATTCCCTCGCTCTTTCAATCAGTTCTCTCAGTACGTGGATATGATCTATTGTGCTGTAGCCACTCCTGAATCCAGCTTGTTCTCTCGGTTGAGCCATGTCCAGTGTTACCTTCAAGCGGTGTGAAAGAACTTTAGTGAAGATTTTATAAACCACTGATAGGAGGCTGATAGGTCTGTAGTTCCTGAGATCCTCAATGTCACCTTTTTTATGTAGCAGGATCATTGTAGCATTGTTCCAATCCTCAGGAATCTTCCCTTCATTAAGGCATCGAGTGAAAATTTGGGCGAGTACTGTTTCAATTTCTCCACTTGCTTCTTGTATGATGTCTATAGTAATTCCATCTTCTCCTGGAGCTTTCCCTCGCTTCATGTTCTTGATTGCATGAGCAACTTCTGCTGGGAGGACTGGAAGAACTCTGGTACCTTTCATGATGTCTGGAGTACATGTATCATCCCTTTCATATAATTTGGAGTAGAAATCTTTCACTCTTGTCAAAATTTCGCCTCTATTTCTTGTTATAGAACCATCTTCTTTTCTCAGAGCCATAATCTGTTTTCTTCCCTTACTGAGATGTCCCTTTGCTATCTTAAGGCTTTGGTTGTTTTCAATTGCTTTCCTCACTAGCTCACAGTTGAATTTCCTTACGTCTTCAGTGATACTTTTTCGTGTTGTCTTGCATAGCTCTATATATTCCACTTTGGAAGTCACATCTACTTTAGTTGTCCTCATCTCTCTTCTTTTTTGCATCAACATTTTGGTTTTCCTGATAATTTGTTCACATGCAACTTGTTCTTAGACCCAGCTAATTTTGTTGCTGTTTCCATAAGAGCTTTGGTTACTTTTCTGTTAACTTCCGAAATATCCACTTCTTCCGATGTTAGGCCTTCTAAAGCAGAGAATCTGTTCTTCAGTTCCAACTTGAAAGTATTATGGTGTTTTTTAAGGTTGGTTATGTCAATACATTTTGTTTGTCTTATGAGCTTGCTACGTTCCAGTTTAGTGTTGAGGTGCATCTTACATCTCACCAATCTATGGTCACTACCTGTGTTGAACTTGTTCAGCACACTGCAGTCTTCGATGACGAATTTTTTGTTACACATAATAAAATCAATTTCACTTGTCGTCCCAATTGGATGTCTCCATGTCCATTTCCTGTGTGGCTTTTTCTTGAAAAAGGAGTTCAAGATGAAAAATCCTTCTGCCTCTGCAAACTCAACGAGAGTATTTCCACGCTGGTTTCTGTTGCCGTGACCGAATTTACCTACTGAAGTTTCATTCTGTTGCCGTTGCCCTATTTTAGCATTGAAATCTCCCATAATTATCTTCAAGTGCTGCTTACCTTTATTATTTAGATGACGAATTTCCTCATAAAATTCTTCAATTTCTTCTTCAGGATGACTTGTGGTGGGTGCATAAGTTTGAATAATCTGAGCCTGGTATCTTCTCGATAGTTGGATAACGAGTCGTGCAGCTCTGTCAGAGGAACTTTCAACTTCTACCACTTTATCCTTCAGTTTCTTGTTTATTATAAATCCAACACCACTAGTTCTGCCAGTATCTGTCCCACGATAATAGAAGAGATGTCCACTTTTCAGTTCAATGAGATCTTCTCCTTTTCTCCTTACCTCACTTAGCCCGACGATGTCCCACTTGATCCTTTGTAGTTCCTCTTCCAATTCAAGAAGCCTTGAATCAGAAGATAGGGAGCGTCCGTTATAGGTAGCCAAGGTCAGCATCAAATGGCAGCCTAGTCCGGTCCTCCGGGGATTCTTAGCACCCTCTGCCTTCATGTCGCACTGGCCGCTGCCTTGGCCAGGTACATTCCAGCTGCCGGAGACTGAGGGCCAAGATTTAAGTTGTAGAGTAATTTTGGAGGTGTATGGCCATAACTCACCACGCTGGCCAAGCGGGTTGGTGAGTGTGGGATAGCATTTCCTCTGATCCCGATGGTATAGTTATACCGCTATTGGCGGTCGTCAGAGCCCCTTTAGTGGGAACAGGATGCACCACGAGAAGGCGGGGTTGACATTTGTCAAGGAGAGGCTGTGATGTTACGCATCACCTGACCTTACATCCCTATATATATATATATATATATATATATATATATATATATACTGAAGAGCAAAGCTGAAAACTAAGGAAAAACTTTTGAATTTAAAACGAAAGTTGCAAAATAACCTGAAGATCAAAACGCGCAACGCTGCAGTTATGAAAATTCAGAATTCACATTCTATTAAGAAGAGATCTAAGCAAAAAAAATATTTTTGATTCATACCAAGTGCAACATAGAAAAGGTTATGTATCTACCGGTGTGAGTAAAAAGAGAAAAAATAAAAAAATAAAATAAAACAACTGAATGTAGAAAGTGCCGAGAATACTGAGCCTTGGCTTTATCAAGGACCAGCAAAAACTCTGCATTTTCTCACTTCCACAAAGACCTAGTTGGAAATGGGTTTCTGCAAAGCCATAGATGCAAGTAATAAGCCCACCAAAATTTTTTTTAAAAAATATATATCATGACCTCCGCAGAGTTGTATGACCTAGCTTTAGTTAACAGTTTAGCTTGTATCCATAACTTTCATGGCCCGATCCATGCTCTACATCTGTTACTATTAAACAGAAAGAAGAAGATTAAAGAAAACTCAAGTTGTGAGAGTGACATAATAATTAGAAATAATGTTCAGCAATAACGAAATACCAAGTTCGCCTGAGAGAGAATTTAAACCTGAATAGCAATGCAAAAGTTTTCCAAATTCTTACATTGCAATTAAAAAAGGAAATATTATTTATTTAAAACTCAGATTCTTGAAAGAAAACTTGATTCTAATACCCATTACTCCACAACTTCTGACAACACAAAAACAAAACAGGTCGGCCATGTTTCCTCTTGTGTGGAGAAAGTTCAGTTGCATAAGAGGTAAGCTCTCTTCATTGTCTTTGGGTTTTAGGTTTTCCAAGTTCAATGTTTGTACTTCTTGTACTTTTTCTCTGTTATTTTTTGCTTTTTAGCATTTAGGCACAGGCAAGTCTGTTAACTTTTTTGCGGGTTTTAACTCTTTCTTTTCTTGGTAACTTTGCGCGTTTTTTAGGAAACTTAGGCCAAGCAGCTGGCCAATCATAGTTCTTTTACTTTGCGCTGTGTTTTCAAAGTAGTTAAGTTCTTAATAACTACTTAATTATGCACTTAAAGCACTGCTGAAATGCTTTGTACATATTGCAACTAATTGTTTATGTCATATAAACTTCACAAAGCATTTCTTTAGTTAATTATTGTCTTTAATTTATTCTCGTTTTTGTGTTGTCAGAAGTTGTGGAGTAATGGGTTTTAGAATCAAGTTTTCTTTCAAGAATCTGAGTTTTAAATAATTAATATTTCCTTTTTTAATTGCAATGTAAGAATTTGGAAAACTTTTGCATTGCTATTCAGGTTTAAATTCTCTCTCAGGCGAACTTGGTATTTCGTTATTGCTGAACATTATTTCTCATTATTATGTCACTCTCACAACTTGAGTTTTCTTTAATCTTCTTCTTTCTGTTTATTAGTAACAGATGTAGAGCATGGGTCGGGCCATGAAAGTTATGGATGCAAGCTAAACTGTTAACTAAAGCCAGGTCATACAACTCTGCGGAGGTCATGACATACATATATATTTTAAAAAAAAATTTTGGTGGGCTTATTACTTGCATCTATGGCTTTGCAGAAACCCATTTCCAACTAAGTCTTTGTGGAAGTGAGAAAATGCAGAGTTTTTGCTGGTCCTTGATAAAGCCAAGGCTCAGTATTCTCTACACTTTCTACATTCAGTTGTTTTATTTTATTTTTTATTTTTTCTCTTTTTACTCACACAGGTAGATACATAACCTTTTCTATGTTGCACTTGGTATGAGTCAAAAATATTTTTTTTGCTTAGGTCTCTTCTTAATAGAATATATATATATATATATATATATATATATATATATATATATATATATCATGATCATCATCATCATTGTAAACCATTATCAATCCACTGCTGGACGAAGGTCTCCCCAAGTTTCCTCCACAACGGTCTGTCTTGTGCCAGTCTCCTCCATTTCACCCCTGCATACTTTCGAATTTCATCCACCCATCTCCCATGTGGTCTTCTTCTGAGTCTTTCCCTGTCCCTTGGAATCCAATCTAAAATTTCGGCTGTCCATCGATGATCTGTCCTTCTGGCAGTATGTCCAGCCCATTGCCATTTCAGATATTTAACTCTGATCATGATGTCTTCCACTCTTGTCATTTTTCGGATCCACGAGTTCCTCTTCTTATCTCTCCTGGTTACACCAAGCATGCACCTCTCCATGCTTCTTTGAGTTGTCTGCAGCCTTTGTATGTCTCTTTTAGTTAAGGTCCACGTCTCTGCACCATACGTAAGCACTGGAAGGATGCATTGATCAAACACTTTTCTTTTAAGACATAATGGCATATTGCTCTTGAAAATTATGCTGTTTCTTCCAAAAGCTCTACAGGCAAGTTTTGTACGCCGATTAATTTCTTCATCAATGTGACCCTCACTTGATATCTGCTGTCCAAGATAACCGTACGTGTCTGTTATTTCCAGCTTTTCTCCATCAATCGATAAATCTTCATTTCTTGTAAAAGCATTGAACATCACTTTTGTCTTCTGAAAGATCATTTTTAATCCCACTTCTTTACTCTTGTCAGCAAGTTCCTGGATCATACTCTGCAGCTCTGATGGGGTAGTTGCAAAAATGACTACGTCATCAGCAAAACGAAGGTGGGTTAGATAATCTCCATTAATTTTTATCATTTTGTTTTCCCAGTTCATTGATTGAAAGACATTTTCCAATTTTGCATTAAAGAGCTTCGGAGATATGGTGTCACCTTGTCTCACTCCCTTTCCAATTTTTACGTGTGTTGTATTTTCAAACAGCCGAATCTTTGCACTTGCATTTTCATAGATGTTATTAATAATATAAATGTATGCATCTTCAATACCGCAGGTTTTCAGAGCCATTGTAACTGCTGATGGTTTCACCGAATCAAAGGCTTTTTCATAATCGATAAAAGCCATGCACAATGGAAGTTCATATTCCCTCGCTCTTTCAGTTAGTTCTCTCAGCACGTGGATATGATCTATTGTGCTGTAGCCACTCCTGAATCCAGCTTGTTCTCTCGGTTGAGCCATGTCCAGTGTTACCTTCAAGCGGTGTGAAAGAACTTTAGTGAAGATTTTATAAACTACTGATAGGAGGCTGATAAGTCTGTAGTTTCCGAGATCCTCAATGTCACCTTTTTTATGTAGCAGGATTATTGTAGCGGTGTTCCAATTCTCAGGAATCTTTCCTTCATTAAGGCATCGAGTGAAAATTTGGGCGAGTACTGCTTCGATTTCTCCACTTGCTTCTTGTATGATGTCTACAGTAATTCCATCTTCTCCTGGAGCTTTTCCCCGCTTCATGTTCTTGATTGCATGTGCAACTTCTGCTGGAAGGACTGGAGGAACTCTGGTACTGGTATCTTTCATGATGTCTTTAGTGCATGTATCATCCCTTCCATATATTTTGGAGTAGAAATATTTCACTCTTGTCAAAATTTCGCCTCTATTTCTTGTTACAGAACCATCTTCTTTTCTCAGTGCCATAATCTGTTTTCTTCCCTTACTGAGATGTCCCTTTGCTATCTTTAGGCTTTGGTTGTTTTCAATTGCTTTCCTTACTAGTTCACAGTTGAATTTTCTTACGTCTTCAGTTATACTTTTTCGTACTGTCTTGCATAGCTCTATATATTCCACTTTGGAAGTCACATCTTCTTTAGTTGTCCTCATCTCTCTTCTTTTTTGAATCAACATTCTCATTTTTCCTGATAATTTATTTACATGCAACTTGTTCTTAGACCCAGCTAATTTTGTTGCTGTTTCCATAAGAGCTTTGGTTACTTTTCTGTTAACTTCAGAGATGTCCACTTCTTCCGATGTTAGGCCTTCTAAAGCAGAGAACCTGTTCTTCAGTTCCAACTTGAAGGTATTATGGTGTTTTTTAAGGTTGGTTATGTCAATAGATTTTGTTTGTCTTATGAGCTTGCCACGTTCAAGTTTAGTGTTGAGGTGCATCTTACATCTCACCAATCTATGGTCACTACCTGTGTTGAACTTGTTTAGCACACTGCAGTCTTCTATGACGAATTTTTTGTTACACATAATAAAATCAATTTCACTTGTCGTCCCATTTGGATGTCTCCATGTCCATTTCCTGTGTGGCTTTTTCTTGAAGAAGGAGTTCAAGATGAAAAACTCTTCTGCCTCTGCAAACTCAACGATAGTATTTCCACGCTGGTTTCTGTTGCCGTGACCGAATTTACCTACTGAAGTTTCATTCTGTTGCCGTTGCCCTATTTTTGCATTGAAATCTCCCATAATTATTTTCAAGTGCTGCTTACCTTTATTATTTAGATGACAAATTTCCTCATAAAATTCTTCACTTTGCATGTGCAACTTCTGCTGGAAGGACTGGAGGAACTCTGGTACTGGTATCTTTCATGATGTCTGGAGTGCATGTATCATCCCTTCCATATATTTTGGAGTAGAAATATTTCACTCTTGTCAAAATTTCGCCTCTATTTCTTGTTACAGAACCATCTTCTTTTCTCAGTGCCATAATCTGTTTTCTTCCCTTACTGAGATGTCCCTTTGCTATCTTTAGGCTTTGGTTGTTTTCAATTGCTTTCCTTACTAGTTCACAGTTGAATTTTCTTACGTCTTCAGTGATACTTTTTCGTACTGTCTTGCATAGCTCTATATATTCCACTTTGGAAGTCACATCTTCTTTAGTTGTCCTCATCTCTCTTCTTTTTTGGATCAACATTCTCGTTTTTCCTGATAATTTATTTACATGCAACTTGTTCTTAGACCCAGCTAATTTTGTTGCTGTTTCCATAAGAGCTTTGGTTACTTTTCTGTTAACTTCAGAGATGTCCACTTCTTCCGATGTTAGGCCTTCTAAAGCAGAGAACCTGTTCTTCATTTCCAACTTGAAGGTCATATGGAATTTTTTTAAGGTCGGTTATGTCAATAGATTTTGTTTGTCTTATGAGCTTGCCACGTTCAAGTTTAGTGTTGAGGTGCATCTTTCATCTCACAAATCTATGGTCACTACCTGTGTTGAACTTGTTTAGCACACTGCAGTCTTCTATGACGAATTTTTTGTTACACATAATAAAATCAATTTCACTTGTCGTCCCATTTGGATGTCTCCATGTCCATTTCCTGTGTGGCTTTTTCTTGAAGAAGGAGTTCAAGATGAAAAACTCTTCTGCCTCTGCAAACTCAACGATAGTATTTCCACGCTGGTTTCTGTTGCCGTGACCGAATTTACCTACTGAAGTTTCATTCTGTTGCCGTTGCCCTATTTTTGCATTGAAATCTCCCATAATTATTTTCAAGTGCTGCTTACCTTTATTATTTAGATGACAAATTT
The DNA here is from genome assembly GCA_039090855.1 of Macrothele yani. Classification (NCBI taxonomy): domain Eukaryota; kingdom Metazoa; phylum Arthropoda; class Arachnida; order Araneae; family Macrothelidae; genus Macrothele; species Macrothele yani. The sequence goes on along the minus strand of CM077034.1, from coordinate 156,601,870 downwards.
CCTCATAAAATTCTTCACTTTCTTCTTCAGGATGACTTGTAGTGGGTGCATAAGTTTGAATAATCTGAGCCTCGTATCTTTTTGAGAGTTGGATAACAAGTCGTGCAGCTCTGTCAGAGGAACTTTCAACTTCTACAACTTTATCCTTCAGTTTCTTGTTTATTATAAATCCAACACCACTAGTTCTGCCAGTATCTGTCCCACGATAGTAGAAGAGATGTCCACTTTTCAGTTCGATGAGATCTTCTCCTTTTCTCCTTACCTCACTTAGCCCCACGATGTCCCACTTGATCCTTTGTAGTTCCTCTTCCAATTCAAGAAGCCTTGAATCAGAAGATAGGAAGCGTCCATTGTACGTAGCCAAGGTCAGCATCAGATGGCAGCCTAGTCCGGTCCTCCGGGGATTCTTAGCACCCTCTGCCTTCATGTCGCACTGGCCGCTGCCTTGGCCAGGTACATTCCAGCTGCCGGAGACTGAGGGCCAAGATTTAAGTTGTGGAATCATTTTGGAGGGTTTGGCCATAACTCACCACGCTGGCCAAGCGGGTTGGTGAGTGTGGGATAGAATTTCCTCTAATCCCGATGGTATAGTTATACCGCTATTGGCGGTCGTCAGAGCCCCTTTAGTGGGAACAGGATGCACCACGAGAAGGCGGGGTTGACATTTGTCAAGGAGAGGCTGTGATGTTACGCATCACCTGATATATATATATATATATATATATCTTCGTATTGTTTCCGGATTGATATAAAAATTCACTCTCGATTTCAGATGCAATTATTGCCGAAGTAGGCCTTTCATTATTGATAAATGTCTGACGGGACATGTTCTCCGTGTATTTCCAAATATTTTCAAAAGCATCAGCAACACAAAATCATATTGTACTTTATGATAATTATTGTTTGTGTTTTTTAAGTGATTAATCTTGTTTCTCTTATTTATTAGATGCTTTGATTGAAATTACGCATTTTATGTTCTGCCTAGTATTGAAGTTGAAATGTACCTGCTGCATAATGAAGAATTTCTTTGTCAGAGAATATGTGTAGTTCAACATATGGCAATATAATAACCATATATGAAGATAATTAAATTCTTAATAAGTGCAGGGTAATGTCTGCAGAGTGGTGTAATAAAAATGCAAAGTGTTGTTCTCATCATGATAGTATTCCTTGAAAAAGAACTAGAAAGTGAATGAATAAAATCAAAAAAGAAATCCATGCACTTCACGTTTTATTTATTATTATTCAAAGTCAGACTAAAAATAAAATGTTTAACCACGTTTTAAAAATGTTTTTCAATTAGAAAGCTGTAAAGATATGTTTCAAATTCCTAAAATTTTATTCCAGCAATGGTGATTTCAAAACAGTGCAATTTCCTCCCTAAAACGATTTTTTGTAATTAATTAAAAGGAACCGTACACCAGCTATACTCAAAATAGTATAATTACACTAGTGGTCCGAATTTCTTGGCGTAGAATAGTGAAACCAAAGTTCCCAAGCTTTCGCACAAAAATCAGATGGATTTTCAAGAAAGGTACACAGCAACTGCAAAAGGTTTGCTGTGTACCTTCTTTGAGAAAGCCATCTGGTTGATGTGCGAAAGCTTGGAAACTTTGAGTTTCTTTTTTACTTCAAGGAATTCGGATCACTAGTGTAGTTATACTATATTGAGTTTTTTTATAGTTTTTAACATGAATATAATTTTCCATCACACATATTTTTTTTAACGTTTGGTAGCAATGAAAAAAAAAACACGAAAGCAACAGCACTAGCTGGCCCAAACCACTGTATGTTGTACAGATACTGCAGAAAAAAGAAAGAACGAACAATCATTACGAACTTAAAAACGAACAAATTTCTTTAATGTCCGCTTTTGGTAGTAGGAAAATAACAGTAGAATTTAACCTGACTTAAAAAATTGCAAAGTGTCCTCTGATTATTATTGAGAGGAAAGTTTCTTTTAGCACAGTTTGCTGTAAACAGAAAGGTGATTTCTCGGACTCTTATTTAATCATTTTTTAACGGAAAGTCTGATTCACATTCATTGGAACATCCGGTTTACCTTGAATATCTTTTAAGATATACTATACTTGTCTAACGTACAGGAAAATAAGGTAAACGTATGTTATATATTTCATCTCGGAATGCGACGATAGCCGGAAAACGTCGATTCGTTACAAAAGTTAACAAATTTTGCATAAAACGTTTCTCATAGAAGGAAGAAAACACCAGAGACATGAGGATCTTTAAATCGAACAGTTTACCCCCTAGCGAAAATATTTGAAAAATTGAAAATAAAATGATACAGGAAAATCATTTCTCCGGTCAGAACCCATTCTCAGCCAAACGAATTTTCTAAACATCCGTAGATCATTTTGAAAGTTACCAATTGTTGAAGATTGTGTAGCTTATAAACTATGAAATATGGAATTGGTTCCCAATTGAAGGGGACACACACGTTCAAAGAACCTGGAAACTGGGTTGCAAAATTTCTCAGAAGCAGCCCGAGGTTTTTGTTCCGACAGATACTTTAGTAGATGCTGTAACATTTGCTTACCGGCATCTTGCAGGGACTTCATTCGAATCACAATATTTGTTTACTTATCTTTTGTGAAACTAAAGGTTGACTAAAAATAAAGGCCGCTTGCAAGAAGTTCAGAAGTTCAGGTATATCGCTACGTCAGTTCTACGTGCAGCCAGAGGAAACCCATCAACAGATAATAAATGAATCTGCTCCACCTCTAGTAATCAAAAGAAATAAAAAAATATATATATATCTTGTGATTTGTAGCAGGGTTTCTGTTAATATAACATGTTTACGGAAAGAAATGGAGATAGAACCTATAAATGCAGTGCTGAGTGGAAATAATTCAAAATTTAAAAAAGAATGAACTAAAGACATTTTATTAAGAAGTTAAGGTCTAATAGTATAATTTATTAGCATTTCGATATTTTTTTTTATTTATGATGAACAATTCAGAACCCTACAAAAAATATGTTTCCTTGCCATACGAGGTAATAACATAGTTTTATTACCTAAACTCTGTTGTGTCCCAAGATGTGTCTCCAGAATAGAGTGTGATGGCAACGGATAACAACAAGCAGATACCATTAGTACGCACCGAAGATCCAATACATTATAAGTCCTGCCAAATACAATGCTACTCCTTGACATGCTGCCATAGGAGTTCTTACCAGGCGAGGATTAGATGCTGTAAAATTTCTAAAATGTCTTTTGGTACCTTGTTTAAATATGTAACTGACAAATCCTTTAACTGTTGAAAGTTGTATAGTTGAGCCGCAGCCGGTAAGATTCACTGTTCAAACGCCAACCACAGCGGCTCCATTTAATTGATTTCTGCGGTATTTGCAGCCCTCAGAAATACAAGAAAATATTCCTCATATTCTGCAAATAATTCTCAAACAATTCGAGCCACTTGCGATATGGCGCATTTTTCTGATGAATAGCAAGACTACTACAAGGGAATACAGTTGCCGTGAAAGGATTTTCCTCTTATGCAAGGATATTTAGGTGAACGACGGGATCCAAGGCTTATCAAAGAATTACACTTCCTCCACCGAATTGTTTTCGCTCCACGGCGCATTTTCTTGCCAATGTTTTCCCATATGAACGACGCACACCTGTCCGAACTTCCACATGGTGCAAAAAAAAAGTTGTTCGTTGATCCAGATTACAAGCTTCCATTCTTTCAAAGTTCAATTTCGTTGTGAAAATCCTCCTAACACGTGACGTCAGTGAAAAAACAAAGATATCGCTCTTTCTTCGTTTTATCAACACACAACAACCAAAAAACTGTTATTCGGTAACCGCTGGGGAATCGAATCCCAGACCTCTCGATATCTATTCGAGCGCGTTGGCCTAGCGCCGTGGATTGTTGACCACTGTGGTATAAGGCTAACGCGCTCGTCTAGATATCGATATACGCTGGTGTGCAAAAATTAAGGACGAAGAGGAGAAATTAGCACAACAGCGGAACGACCAGGCAGAACAGACCGAAAGACCACTCAGGAGATAGACTAAAGTCCGGTACGGTAGGGCATGCGCATATATGAAGCATGACGTAGGGGAAGGGGAGGTGTCGGTAGGGTATAAAGCACACGGGCGGAGTACGATCAGGAATTCGGTGAAAGATATTGTACGGTATACATCGGTTTTAACGACGTCCAGTTCCTGCCACCGTGTGATATGGCCAACAGGCAATCCAGTAGACGACATCTGGATGACTTTACCCGAAGTCGCGTCATTGGAAAGTTGGAAGAAGGTCGAAGTGTTACTAGTCTGGCCGAGGAGTTCGGGATCGCTCACAGCATCGTTTCAAGAGCTTGGAGAGCTTTTCAAATGACAGGAACAGCTGTCCGAGAGTTTAGTAGTGGTCGACCACGTGCAACCACGGCGGAGGACGACCGGTATATTGTCCTACAGGCGAGAAGAGGCAGACGGCAGACAGCGGGATAAATCGCAAGGCACATGCAACATACAACTGGACGTCCGTTATCGCGTTTTACCGTGGACAGGAGGATGCACAAAGGTAATCTATTTGCACGACGACCAGTACGGTGTGCCATTAACCCCTGCTCATCGGAGACGGTGGGTTTTGTGGTGCCAGGATCACAAGAGCTGGACACATCAACAATGGGCTCGAATTCTCTTTACGGATGAGAGCTGATTTAGTCTAACGAGCTATTCTGGATGTATCCACATCTGGAGAGACCAGAGAACACGCAATCACTCCTCCAACGTCAACGAAAGGGACCAGTTTGGAGGTGACGGAGTTCACGTTTATGGCGGTATCATGCTTGGTAGCCGTACTGACCTCCACTTCTTCCAAGGAGGTTCAGTCACTGGTGTCCGCTATTGTACCGAGGTTCTCCTGCCTCACCTGCGTCTTTTTAAGGGCGCTGTCGGTCCTGAGTTCCTCTTGATGCAAGACAACGCTACACCTCATCGTACAGTGACTGTCGCAGAGCTGTTGTAGAGTGAAGATATTCAACGCATGGATTGGCCCGAAAGGTCCCCGGACCTACATCCGATCGAACACGTGTGGGATCTTCTCGGGAGACGCTTGTCAGCACGTCACCAGCTGCCAGCAACGTTTCTGCAGCTGCGATTGACTCTACAAGAGGAATGGGCCGCGATGTCTCAACAGCCCCTTGACAACCTCGACCGCAGCATGGGCAGACGTTGTAAATCTTGCAGCGCAGTCAGGGGAGATCATATCCCCTACTAAAGACTGGATTTTTCTTGGCAGCCGCCTGTCAGATGGACGTTTCTGTCTTCTGTCCAGTTGTGCTCGAAGCTATCTTTTTAATAAAGTGCCTTTGTATCCTTTGGATTTCTTGTTTGGACGGTTTTGCTCACTTGTCCCATATTCTTACATCTTGGGAATCTTATGGTATGATTTAAGTCGATGTGGAGCACTTCTGCACGACGTTACATTGGAAAATGCGTTGCGTCCTTAATTTTTGCACGCCAGTGTATTTGGGATTCGATTCCCTAGCAGTGACCGAATAACAAGTTTCTGGTTGTTGTGTGTCGATAAAACATGGAAAGAGCGATGTCTTTCTTTATTCACTGACGCCACGTATTTGGAGGATTTTCACTTTTGATCTCGCACTTTGGATTTAACTGCTATAAAAAATACATAGCCCGTGCGGTTAATGTCCTTCAGATGGAGAGGTTTCAGTAGCTGAGGCCATCGTACAGATTTATATGGATTGTTGGCCACTGTGGTGAAAGGCTAACGCGCTCGGATAGATATCGAGATATATGGGATTCGATTCCGCAGCGGTGACCGAATAACAATTTTTTGGTTGCTATTTATTATCTAATTTTGATGTTCCCATAGCAGGCGCTTTTGACTGAGGTTAGCATTGGCACTGGATGGGGTCTGCCGCAAGTGAGCCCAATTTCAGCAGAGTTAGTTGTACTCTCTGCTTTTACAGATTTTTCTGGTCACCAGAATACAAATTACCGACGAGCTGCGACAGAGGATCCCTTCTGTTTGCTCTTTCCATACGTGATAACATTCGCACACGTCTACCATCGATGAGCCGTTATCAGCCAAAACCTTAGCCTTTCCGTCAGGCAATGCTCGGATTCTGTCGTCTATTCATTATAAATTTTATCATTGTCAAACTTGTTTATATCCGTTGCCTTTCCCAGCTAAAGTACAAGAGTAACACAGCTCAGTGTCTCGTGTTCTTTGTAGTTTTATGACCTTCATACAGGGGTATTCTTAGCAGATGTTTATTTAAATATTAAAACCCTAGTAACTGAAATTTCAGTTTCTTTAACTTCAATTTCCTCTTGATTGGAAATGCCCTGTTTATATGACTTGTAATGGAATACAATTTTCATTTCAAAAGCAGACTATCTGATAACATGGAAATCATACAGGTCTAAATAATTTTTGATAGATCAATTGATAAGAACGTCTGGAATGTAACGTGTCTCAATACGTAACGCAACTTTCTCTTGCGTAAAACATAAAATAATTTTTCTTTATCTTAACATGACTACGTGAAAATCACAAATATGCAATTGCTTGTTAGAACCGTTTGTTGCAAGCCAAGGGTCTTTATATGTCTTAATACTTGAATTTTGTGCATTTTGAGATACGTTTCTTTAAATAAACCGAATCAACGTGTTGCTGGCCCGTCGAGAAAAACATCATTTAAACTTACATTGGTAAAATAAAAAAAACATCTATTTTCCTATCCAGCAGAGCAGTGGAATTTTTGATGCTCTGAATAGACAGAGCATTGTTCTTAAAGTTTAGACTGCACAACGCACACCATCGCATATATAAACTGTTGAGTTTTCGGTCGGCAGCAGAAAATAATAAACTTGGTTGGCAGCAGAACATACATACTATTGGTTGGCAGCAGAAGATACATATTATTGGTTGGCAGCAGAAGATACATACTATTGGTTGGCAGCAGAAGATACATACTATTGGTTGGCAGCAGAAGATACACACTTCTTTGGTAAAACAAGATATGTGATTTCGATGAATTTTCATGATTTCAATAAATTGGTAAATGCAAATTTTTCTTATCAAGGCTAAATTGGCAGCAGAAGATACATACTTGGTTGGCAGCGGAAGATGCATGATTTCGATGAATTTAGAGTGCACAGCGCACATCCTCGCATATACACTGACGGAAAAACAAATCCCAACACCACGAAAAAATTGTTGTAGAGGAATGAAATGGTGGCAATACATCTGTATAGGTAACATATTTAATCGGTTAAGGTTTCAAGATCACAGCTTAATGTAAGCGCGAGAAGAGCCATTTTAAATGTAAAATGCTGGTACATTAATAACCGGTGTAACCGCCAGAATGTTGAATTCAAGCATGCAAACGTTCATGCATTGTGTCGTACAGTTGCTGGATGTCAGTTTGTGGGATGGAGTTCCATGCCTGTTGCACTTGGTCGGTCAATACAGGGACGGTTAATGCTGGTTGGGGGTGACGCTGGAGTTGTCGTCCAATGATGTCCCATACGTGCGCGATTGATGAAAGATATCGTGATCTAGCAGGCCACGGCAACATGTCGACACACTGTAGAGCATGTTGGGTTACAACAGCGGTATGCGGGCGAGCGTTATCCTGTAGGAAAACACCTCCTGGAATGCTGTCCATGAATGGCAGCACAACAGGTTGAATCACCAGACCGACGTACAACTGTGCCGTCACGGTGCGTGGGATAACCATGAGAGTGCTCCTGCTGTCATAGGAAATTGCTCCCCAGACTATAACTCCAGGTGTAGGTCCAGTGTTTCTCGGCCTCAGACAGGTTGGTTGCAGGCGCTCACCTAGCCTCCTTCTAACCAACACACGTCCATCACTGGCACCCAGGCAGAACCGGCTTTCATCAGAAAACACAACAGATCTCCACTCCGTCCTCCAATGAGCTCTATCTGGACACCACTGACGACGCAAACGGCAGTGGTTTGGAGTAAGTGGAATGCACGGTACAGGGCGTCTGGCTCGGAGCTGTCTTTCAAGTAACCGATTTGTAACAGTTCGTTGTGCCACTGTGGTAGCAACTCCAGCTCGAATTGTTGCTGCAGACGCGGTACGATGCGCCACGGCCATATGCCGTGCACGGCGGTCTTCCCTCTCAGTAGTGCCATGTGGCCGGCCGGCACCCGGTATTCTTGAGACAGTACCTTCCCTTGGCCACCGCTGCCAACAATCATTCACAATGGCTACATTCCTGCCAAGTCGTTCTGCAATATTGCGGAATGAAAATCCATCTTCTCGTAGCTCTATTACGCGACCTCGTTCAAACTCCGTGAGCTGCTGATAATAGTTTCTTCGTCTTCTTAAGGGCATTCTTGACTAACATGAACACACTACGTCGAATCTCAACGATAACTAACGCTCACGAACGTTACAGCGCCTATTTACAGCAAACCTGCTTCGCATGTTCCGAGGGGCGCTACTAGCGCCACACGTATGCGCCGAGCGCGAAATTTTCATAGATGTCCTCTTACAGATGCACTCTCACCGCCTACAAACTGTCGTTTATCTAACACAAACCCTTCTTGGTGTTGGGATTTTTTTTTCGTCAGTGTATAAATTATTGAGTTTTCGGTCGGCAGCAGAAGATAATAAACTTGGTTGGCAGCAGAAGATATATACCATTTGCTGCCACACGATCTGTTTGTATAGACTTTTAAGTACCATAAACTGTGTGCTTAATAAAATGTTAAAAATTATACAAATTGAATGCTGTTTATGTAATTTTTGAATCCTCCGAAATATAATCCCTGATAGCCGCTGTGCGAGCATTATATTTGCATGATAAATACGTAATTGAACATTATACCTGTATAATCAAGAAAAACATGCATTGATGAACTAATGATACGAACATTATGTTTATATGATATCTAATTAATGCGTGTTAGAGGGACTTATGACGAGAAACAACCATAAATGTACGATTATTTTCAGAACTTAAAATGGGATACAGGTTGACGAAGAAGCAATAGAAAGTTCTAGAACATCTTTCGCAGATGTGTGTCAGTTGCAAAGAAGGTCTGGAATTCACGCGCTCTGAAGGAAGGTTCCTTTCTCGAGCGAGATAATCATTAGCTATTTTGCTATCGACACCTGCAAAGTACTGTCAAACGAAGAGCAAGCGCCAGAATCATAAGCCGTCTGAATATTACTTATTAAATACATGTAGCAGTGTGTATTGTGATTCATGTGTTCTGTATCTTTGCGGTGAGGCAAGTCTGTCCAAAAGAAGAGCCATTAATGGAAGTAGATCAAAGTGCCGACTATCTGGTTAGAGATCGAAAAGTTCCGTAAACAGGATGTACGCGTTTAGCAGACGCGGAGGGCAAAAGCGCTGGTCATTCTCATGGTGTAGGCAGCAAGAGAATGAGAGAAAATGGGACGCCCGATGACAAGGAAGCGGAAGTGACCGAAGTGCGGCATAGGCGAAGAAAAGAGAGAGAGAGAGAGAGCGTCAAGCGAACTAGTGAGTGTGTCTTAAGTTCAAGAGAAACGTGTTAGGTAATAGGTGCCAGGTTTCTCGTTGTGAATTACGACTTTTCACCGGAGAACGAGCATTTGATCTAAGACCAAAGACGGTTACTCGACTTACAAAACGCCAGAGATAATTCTTTAAATGTTGTTAAGTTTGATCAAGTCTCCGTATATTCCTTTCCGGACATTAGTACTTCTTATTGGACTTGTTCATCAGTCTCGGTCCATCCCCCAGATTTGCAGATATTATGTATAGAAGAGCGGGCAGGATTTTTCCATTCACCCAGTATTGGTTTTGGGGAAAGTTCTTAGGAAATAACCTTGTTCTTCTAATGGCTGTGAGGGGGTCCTATAACGTGGACGCCACGGAAACATAATTTTGGGCCTCGGGTATTCGCACAAACTTCAAAAATGGAAAAAAATTATATTGGCAACAATTTTTCGAGCAAAGGGCATATTACGACCAGAATATAAAATATGAATTATCATAATAGTAACGAATTGCAGTCAAAATGGGCATGCGTTTCCCAGATATATTTGGGAAGTGGAAACAATGATGATAGAAAGACACAAAGTTCTCAATCGGCGGGATTCGTAACAGAACAATTACTGGAATTGGGAAGAAAACAACAAAATTTTGCCATAACGCCAAACTGCTGCAAGATTTCATAGGGAGCAATCTGAACATAATCATATACGTATACCTAATGGCAAAGCAGTATTGAAAGAAGGTCTCTCGAAATTCTCTTCAACAGCTTTTTTCTTGAGCAAGAATCTTCCTTTTAGGCTTTCGTATTTCATGTACTTGTAGCCCGCGTGTCCTTCTTTCTGATCTTTCAATATCTCTTGGTATTCAGACTAGCACTTTTGTTGTCCAAATGTAGTTAATTTCACTTGCAGTGTTTGCAAACCATATCCTTTTAATGTTTTTTGCTGTGGCTATGATGTCATCGCTTCTTTGCGTTTTCCGTATTCATGAGATTTCCGTTTTTATTATTTTTATTCGTTGCACTAAGAAACTTTTGATTTCGTTTCAGTTTTCCGTAGCCGTTTAATGTCTTAATTAAGTTCAATGTTTTTGATTCATAAGCAAGAACTGAAATAATGATTTGGTTGAACATATTTCTCCAAATGAATATGGAAAACATGCTTTTGAAAAATGTTGTTCTTTGTGTTAAACCCACAGTTCTTCGAATACGGAAAATGATTGAAATGGGCCTATACACTACTGACACTGCAATATTTCCAGAATTTTTTAGTCAAAAGGAGATTTTAAGGTGGCTTTAATATAAGTAGTAAGGGAGCCACTTCGGCATTGGGAAGTGAAGTCCCAGGTGGGCGTGGTCTACTTCCGGAAGTGACGTCACGGATGCTCTCCCCGCGGACGTCGACAAAGATACTTTCCTTCCGGTGGCAACAGTGGGCTTGGCCCCCGGTGTCCGCCATTTTTTTTACTGCGTGACGTCATCTTCACGTGGTTGTCATCGATGTTGACGAAGCCCGTTTTAGTTCTGGGAAATTTCTCCGCCATTTTTAATTTGCAATTTCTCAATCTGTTTTTTTGATGGTGGGAAGTTTACTTGTAAGTGGACTCTGGAATTTTTATTTATGGTCAATGTATTAATTTTCGTATAAAGGGACGACCAGGTTTGGAACCGGTAGGATTTGAACTCGTGCTGTTTACGTGGTATGCACATGCTCTACCGATTCGGCTATAGACGCATTGGTTGGGGTGGTCAAGGAGATTAAGAGATATGGTTCGCGTAAAGGGGAAAGACTGCCTGCGGGACTTGATATTGGCCGTCTTATGATTAAAACAATGAGAAGAACGCATGAGTCATGCAAACATGTCCGTACATGATTTCCACAACCTCGCACGTCACCACTATGACGGAGAATGATTGAAACGCCATCTGTTGGTCGTTTTAGGAATGAGCACAAGAATAGGCCATGTGATTCACATTAACAAGCATATACATGTGAAGAACATAACTCACAGTTGAACATAAATAAATATATAAATAAATAACAAATATATTAGAGTTCCTAGTACTACAACACATAACACAATTATTTTATATTCACACGCGTGAAGGATCAATCTTGTGTTGGCTCTGTCATCTTAGCCGTGTATTTCCGCTCACACCCTTGCAGTCATTGCTGAGTAACCGCAATCACTTTGTATGTGTGGCTTTCGCACTTGATAAATTCTTACGGTTTTTATGCTGACAATTGAACACTTCTGAACAATTGCCTTCGCTTTACGCCTTGTTTCCAAATGCCTATTCATTTTACTTTTGTCCACCTCTTATTGTATAATAATATATACTATTTTTCTACAACACATGAACTTGCAGCTGTTCACATCTATCTGGAGAAGCTGCTTATATTCCCACATTCATGCCTTCACTCCCTTAGCAACACCTGACCACACCACCAATTTTTGCACCTAATCCGGCAGGTACCCCTACTTGACAGCTAGATACATGTGTGCCGCCAAATTAGCGTCAAGGCCATTTCCAGATGTACACCTGTAAGAGATTACAATTTCTTTTTCTTGACGTCTTGGCGTGTATTCCATTAACTCTACTTTTCTTCAAGACTGTTCCTTGCCTTCTAAGTGTAGTCTGAGCAAATTCGCTGCACGACAGTTAAGTGCTAGAGAACAGGACTGAACATTCCCGGTTTTAAAGACACAACCATAGGTTTAGTGGTAGAGGATTACACCTAAGTGTGGGGACTGTCGTTATTATTATTATTAAGTTGTTCATGGTTGAACTTGAATATCCGATCGCCATTTGAAAGTCTTAAGGAAATTACAAGTATCTTCGCATGGCAATATATTTATTTCAGTTAACCTTAATTAGTAATTTTTTTTTCACGGTAATGGCTGATCTGAATTTGCGGTTTTTCTATAATTAGTTTTTGATGGTGTCAAATGGTAGAAAACCCGTACTGATGTGTTTACTTTTTGTTTCGCATTAAATTAAATATTTTAATATTAATTTCTAATTAAAATATTGATAGCAAATGCAATTTCAACTTCCAGCACTTTGTCATTTGAAAAAAAGTAAAAATTCGTGTAATGTATAAATAACAAACAAGTTTTGTTGTAAATCCTAGTTTCTTACATTTCATATTTAAGGCAGGAATTTTGAAGCAAGTTTTTAGAGCCTATATTTGTTATTTTTGATTTAATTTTAACTTAAATTAATTATATTTGTCATTATTTGTAATTACAAATTTTGAAGAAAAGTGTGATCTCAACGTGCTGGTCCTTTGGTTTCTTATGGAAAATTTATAAATTCAGAGTGAGTGCAAATAAAATGCAACACTTTGTTGTAATCTCTAAGATTTCAAAGATTAAATTATTACTTTAACTCTATTGTACTTTATATTACTTTCGTATTGTTTTATGTGATCTAAATGTAGATAAAAAAAGGTTTAAAGTTTTACAATTGAATTCAAACAGTGTATGATTAAATACGTTCTTGAAAAATTGTACAATTTCTGTGCACATGATTCCAATATGGGTTGTGTTTCCCTATTTTGGGGGAAGAGGTATTTTTACCCCATCTTGTTTGCTTAGATCTTTTGACCCTCTATGGAGCTGTAGTTTATTTGCATATATAAAGCCATAGTGCGTGCCGGCCTTCGAGATGGTTACTATATGCCAGTGTATGGTTCCAGAACAGTATGTACGAGTACAGTAGGAGTATGAAGAAATTGTGGTACAAATGTTAGTGTGTTTGATAATGTGAATGGCTGTATGAATTTTTTAAAGTTCGGTTTTCGAGTCCTTTCCATAGCTGAACGAATTTTATCAGGGTTTCTTAGTATCAATCTCCATGCACTCCCTCGCCTTCGAGGGAAAGGTTTACATTGGCTTCTGAGTTCCTCATTGCGGTACGCTTTGTAGTGTGTCTCATGAAGAATCTTGATTTTTGAAAACAAGTTTAATTCTAACAGCATATAAATTTGCATTGAACCCCTTACTTAGCCTCATGTCTTTAAAACTGTTTCATTTCATACTTTCATGCTTAAATTAGTGATACAGTATAAGGCGGACAGTGCTGGTACCAAGAAGTTACTTCGAGAGGAGCAGAGCCGCAGGCTTTTTCTGAAAAGTGTTGGCTGACAAAGCTTGCAATATGAGCAATAAAGTATTCCCAACTCATTGACATCTTGAAATATCCCTGTTGTCATTTGATAATGCTTGTCTTTAATGATAAAATGTTCTGCTTAAAACACATTAAAACTGTACAAATCATTTATAATTTCAGAAAAGAAACTGTTATTTTTTTTTTAAATAAAAGAAAGTGATTTTTTATGCAGCGAAAAATAAAGTGAGGGGATATCATAAAAATTAGAGTAAGAACACTATGTATTTTGAAGAAAATATCTCAAATTTATATTAGTAGTATTTTTATAAGTGGAGTTAATAGTGAACAAATCAAACCGACGGATAGATTAAGATACACACACTTGCACTACCATATGCGATATTTTAAGGAATTCTGAAGTTACTCCTTTAATAACTGAATTTATTATTTGTCTCTTCATTAAGAAATCCTATTGGGAAGAGTGTTTTCAGATGATCTCATGGAGAGGTGACTTAAATAGGATATGAAGACATATCGTCCTCGGTCCTGGAGTTATGACAATGCTAAAGAACAAATCGTAAGTTATCTGCCTATTTATAGAGCAGTTAGAGCCAGGTATTGATAAGAAATTTTGAACTAGCTCCTACTCGTAGAGTAATTTTCTCATAGAGTCCCTGGAAGCTATGATATGGCAAACACAACAGAATGAACAGCTGTTGCTATTCAAGAAGCAGTTTGAATTTTACATGGATAGAGATCATGAATATATCGAATGTAAATCAGGGAATGCACAGGAAGTGAATATTGAATCGGCTATGCCCTGAATTAAAGGAGAAAGTTCCACCACTGTGATACAGTGGTCTAAACGCTAGTTTCTGGCCATTCGTGCGAGATGGCTTCCAATCCCAGTGAGGCATGGACTTTGGGTGTGTGTCTGAAAGTCCCCGTTCACTCACTTCCATAGAAGCAGTGGTCTCAAATTAGGGACAGGTGACTATTTATTCACGGTTGCCATTAAGCCATCGCCGATGCTAAAAAGAGGCGCTAGTCCAAATTTTTCTGTGGCAGAATTTACTTTGCAAAGAAAGAGCACCAGCCCCGGTGGCGTAGGGGTCTAAAGGATGGCTTCTGATCATTCGTCCAACGTGGGTCAGAGTTCGAATCCCGTTGAGGCATGGATGTTGTGTTTGTCTTACGGCGCTAGACTCTCTCTCTCTCTCTTCCCTGTGACCAGTGGCCCTAAGTTAGGGAAAGGAGACTGCTTCTAGCACACCGAGTTGCTCACCGTTGTCGATAAATCTCCAATCGAAAAAAATAAAAGATGAACAGAAAAGATAAAGAAAGAGCAACATTTGTCGGACCACAACAGGCTTTCACGAAAACCTTTTAATGACATAAACTTGTATTCGCTAAGTTTTCGTAAAGAAATATTAGTAAAGGGAAATCGTGAACCTTTGTTAACTACGTTTACACCAGATGCAAGTGTGGCGTCTTTCATTTCTCAATGTTTTCCATTTGCTTAGGAAGTACGCATTGATAAAAGTCATTTACTCAAAAAATTCAGTTTCCAAAGTTAAACCGTCACATCTGAACGTAACTGTACATGACGTGCCTCGAAATATTTTATAAGAAAACATTAAATAACAGCGAGCTTGACAAAACTCGTCTTCCTCGATGAGCGATGAATGCCTAATTTGTGATTTAATCTAAGTGGTGCCATTTAAAATCATCATAAACGTGTTTTTTCCCGTTCAAGTCTTTGTACTGGCATTCTCTAATTGGAGGTGATAAATGTGGATTTTATATCACCCGCATTAAACATTTTATTGAAGGGCAATATTGAAGATGAATGCAGTACACCATTTCCAAAATCAATTAAGGCTGCCAAGACGTAAGTGAGGTAATTCGGTTTTCCATACTTCAGTTTGCCACACGTCAGATTTGGGAGCAATTTTAATATGTTTCATGACTTTCAAAACATTTTCCGCAAAAGTCAGTAAATGTTTCCTTTTTGGGGTGTGTTTTGCCCATTAGATTTTTCTAAAATTTGACTAAAAATTGTAAATGTTTTCCGACTGGCAAATAAGTTGTCTGGAATGCATTTTAAAATCATTCCATTATTCTCACGTGTGAGGCGTCCAGATTTTTACCTTTCTATAGCGATAAAAGTGGTCATTAAGACTATAGATGTCACTGAAATGGTAACGAGCAGAAGAAATGAGAAGTAATATTATACAAAGTAAATTCTGTTGCAACAAAAAAAAGTGAGATGAAATGCTGGGAATCATTCCTATGAAAGACCAAAAAAATTTTCAACCGGTTTTGTTTTACAAGGAAGTGAAGCTTCACTAAAATTTCAAATGAAGTGCCGTTATTTCAGTTGACAAAGTCTTCAATTCGGAGCAATACGATGACTTCTTAAAATCCGCTAAGTTTATGGTTCTGTCTAACTTAGTGTAAAAATTTATTTCCATGTGCATCTGCTGTAAAAGGGGAAATGGATGTAGAACATGTATCGAAATTTTAGTTGATATTAGATTTTCACAGAGGCGGAATATGTGTGTGAATTTTAAGAATTTTAGACGTAAACAGTTATTTTCTGTTTACTGACGTTTTGCAATTATAAGTAATTTATTTTGCAAAATATTTATAATTTATTACACTTTTTTTGGAAAGAAATTCCATCAGCTAGAAGCTGTTTCTTGTCCTGAAACTGTTAAGTTTCATTTATTTGGAAGAGGCATTCCTTTTTTCAGTTCAAGTCTACGGAAGGGAATAACTAATTTTTAGTTTCCTTTTATCACCCCGGTGAACTTCTATAATGTAATGCAGTTGTTGTGTTCCGAGAAAATTTATGTGACATTTAATTGCAAATTTGTTTAATATTTGATATCTTTATTATCTCACTATTTATAAAATTCGTTATTAATAACTAAGCCCTGTAAACACAATTTCCGGTAAAATTACAAACTGCAGTGAATAAACTAATTGCCAAATGTTTCACGTAACAGACACGTTTTTGTTTCAGACAATTTTTTTAATTCACCCTACATTTGAAAGGAAAGCGCATTTTGTTGCTGCATTTGGTTTGAAATGTTAAAGTAATTTTTGAAATAGGTTTACTTTTGAAACTTCAACAAATGCTAGATATTTAGAATGCGCAGACTATTTGTATGGTTACTCTGCTATTTCTGATAAGTGCTTCATGTGCCCTCTTTTTAACCAGTTTTTAGAGCCAGGTTTTGGGTACCTCTATTCGTTATACAATTGCGTTGCGCTGAGCGGTGCTGACCAATACGATAACAAACTGATATATTCGTTTGAAATGCCTGTGGAATGTGTGACGTGGAGGTTGATGTTGAAACAATGATAGCAGTTTAACAGATATTATTCCCGAGATGTACGAAACTAGGGACTTTTCAGCCTTATCGTTTATTTCTTTTACAAGGAAAAACCTTTTTTCAAGATAGATCATGTGATGTACATATATCATACAAAAGATTCGAATTGAAGCACAATAAGCTTAACGCATGTTTATCCTTTGTAGTAGAAACTTTTAAAGCTAAAGATTGGGTTTACCGTTAAAGACGCAACCTATCTACTCCGAATTTTATTGCAGTGAATGACTGCGTTGTGTGTAACATACCACCTCATCCTGTTACCGTCTAAACCTCTTAACCATGAAAACATTTCGTTTCATGTGCCCTCTACGTACGTGCAAATGTTAGTTGTGCTCAACGTTGGTTTCCCCTTATCAGTAGCTGTGACTCCTGAAAATAATCGCTGACAAACATTTTCTTATGTTACATACATTATTGCCCACCATACTATAAGTTGTATGTTACACACTAGAGGACAAACAAGAAACGCATATACATTGCTTAAAATATAAATACTTCTATGTATATATGCGAACCTCACTAATAGTCGTCCAACAAATTTGGTGAGAAGTAGTTTCCTGATGTTATTTTGTCTTCAAAAGATCGTATTCCAAATTGAATAAAAATCGTAATATAACCACGTTCAAAGGTGAACTCTCCATATTTTCAACTATTACAATGAAATGCAGAATCTTAAGATTAGTTTTAGATGAAAATAAATTTCAAAAATATGCCAGAACTCCACGCATTGCAGGAGTGTGTGATAACGTGCGGCCATCTATCGGGCGAAGTATTAGATGACAAAACATACAGTCTGTATCAATCTCAAAGACTTTACTAATTTTGCTACACCTTAAAAGAATCTTTAGGGTTGTCAACTGACTTCCATCTCCAAAAATGTTATTCCGAAGAAATTGTTTTGTGTCATCAAGAATCAGAACCAGTCTATCTGGCAGAAAACATCATGAAAATTTACTGCTGCCCAGCACACGCCAATCGATTATCTGCTTCGGCCGCGCCTTTACCAAGCCTTTCTCAATACGCGAGTAGCTCCCGATTACAAGTTCCAGTCTCTGCAATCATATACACCGATGAGCCTTTATATTATGACCACCCCAGCCTTTGGAAATGAGCACTCCTTGAGACCGAACGGTGGCACAAGTGACGTTCACAGAACTGTATGTATGCAACCCGAAGACCAACTTTCAGTTAGTTGAGTGTTAGGAGTCAGAACCGGGAAGGCTGCCGATTTATCGGAGTTTGATAAGCGGCAAATTGTGATGGCACGGCACCTTGGAACTATGATCCCCGAAACGGCGGAGCTTGTGGGTTGTTCAGGTGACGCTGTAGTGAGTACGTATCAAAAGTGGCGGTCAGATGGCCAAACGACAAACAGTCGTTTATTCCTATGTCGTCCGTATTGTTCATAGCGATCGCAGGGCCACAGTGCGTCAAATCACTCGCAGCTACAACACTGGTGATCAGGGGAATCTCTCAAAGCGCAGAGTTCACCACAGCTTTAGGTGAATGGGCCTGAGTAGCCGAAGACCCAGCAGGGTCCCTGTTCTCACTGCACGTCTTCCCCAACAACGCATGAAATGGGCCCAAGATCAACGAGATGGGACCGTTGATGATGGGAAGAATGTGGCGTGGTCTGAATAATTAAGATTCCTGGTGCATCACTGAGATGGCAGAGCGCGGATACTCCGCTTACAAACGGAGGCTATGGCACATGGATGCACTGTTGGGCAGAAACAGGCAGGCGGCGGCGGAGTTATGATGTGGACGATGTTTTCTTCGGACGTCTTAGGCCCCATTATTCCAACAGTACAATCCCTGACAGCTGTCAGATATCTGAACACTGTTGTGGACCAAGTTCACCCATTAATGACAACCCTCGTGGTGATGGCTATTACCAACATATCATGCACCAAGTCACACTGCCAGAATCGTCAAGGAATGGTTCCAGGAACACGCTGGTTATTTTCTGTTAATGTCCTGCCCTCCAAATTCACGTGACACAAAACCCACCGAACATTTGTGGTTCGACTTGTAAAAGCGGGTTCGCGCTGAATCACCATCACTCCAAAATGTACGGGCACTGGAGGACCAACTGTTGATTATAAGGTACCAGATATCCCAGGATACATACGGCCGCTTTACCAAATCGATGTCTCGCCGAGCTGCAGTTGTGTTACGGGTTAAAGGGTGTCCTACTGCTTATTTATTATGTGGTCATTATGTAATGGCTCATTGGCGTATCAGCTGCCTTTATTACTCCCATATTCCAAACATTAACTAATACTTTAAACTTTTTTAAACATGTATATTACTTTTTGGAGCAATATAGTGAAATAATGTTTTCAAAGAATATTTCAGCCTGTGATACGAGTTATAATTTCCACACAATATTTTTCCCCAAGCAAAAACCATTGAACTTTCTAAAGTTAAATTGGTGCTAAAACATAGCTCAATGATGTAAATGAGAGTACAGGAAATACCGTTTAAAATGTTTGAAAGGTAACGTAATTGTTTGCCGTGTTTATATTAAAGAATATTAGCTTGGAGCATTCTGCTCCTCATGTGGTAATCAGTCCGAACTTCTGTTTAAAGTGTTTGAATTCAAACAAAAATGAAAATTAATTAGATTTATCCTTAGAATACGAAATTTTAATAAATATATTCATAGTTTTTCTGGAAAAGGGACAGGAAAAATGAGCTTTGTGATCTGTAATTTAAGAAGCATGATGAGAAATATGAGGCGATAGTTTAACCCCATTTACAGTATAACAAGATATCTCCCATGGCACAGGTGGTCCCGGCAAACCCTTAATGTTTGCCTGCGAACGCCGCGAAAAAAAAAAGAAGATTATGCTCCCCAAATAAAAAAATAAAAAATCTACAGATGATGCTTCTCAATGTGTGATTGCAATACCTTAGCTCCGTAACGAGTTCCAAAAGAGTTTACAAAATTTCTGCTCTTCAGAAAGGACCCTGAACCCGTGTACTAAACCTTTTCTATCAATGTGATGGAGACTCTAGTGCATGCTTGAATGGAAATCATTGACCTTCGATGTTACTCAGACCGTGAAAATGAAAATTTCAGGAAGTATCTCTTTGTCCTAGGATTTTACCAGTAGCATGTAGAAAAGGGAAAACTTGTCAATTTAAAAATGTAAACGGCAAGAACATTCTGCCTCGTCGGAAGCACGAATTTATGTGAATAAGTATCCTCCCGAAAGAAGAACATCAAGTCAAAATCGAGGGAAAGTATTACAGATCATCTTCTGGAGTACTTCTGCCGATTAGCTGTGATAAAGATATTTCCTGGTACTGAATTATTAACAGAAAAAATAGAGTCGGTTCTATAAATACAGTTGGTTTGATTCTTTTAAAGGACACTTAAGCTTGCGAAGCAGAATTATTACAAGTAGTGGAAAACAAAAACAACTCCCAAGGGAAATATTTTCATGTCGAAAAAGTAATGGAATCGCGTTATAGTAAAGTGCATGGAGCAACACTGCCGTAACTTTTACGTGTTTTTACTCAACAAATTTTTCATTATAAGATTTGCATATCATAGTACCCTCGATGTTAACTAGTCTCGCGACTTCCGTAAGGCTGCGTACCTCGACTTTGAAGCAGAGAACATTCTTTGTTTTTATTATCGAACCAGCAAGGTTACAAACCAAGTCGGATTAGTTTATAAAACTCTTTTGTTTAGGTGGGAATTTCACCTCCTTATCGTGAAGTTGCATTGCATAGTTTCAATAAAATTAAACATTAAATTACCTTACATATAATTTATTTTTCACAAAAAGTACTGAAAAATAAAATACAATCTTAATATTCAGAAACTTGTATATGTTTTATATTTTAATTTCGTATTGATTTAAGGCTAAGGTGCCTAGTTCAGCGCTTTCAACTAGTTCCGGAATTTACATACTGTACTTCGCTGTGTTCAGATACAATATTTATTTAGGTAAACAGGTGATAATATTATTAAATGTTAAGCCCTCATATGTCGGTTTTCTACTTTTTGTTCCTGTTTACGACTATCACTAGTCTCTTTGAACCCATTTGATTCAGAATCTGATTTCATCCACAGGACCACCGATCCTTGACAACTGTTTATGAGTTACACAATTCACGATATGTTCTTCCTACGGCTGTTGGCGGAAAGGAAAGGGAAGCAGCCCGTTTCGGGAATGCCTGATCGATCACGATGAACTATTACTATTATGTCAAGTTTAAAATTGCTCACATACTAGTTCTAAACGTTCTAAACTTTCCGCGTGTTGATTGATCCTAACTTCACCCAATGTTTTTGTAAAAGGAGTAGGTCTCCCTTATTCATATGGCATACTGCACTCACGGGCAACTGACATACTACAAGGTTTTCATTTGCTCTCGCCATCAGATTTTCCCTTATAACTTTCGAACTAATGGACGTAATGCAATGGAATTTGATACGGACCTTCTTTGTTGTATGAGAAGCCTGGACAGCGAACTCACAAGAACAACTAACGCGCAATCGGCCTTAACTTCCCGCCTGCGCCAAGTGAAGGCCCATTGCTTGTTCGCTGTACTCGGCAATTGGTGTAAAACATCTGTCTGTGGTGCTGTTACGGGATCGTCAACAATCATCGTGCCTTTGTGATACAGGAAATTACAGTATGAATTGGTACACAGTGGAACAGCGCGTGTTTATTGTTCGCAGGTACTGGAAAACTGTGTCGATAAAGAAGTGCCAAATATAATTTATTGCGCAGGTTGGGTTTGGAAAGCCCCAGCAAAATCCTCCATTCAGTATTTGGTGAAGAAACTGGAAACCACCTGAACATTGTTGGACGTCCACAAAGGAGGACATCGGAAACTGCTAAAAGGTGGTGCATAAAGAGAGCATAATTAATGTATATGTTATGTTATAGTATGTTATGCAGGAAGTGCATAAAATACTGCTGGCCTCTCCACAGAAGTCCTTGCGTAAACTGTCGAAGGAGATGGGGGTTTCTACAAACACATGTCAAGGAGCTGCAAAAATATTAAAGCTGCGTGCATATTGAGTTATTTCTTTGCAAGAATTGAAACCTTCAGACGAACAGAAGTTACTGAATTTATGTCTTTGTTTCCAGAAGGTTATGAATGCACATCTAGGAATACTGGACTACACGTGGTTCTCCGACGAGGCGTGGTTCCACAAAAGTGGGCACGTCAATTTCCTGAATTGCGTATTTGCGCGAGTGAGTATCCTAACACCGTGCATGATACATCCCTTCATGATGAAAGAATTGGGGTGTGGGATGCTCTTTCGCGGCGCCGCATTATTTGCCGAATCTTCTTCCACACAACGGAGGATTCCGCAGTCTGCATGGAAATCTTCCATGAGTTTGTCAACCATTTGGACGACATGACACTTCGTTCTAGTTATTTTCAGCAGGATGGTGCCACCTGCCACAACTCCAATGTAAGTATGGCTGAAATTGTTTGTTTCTTTAAAGACGGTGTCCTATCTAAGAAACTTTGGGCACCACGGTCGCCTGACATTACCCAACCGGATTTCTTGCTATTGAGCATGCTGAAAGAGGAAGTGTATCGCAACAAGCCACTGACATTCATGGAAATGTAGCAAAATATTCGGCGAGATATTGTGGCTCTCATTCACGATGTGTTGATGAACACCTTCCGTAACATAGAGATGTGTGTGAAGGCATGCCTTGATGCTCATGGCGACCACTTTCAACATTTGCTGTGAGATCATCATGCTTCTCATGCAGAAAGGTAGGTCATTGTCAAATTTTACTGAATTATGTCCGTTAGTTTGCGCGTTATATGAGAAATTTAGGGCCGAAATAAATTAATATACTCTGTGTCATGTCACGTTCAAATGTGTTCACGTACTCGTTCTGAACGTTCTAAACTTTCCACGTGTAGCATATTCCTAACTTCACCGGAATTTTGTGTAAAATGAGTGGGTCTGCGTGATTCATATGACATACTGCACACACTGGCCGCCGACTTAATGGAATGAGCCGTGCATGTGAACAGAACTATGTTATTTCATTAGTTGATATCTACGGGCGCTTTGGAGTAAAATATGGTAACAATCACTGGTGTGGTCGAAGTTAGCATCTGTGCGACGTGACGCCGCCTAAGCACGATTAAAAAAACGATTTCATTTATTGGAACGAGGTACATAAATGAATATTAAATATTATTTAGGAAAGAAAATGAAATTTCCATGGAGTTTCAAACTATTTACTGCAAGGAAAAAATGTACCTATACAGAAGGTTATATACAAGTCGAGAGCAGAAGACGAAAAGACTGCGCCCCAAAACAAACGAAAAGACATATTTACATGATTACTGATATTTGTCCAACGTTAACGTCTGGAGACGTGTTGCCACCAGGATATACTGTGGGGCATAAACATGCCGATGGAGAAAAGGCAATATTGTGCTGGAAATCCTGCTACTAGTCATTCATGTGGAAAAAACGTTGACATGTGCATGTACTTATGTACTTAAACATCATTGCAGACCAGGAACATCCTTTCATGTCAACGGTTTCTCCTCTACTTGTGTCTTCTTCCAGCAAAATAATGCGAAATGCCATATTTCATAAAATGGTAATGCGCCATGCCATATTTCATAAAATGGTAATGCGCCATACTAATTGCTTTATATTCTTTGCAATGTTCGAGAAAGATTTGGGGAACATGTGTAAGACTTTTAGGTATTATCCTGGCCTCCCAATTTGCCAAACATCAGTCCTGTCAAACATCTATGGTTAGTGATGGAACAGCAAATCCGATCTGCGGCGGCTCAGCTGCGTAACTTACAAGACTTAAAATTTCTGCAGGTAACCTCTTGGTATCAGATACCACAAGCCACCTTAAGAAATGCTTTTGTGCCTGGTAAGAGATTTTTTGGTGGCAGATGAATAACCAGCATCATATTAGTGTCCGAGGCACAAAGGTTAAACATATAGTTGCTAATTAAAACTAGTTGCTGATTAGTTGCTGTTCGTTGCTGATTAGTTGCTGAATAGTTGATGTTAGTTGCTGATTAGTTGCTGTTAGTTGCTAATTAGTTGCTAATTAGATGCTAATTTAAATTTCCGTTTTATTCATTTGCGTGTTTCTTTTAGAAATTATTGGATCCCCAATCTGTTAACTGCTGTAGCTTTTCAAGATATAGAAAACGGCTCTTTCGTTCCGAGTCAATAAAACACCTTGATCTCTTTGACCTATGAAAACAAAGAGTCATATGATGATACATTTCGCATTGTGGAAACAAAGTTTATGTCAGAATTTGACAAAATGCAATCCCATGCTATAAAAGAAACCCGGGAATGATGTCCTGTATTAATTTAAATTAATAATACCACTTTTTGGAAAGCGCAAATTATTAATAAAGTAAGCCCGTATAATTTGATGGAAACAATGTGGAAAAGTATGATAGTGAAGCACCTATGGTGAACTACCCAGAAGGCCTACTACCCCCCCCCCCCCACCATCCCGCGCGCACACGCACATACACAAATTAGCACTTTAATATTTTAATATTTCTAAAAATATCTTAAGGTCTATTAGGTGCCAGTAAATATTGCTAACTTACCACCAGCTGAGTCAACTGAAGGTAGTGTTGCCGTTCTACTGATTTTGAGTCATGTCTAATGATAGATTTATGTAACTTAAAGATTTTTCTCTCTTTTAAAACCACATAATGATCAGCATTATTTTATGAATCTGATCCTCAATAATATCAGGGACATGCTGTTTAAGAATGTCTGCATTCTTAAAGTAATCTCCATGTATTTGATCCAATAGACAAGATTCACCTCAGAATTGGTCTGAAGAGAAAAAAAGTGGCCAAAATTATTCAACATCTGTCTGCAACCTGTTATGTTTTTAAATACATACTAGTTATGAAATATCGTTTTTTAGAAAATAATTTAGTCTATTATATTAGGTGTACCAACAAGTTTTAAAACGTTTAAGACAACGCAACATGTAATTTGAGAGAAAACAACTCCTTTATGAATCAAAATATGTGCCGTCATTACCTACCACCTTCCGCCATCGGTCGGGCAGCTGACAAATTCCAGCAGTGAAGTATACTTTGTCGTATGACGGAATGAAGTCATCAACCCATTTTTGCACTTGGTTTTATATCGGGAACCGTACAGTAGACAAATCATGTTGCATCGATCGGAACAAATGATTGTCTGAAGGGGCTATGTCGGCATTATAAGTCGGGTACTCCAAAACTTTCCAATGAAGCGTCAATAATGTTTCCTTGACCAATTTCGCGACATTCAGCCTATCAATGTCATGCAGTAATTTCACGAGAACGCAATGCTATGCCTGTGAATTGATGTTTTAGACAGATTTCCTGGTTCAATCCAAGTAATTATTTTTTGTAGCGATCAGCAGTGACAGTTTGACACTGTTCCAATAGTTCATAAAAACACTCCCTTCATATCCCACAAGATGTACAGCAGAACGTTCTTGAAGTGAACGTTACGTTTCGTTTCGAAGTCGTTACTTAAAAGGAGCAAACCCAGAGTTTCTTGCGTTTGCGATTGTCGTGTCATATCCACTTTTCACCATCCGTAACGATTTTCTACAGGAAAGATTTTTTGTGTTTTTTAATTAACAGATTCAAACACTTCATGGCACGCTCATCCTTGTTCATCAGGCTCAGGTCATGTGGCACACGCTTTCCTTCCGTTTGATTATTTCCCATGGCGCATAAACAATTGGAAATGACTTGTTCAGTTACCCCAGTTGTTCAGCTAGTTTTTTTTTGTTTTTTTTTTTTTTGCGGTTGAGACGAATCTTTATCCAGCAACGCTTAAAGTTCTTCATGTGCAAAAATCTGCGGGACGCAGCTACGTTCATGATCGCTAACATCAAAATCACATGCCCGTGCTTTTAATACAATGTTCTACCCCAGAACAGAACAAATCGCTGCATATGCTTTTGCAGTAATTTTTTTTTGATGTAATTTGTAACGAACGCAGTGTCGAATAAATGCGTTATCGCTTGCGATCTTTCACCTACAGATGTGCAAGTGAGTGTTGTGCAAACTTCTCTGTCACATTTTATATTCTGGAACAATTTCGGTCACATGGCAACAACGCGGGGAATGTCAGATATGTAAATTAGTGGTAAACGTCATACAAAAATCGCTATGAACCTCTTTTGTAATCCTACTACAATGATTTTACCTAGTTTTGTTGAAACGCAGAATATCAGGAAAACGTCTACATAACGGTATCTGTATCAATTATACTTTTTTGAGCATTTCACGTACTTTGGAAACGTCCAGAAATTGTTGAGTAAGTGTAAATATATAAATATTGGATTTCAAGAAAAGAAGTGGAACAGATACACCTATGTCGACAATAAAATGCAAATGCCACGAATATTTGAACCAAATTAATTTTAATGATGAGCATTATTTTATGAAACGGTTCAGCAGTAATATGTTATAAGAAAGCGACTCAGGATTGTATTCGTTTAAATTTTCATTACGCTATTTAATATGAGTTTAATGCGAGTTGTTAATATTTGATATACAAGTAGATATAAGTGTTTCTTCGTATTGAGATTACATCCAATACTACATTACATTTGTAAGGTCGTGCATATTTCAAACAAAAAAAAATATTGTCTATTAATTTCTACTGATACTTTTTGTTCTCTGGTCTTCTGATTTCGAGCAAAAGTATCTGGCAATACTGCCTGAAGCTCACCTCGTTGCAGATCTGAGCGCATTTCACTTTGTTTGCTTTAATTGTTTGGTATTCTTACCCTTTTATCTTTTGCTCAGTTAATGAACTTGGAAACTGGACAAACGATCTAGGAGTAAGAGCACAAAAGAATCGAAAAGTAAACTACTTAAAGCACTATCTATGACTACCGTTTTAATTATAAGTTTGAAATTATTTGCAATCCTTCCATTCGTGCAATTTCTTCGTTTCGGAAAGAAAACCTTTTTAATCAATAACTTTGCAGTATTTAGTTCAGGATATTATTTATATATACAATAATTTCAACTAAAATCCCTGAAGGGTTTCTTCTTGCATTATTGACACTCGAGGGCTATAGCTCCAACCCTAAAAAAGAGAAGTACAGAAGCAACCCTGCAGCATCTCATAAACGGCGTTCCACATGGCTGGTTTTTGAACATTATGCAAACCAGTGAAATAAAAATGACCGTGTTTTGAAAAGATTATATATGCACCTGGTATTCCTCAAAAATTCATTTTTTTCTCCACTTTCACATAATTTCATGGACTCAAAGATTCAATGAGAAAAATTGCTGTCATATACAGTAATTTGTAGAATTTCGTAACATACAGATTCAGCACTCGAATAATAGTCGCATATTTCTGATTACACCAAATTTGACGCAGTGTATAGGACTCTGGAAACGCGACATAGAACTTTACATCTTAGTGACGTACTGATCATAATGAAAACTATTTTATTTACATTCCATCGTCGACAAAATTCGTAGTTTCCTCTTTGGTGGTATGAAAGTACAATACACTTTTTATCTAAATATCTTCTATTCTAACGAAATGAAATGTTTTTGCGTCGTGTGCAAACGACTGTGTTGGGATTTCTGCCTCTTCAACGGAATCTTTTGTTTAACCCAGTTCTGTCACTAGGTAACGTATGGCTGCATTTATATTTGCTTTGTTACCCGCGCTTCTGTGGTTACGATTGGTAATAATGCTGAATTGCGTGCTATTTACTATTGTGCAGATTGCAAATACTACTTAGTAAAAACACTACACCCTTTGGTCTACGATAGGAAGATAAGTAATCGGAGCTATTCGGAGTTGTAGTACTGTCATGTCACTGAGTTTACCACTTGGGATGACTACATACTTCTCCGTATTTATGCATGGTATTTCTCATACCAGTGATTCTAAATGACTCTTATTCTTGAAGAGCTAAACATCAAGTTGTGGGTGATTCGTCGAGATAATCAGCATACTTCCCATGTTTTCACGATGCAGCTATTTGAAATGCGCTCAGTAGTTTATAGAGCCTTGTAGGAAACGCGATTTCGTTCTTTCTGTAAGGGGTACAGCGTACCCCTTACAGAAATGCAACTGATAACACAGCAAGAATATTCACAACGGCTGTCTAACAGCTATTATTATCTAAACCACTTTCTCTGCGATCAATTGGAAATTAATCTGGATCCAACATTGATATTCATTGGAGGTGAACATTTAGTCACTCGGTGTCTAGCGAACGGATACTTTCGTACCCGCTTCTACAATTCGCTGATGATTTTATCGGAATGTTACAATTATTAATATTTCCGTCTGCAAAGCAGTGTTACAATTAAAGACAGCGAAACATATTTCACATGTAAGTTAGAACGTGCAATAATCATCACTAAAATTATTTCACTGGAGGATAAGTTATCCTAACCTGAATTTTAGCTGGGTTTTATAGTACCTATGTATACAAATTTTCCCTATAATATCACAACATTGGATATTTTGAAACCTTTACTGGAATGCACATAAGCAGAAATCACTGAACTGCTGCACCGCATGAAATGAACTTTCGAAGCCATGAGAAAGCTTTAGCGGATCTTTAAAGTAAGAGTTTCAAAGTTGTCTTTTCCTCCATTATTTTAGGAAGTCAAGCTGCAGTTAAACACCACTGAAAGTAAAGTTACATTATCAACCAAATGGATTCAAATTGTAATCAAAACGATGAATCTTTCGCATTTTCCCAAAAACAATTATGGATCATATAGATTGCGCGTGATCGAATCTTACAGAAAGTTTACAAATAAAAAAGTCGTAAATATTTGACGGTGTGTAATTCTGAAACTTTGTATCCAACATATGCTCACCAATGGAGCAAACTTGCCGAGAAGTCGGAATTCTTAATTTCTACTACAATATAGGAACTTGGCAGTAACATCTCCCAAATGTTGCGATCAGCCTTAAAGTTGTTATAAAACTATTTTTTCTGAGACATATTTTACACTGACTTTTCCCGAATTATTAAATTTTGTATAATCGGAGAAACATCAGTGTTCTTAATCATGTGAAATTTTGTTTATCATTTCACCAAAACACATTTCAAAAATATTTTGCATCCATTTTCGATAAACAAGGGTAAGAGCAGTGAAACAGTGCCCGTTTGAATTGCGCCAAGCAATATGAAAAACGGTGTTCACTGTTTTCATGTCTCGCTTCCATGGTTCATTTCCTCTTTATGAGCATACACTTAGAGTATTAGAGTATGCTCATAAAAGACAAGAAACAGATACAAATGTTCGCAGAAGGTATATTACTTTCCGCATTTGATTTTAACTGTTTGCTTTTTCAAATGAGATTTTTAGTCACGTTTAAATTTATCTGCCTCTCTCATATATATTCCGCAGGAAACCTAAGCAACCTAATATATCCTTTATATCTGAATTTACCTGTATATTCGCTTCGAAAAATACCAGATTAAGATACTTTAAATCAGCCAGATTATCGAATCTGCCTCACCATTTCTCAGCCATTCGAAATGACCTTAGATAATCTACAGCGCTACAGCAAAGTTTCGTGGTTGTCATCTTAATCACTCGGGATGGTTGCCGGTGTTAAGCTTGCAAGAAATTCAGGAAGTGTATTTTTGACCACTAACTGATTCCATCTCTTTCTTAAAAGCCGTGATCCTGAATTCTAGGCGAATAATTCTTGTAGATTTCGTTTCTACAGTAATACAGAAAACCTGAAAATTGTTAAATATGAAAAAAAGGATTATCTTTGGTGTCCCAACATGATTGAAAAAGCAATTTCGCAGTTCCACAAAAATGGAAGACTCAAAGGTGGTGAAAATCTCAGCCTACAGAACGATTTATGAATTAAAATATAGTAAACTACATCGGAATTTTTGAGTAAGTTATTAAATAGATGATGTATATAAATACATACCTTTTATTTTTTCTGGTTTTTCGGGTTCTTCACCTCACACGCTTAATACATCCATTGTAGGAGTTGAAACAAAACTCCTTAATTAAACATGAATTACAGAAAGTGAGACCGTTTGGCAAATCGATTCGCTGTAATTTTTCCAAATGTAAATGCATTTTTTACAATGTTGTAAAAGGAAGGAACAGAAATGGTGAGAAAATTAGAAATACATGGTTATAACGTAAATAGTCGATGTCATCGCTCAGTGCACGATATTTTATAAACAACAGATAGCAAATGAAAAATTGCTGTTCCGATACACCTGGTATTAAATCCCAGATCTCCCGATAAATATCCGGGTGCGTTCGCTTTACGCTAAGGTATATTCACAGCGGTATCTGTGGTTTATTAGTCATAATCTCACTACAAAAATCCATATTAATTGACTCAGCAACTGATATATCGATATCTAGTGGCATTAACAGAACCGTACTGTAAATCAAACGCACTCGGCTAATTATCAAAGGAACTGGGATTCGATCTCATCGGAGTCGGAACAACAATTTTTCAGTTGCTAGGCGTTGTTTATAAAACAACGTTGACTAAACAATGACATCGTCTATTTACATTATTTCCACGTATTTGTTATTTATTCATGATTTCTTTCGCCCCTTGGATTTATTAGCTGTATTTATATAGCTTTTCCAGTAAGGTCACCACATGGCGACATATCAGTCGCTCAATATCATATCAATATGGATTTGATATGATATTGAGCAACTGATATGTATTTGTGTAGTCAGACGCTGACTGATAAACCACACATAGCGCTGTGAATTTTTGGCACGGTCGGGTAAAGTGAACGCACTCGGCTCGTTATCGAAGGATCCGGGTTCGATCCCGGCAGGGTCGGAACAACTATATTTCAGTTGCTATGCGTTGTTTATAAAATACCGTGGACAGAGCGATGCCATGGTCTATTTAGGAAGGAACAGTTTTCAGAACTTATTTTTCACAACAGATCATTACCCTTTAGGAGGGGAAAATATTTGCAATTCAGAAAAATAATATTTTTGCTCTTGACATTGTACAATAAAAAAACTTTAGTGCACAACTTATTTCCGGTTTTCCAAGAGGTTAACTGTCATCGGCATACCTTTATTTTTGTCAAGATACTAAAATTCATATTAGCACTAGGAAAACTCTTTGAACGGAGAGAAGTCTTATTTAAACAGTATCTGGATATCTATGTGCTATGATATCAACACAGATTTGTGTCTCCCTTTTTCAAATTTGCGCTTGTTTTTTAAAGATTTGCAACTATGTTCTTTGTACAATTATAATGATAATATTATAATGTAGTTCGATTTTATGGTGCCATCTCTTTTTCGAACAAAATATTTATTCCAGATATGTAAAAAACGTATTTGATTATTAAATTGTATTTCATAGCTAAGTATCCGGTAATATGCTAATGGAATATGTAGTTTGGTACTATATTTCCCAATTCTATGAATACTGGCAAAAACATTTTTAATGGCTTTAAAATAAGAAACGAAAAGTAACATGAATTTCTTTGGTCTGTGTTCATACAGTTAATACTATCCTAACGCAAACAAAAATAATAATTGCTAAGCCCCACAATCGAGAAAATGAAATCGTTTATTACATGATGGAGTAAAATTAAATTGCACCAGTAATAAAGTTTGATTTCTTAGATACTTCTTTGCCAATACATCGGATTTCTAATATAGTTTCACTATTTTATGTATAGATTGTATACCGTTCCTTGTTATAAATTGCTTCAATATAATTTAAATGCTTGCACATGAATTTTGCACAATAGCTGAGCGTAACACTTTCATTTTTATTTATACCATTGTACAATTTGTAGGACCGAACATTTCGAAATACTTGTGCTTCATTATAACTTTGATTTTCCTAAAATAATGCATGATCCGCTATAGTTAGACAGCTATAATTTGTACCTAGTATTTGCAAAAAACATGTTTATTCAGTTATACTTTCCCGATATAATATTTTATTGCGTGCCCAGTAAGAATAGATATTTTTTTTAACTAAGGGTTGAACGACCACCGTGAGCAACTCAATGGGCTATAAGCAGTCGCCGGTCCTTAATTTAGGGTCACTGGTTCCAGGGAAGTGCCGTAAGTCCAGCTCAACATACATGCTTCATTGGATTCGAACCTGGACACATTTTGGACGAATAATCAGAGGCCATCATTTAGACTACGGAACCACCGGGCGGCTAGGGCACAGTTGGATAATTTAAAAAATGTTCGCAGTGTTAGATTCTGGACAAAAAGTTAAGAAGTAATGCGTATAGTTGCTAGTACCACATTTACATAAAATACACATTCAAGGCATTATTCGTTCATAAGATAAAACTGAATATTTAAACTTTATTTGCTGCTGAACTGGCAGTTCCTGAGGAAAACCTTGAAAAATTTCAGTGTGTGAAAGTTAAGTACATTGACATTACGGAATGGGAACCTGTAAATTGTGTTATATTTAAATTACACTGGCGGAAAGTGAAAAAAGAACACGAAAAAGGCATTGGCGGACGATCATGAAATTTACATAAGTTAATGAGGTCGAGTTTACATAGGTGTGATGTTAATTTCGGGACCAATCGATGAGCGCTTATGCCACAGAACGGCATAATATGCAAATTATGGTCGGGGGTATTTAAGGAGTACGGCGAGCATGTAATCAGTCGTCGGCGTACGGACACGTGCGAAGTCCCTGAAGAAGCTGCAATGCCTGGACATGGAAGACGTGTACGATTTCAGCAGTCATCGGACTTTGAGCGAGGTCGTCTAGTCGGACGCCGCGAGGCCGGGTGGTCGTATCGTCGTATTGCGGAGCGAATTGGACACGAAGTATCGGTGATGGTACGATGGTGGCGTAGATGGTCCGAAGAACATTCCCACACGAGAAGACGTGGGACCGGGAGTCACAGACGGACTGATGAGTGGACCGATCGACGCATAAGAAGAGCTGCGTTGTCATGCAGAACATCCACTGCGACGCAAATCCGAGCTGCCCTTGCACCTGAAGTGACTGTGCGAACAATCCGCAACCGTGTACTGAATGCAGGACTACGTGCACGTGTGCCTCTGGCACGTGTATCTCTGACTCCAGCACACCGTCAGGAACGGCTGCAGTGGTGTCGCCAACGTCTGCACTGGAGAAAGCAATGACGATCTGTCGTGTTCTGCGATGAAAGCAGATTCTGCTTGGAAGCTTCCGATGGCGGTATGCGTGTTGGCAGACACACAGGGGAGCGTCTCCACCCTTTTTGCATCCACCAGCGACACACAGTGCCTACACCTGGTCTCCTGGTGTGGGGAGCGATTAGCTATCACTCCCGTACACAACTAGTGTTTGTACCGGGTACGTTAAACAGCACCTCCTACATCAACAACATCATTCAGCCCGTTGTTGTGCCATTTGTAAGGTCGGTCCATCAGGGTGTTTTCCAGCAAGATAACGCACTCACATACACGGCACGTGCAACGCAACATGCACTTCAGGGTGCGAGACAACTTCCGTGGCCTGCACGTTCACCGGATTCGTCCCCCATTGAGCACGTGTGGGATGTTATGGGACAACGACTTATCCGGTCTCCACGGCCAGCCATGACCATTCCCGATTTACGCGTCCAGGTTGAACGATGCTTGGAACTCAATACCCCAAACTTACATCCAACATCTGTACGACAGACTCCATACCAGAATTGCACAGTGTGACGCAGTTCATGGCGGTTCAATCTTGTACTAACTGTGTTACATGGAAATGTTATTTTTCAGTTTAACAGCAAATACAGCTGTATTTTGCCATAATGTTGTGATCACGTTATCCTCTGTATTCCGTTATTATGCTGTATAAATTTCGTTGGTATCAGACGTCTCCTTCTTGGTGTTCTTTTTTCACTTTCCGCCAGTATATTTCCGTTACTACAGGAATCAAACAGATATGCAAAAAGTCCCCATGGTTTTCTTTAAATGTGGAGTGCGAGTGTGGCATATAAACATAATATATTCCTTCATGATGTTTTGAAATTTCGTTTTGTACAATTGGCTTTGTTATGTTGACGCAGCCCTGTTTGAGATAAAAATCAAGACGCAAAGTATGTCGTCCATGATGAAAGAAGTATGCATGAAATAGAAACTGAAACTCAATAAGGGAAAAACAATGTATTACATTTTGTGCGAGAAACCCTTGGTACTAAATAGAGAAAAAAATTAGAGCAGTAACTGAACAGCAGAAATTACACCAGATTTCCTTCAATTATTCCAAAACTATAGAAGCAGGCAAAAATATAATAACTGAGTTGAAGAGGGAAAGATACAAAGAGTCTACCAAAATAGCGTTTAAGGTCAGATGACACAATATTGAGCCGCGCGCCCGTCCGTCATTTTGTAGTTAAATCGGTGCTCGGCGGGCGCTGTAAAATTAGTATAAAGCGCAACCGCGACCTGATAGCACGTACCACGAGGTATCATTCGTTTTGTCTACGCGAGATCTATCGATATCTGTAATAACATTTTGAGAAAATTTGATCAGGTGTGTAAAAAATTGTGAAATAATTGAACACTTTGCGAAAATTTCCGCCTCAATATCTGAATTTAAACAAGTTAGTAAAATGATGCAATGCATTGATTATAATACGCTTTCCAACATACCAGAAATCATTACTCAAGTTATGAGAATAATGGCTGTGGAATAAATCTCGGTCCTGTGCCCTGACCTTTGATCCCATTTCGATGATATTCAACAGAACCGGTTTGGTATACCTCCGAAATAAAAATAACATGATAAAAGTTTGTCGCAATCAAAGCATTTTTACGTAAGTTATGATGCATAAGGGCTATGGAATAGATCCCGCTCCTGTGTCAAAACCTTTGACCCCATTTCGTCCACGCGCAAGACCCTACAACATACTAACATTTCATCCAAATCGAAGCATTTTTACGTACGTTATGACGCATAATGGCGATGGAAGTGATTCCGTTTCTATGTCCTGACCTTTGACCCCATTTCTCCCATTTTCAATAAGGTTTGTCGCCAGGTGGTCCCCTACCACATACTAAAAGTTCATCGAAATCGAACCTTTTTTACGTTAGTTATGACGCATAAGAGCGGTGGAATGAATCCCGCTCCTATGTACTGAACTTTGACCCCATTTCGTTCATTTTAAATAGGGTTCCTTCCCAGGTGATCCCCTACCGGATACTAAAATTTCATCGAAATCGAATGATTGTTACACGAGTTATCCTGCGGACCGTCATACGCACACAATGCGTGACGTAATGAGACAGATGGCGTGACCGCGCGCCAACATTCTCAAAGGCGAGTTTATGACGTCAAAAGATTTATAAGCATTGGTAACATTAATGGAACAACGCCATCACTAAAAACGTTATAATTTGGGGTGGTTATTTAACATACTAAACGAATTCTACTGAATTCCAGATCAAGCTAAATCAATTTCTAGTACCAGAAAACGGTAGGTTAACGACTTTCATCAAAATTCTTAGAGCCGTTTTCAAAATAAAATGTACATACATACATACAAGAATTGCTACTTTAAGGTTATAATTTAGCTTCCTATACTTCCAATAGAAAAACTTTTGTACACATGTTCTTCACAATTAATACGTTCCCAAGGATGAAAATTTGAACATCGATTAAAATATCTTCATTTTATAACTTGCAGTACTTAATATTTTCTAAAACATAACCATATTTATGCAATCAATTCATCATTTGTTTGTCTACTGACGTCATGAAAATACAGGTTGCGCCATCTTTTTTCTGGACAATTAATGCGTTCACAAGGATGAAAATTTGAACATCGATTAAAATAGCTTCATTTCATAACTTGGAATACTTAATATTTTCTAAACCATAACCGTAATTATGCAATCTAACATTTTTTTGTCCACTGACGTCATCAAAGTACAGGTCGCGCCATCTTTTCTCTGGTTTCAACACCACCAAAGGAAAAGTGATTGATTTTTAATATAATTATGGTTATGTTTTAGAAAATATTAAGTATTCCAAGTCATAATACGATTTTATTTAATCGATTTTCAAATATTCATATTTAGGAACACATTAATTGTGAAGGAAATGTTTACAAAAGTTTTTCCATTATAAGTATAGGAAGCAAAATTATTGACGTCCACCCCAAAGTAGCAATTCTAGCAAAGTAGCAAAGTAGCAGACCATCGATGTACTTTTTTTTGAAAACTGCTCTAAGAATTTTGATGAAAGTCGTTAACATACCGTTTTCTGGTACTAGAAATCGATTTAGTTGGATCTCGACTTTAGGAGAATTCGTTTAGCGGGTTAAATAAATACCCCGAATTATAACGTTTTTAGTGATGGCGTTGTTCCATTAATGTAACCAATGCTTAGAAATCTTATGACGTCATAATCTCGCCTTTGAGAATGTTGGCGCGCGGTCACGCCCTAAGTAGTCCCCTTCCACATAGTAAACTTTCATTGAAATCGAACCATATTTACGCAAGTTATGACACATAAGAGCAATGGAATGATTCCGCTCCTACGTCGTGACTTTTGACCCCATTTGTCTCATTTTCAATAGGGTTCGTTCCCCTGTGGTCCCCTACCACATATTAAAATTTCATCAAACGCCAGTTATCGTGCGGACAGACGGACGGACGGACGGACAAAGCTGGAGCATATACGCTTCTTCAACCTACGGTTGTAAAGCGTAAAAAAGGTTTAAGCCTACCTCAAACGCAAACAAGAAGAAATAATGAGCCAACAAGAATCGAACAAGCCGTGAGAGTACCTACCACAAGATTTCATTCGTTTTGTCTACGCGTTATTTATTGATATTTGTAATAATATTTGTGATAAAAGTTGAGTGGGTGTGAGAAAAATTGTGAAATAGTTAAAAACTTTGTGAAAATATCCAAAATGTCTCAATATCTTAATTTATAGAAGGTTTAAGCCTACCTCAAACGCAAAAAAGAAGAAGGAATGAGTAAAAAATAATCGAACAAGTCGTGAGAGCACCTATCACGTGGTTTCATTCGTTTCGTCTACGCGAGATCTATTGATATATGTAATAATACACTGACGGAAAAAAATCCCAACACCACGAAAAAATAGTTGAAGAGGAATGAAATGACGGCAATACATTTGTATAGGTAGCATATTTAATAGATTTAGGTTTCAAGATCACAGCTTATTGCAAGCACAAGAAGAGTCATTTTAAATGTGAAATGCTGGTACATTAATAACCGGTGTAACCGCCAGAATGTTGAATGCAAGCACGCAATCGTTCATGCGTTGTGTGGTACAGTTGCTGGATGTCAGTTTGTGGAATGGAGTTCCATGCCTGTTGCACTTGGTCTGTCAATACAGGGACGGTTAATGCTGATTGGGGGTGACGCTGGAGTTGTCGCCCAATGATGTCCCATACGTGCTCGATTGGTGAAAGATCTGGTGATCTAGCAGGCCACGTCAACATGTCGACACTCTGTAGAGCATGTTGTGTTACAACAGCGTTATGCGGGCGAGTGTTATCCTGTTGGAAAACACCCCCTGGAATGCTGTTCATG
Source organism: Macrothele yani (assembly GCA_039090855.1). Lineage (NCBI taxonomy): Eukaryota > Metazoa > Arthropoda > Arachnida > Araneae > Macrothelidae > Macrothele > Macrothele yani. The sequence goes on along the minus strand of CM077034.1, from coordinate 156,564,285 downwards.
AATGGCAGCACAACAGGTTGAATCACCAGACCGACGTACAACTGTGCCGTCAGGGTGCGTGGGATAACCACGAGAGTGCTCCTGCTGTCATAGGAAATGGCTCCCCAGACCATAACTCCAGGTGTAGGTCCAGTGTGCCTCGGCCGCAGACAGGTTGGTTGCAAGCGCTCACCTGGCCTCCGTCTAACCAAAACACGGCCAACACTGGCACCCAGGCAGAACCAGCTTTCATCAGAAAACAGAACAGATATCCACTCCGTCCTCCGATGAGCTCTAGCTTGACACCACTGACGTCGCAAACGGCAGTGGTTTGGAGTAAGTGGAATGCATGCTACCGGGCTTCTGGCTCGGATCTGTCCTTCAAGTAACCGATTTGTAACAGTTCGTTGCGTCACTGTGGTGGCAACTGCAGCTCGAATTGCTGCCGCAGACGCGGTACGATGCACCACGGCCATACGCCTTACACGGCGGTCTTCCCTCTCAGTAGTGCCACGTGGCCGGCCGGATCCCGGTCTTCTTGAGGCAGTACCTTCCCTTGACCACCGCTACAAACAATCATGCACAGTGGCTACATTGCCACCAAGTCGTTCTGCAATATTGCGGAAAGAAAATCCACCTTCTCGTAGCCCTATAACACGATATCGTTCAAACTCTGTGAGCTGTTGATAATGGCTTCTTCGTCTACTTAAAGGCATTCTTGTCTAACATCAACACACTACGTCGAATCTCAACGATAACTAACGCTCACGAACGTTACAGCGCGTATTTACAGCAAACCTGCTTTGTATGTTCCGAGGGGCGCTACTAGCGCCACACGTATGCGCCGAGCGCGAAATTTGCATAGACGTCATCTTACAGATGTACTTTCACCGCCTACGAACTGTCGTTTTTCTAACACAACCCCTTCTTGGTGATGGGATTTTTTTTTTCCGTCAGTGTATTTGTGAGAAAACTTGATTGGATGTGTGAATAATTGTGAAATAATTTTCAACTTTGTGAAAATTTCTGAAATGTCTGAATATCTTAATATAAATAGGTCGACTTGAACGCGAGAAAATGGATAATTGAAGACTACGTGGGTGACATGTGCCTCATCGACAGCACACTGAAAGGCAAGTCACGCTTCATCCACGGATGCGATCCCATTTACACGAAAGTCTACATTTCGGACCTCGAAATGTTTCTCTTTGCGATGATGATCAAGTACTCCGAGAATGCCAAGAAAATCAGCAAAAATATGGGTACACAGAGGTACCGATGATAATCGCGGGAGACCTTAACGTCGACGCTCAAACGAATCTACACGAGCTCTATTCCATGAAGACGAAATTCAACATGAAATTTGTGCCGAAGCGATCACCAACCACGGTTGTAAAGAAATACGTCAACCTGACTTTCGCATATTCTTGGGTGTCACACTGATGCAGGACGTAGAAATACTCCTTACAGTTTGCCTCATTTAAGTACTACATGCTATGAAATCCAGCAGCATGCATACGACTAATAAAGAAACGAAATGCAAAGCAAAATTTTATGGCTTTATCGGATTTATGAAAAATATGCTTAGTGTGAGGAAGCTGATAAATGGTAGAAACGATACACAATAAAGGAGTAACCACGTAAATTTGAGCTTGCTCAACATATGACTAATGAGCCGTACTCTGTATCGGAACAGAGTTAATTAGAGGAAAAAGACAATTCAATTAAATAAAAGTGTTCAATGTAAATTTAGAGAACTTCAGGCGATACAAAAAAAAAGTAATCAAATTTTGCCTTTAATTTATGCTTCGCGTTTTATAGATTAGCGTGTGAAAAAGACGAGATGTAGCATCAATAATGTCCTAAATCATCATGCTATTTTCGGATTTTAATTTCAGGAATTTATTTAAATTTGACTGGAGATAAACATTATTAAAGGATTTGAATTTCAGATGTTCTTTCTTATTTTCATGTCAAACTGTATGAAATATTCTTGTTGTTCAAATGAACTTCCTGTTTTTTTTGCTTCACATCGGATACCACCTGAGAGAAAAAAACTAATTCGCTTTTGTTGAATGTGCCGCTGCATATTGCTATACTTGTATAGGAGTAAAACGTATCTCTTATTTAAAAGAAATGTGGTCTAATTCAACTGCCTTCTTTAGCTTCCTGTTTTGTTGGTGAATGATGTACTCTGTCATAAATCATCGACGAAACACGGAACCTTATGTATTCCGTCAAATTATATTTCTGCATTTGCGTATGGTGCATGTTTAGGATTGTGGTTCGCAATATAAACAAAACAAAATTTCAAGACAGTATGAGCAAGGTACGCTGCTACATATGTAAAATAAAAATGTCTGCTTTTGAACGAAAAATGAAATGTTTCCAAGTTTATTAGCTTAGCTTTTAACCTTTCGTTAGGCTCACTAAATTGGTTTCAAATCGAAATGCAAAACTGATTATTAAAATTTAGTTGCAGTTACTCTGAGATTTACTTAATTGAAAATCCATTGTTTCCTCGACATCTGCCTTGGAAAAGCGTTTTAGTTACCTGTAGTTCTCCTTGACCAGAAAGCCGCTGTTTCTTTGATTTGTGCCTTGCAAAAGCGTATACCTAAGATTTCTCTTAACATTATCTCCAATTTATTGGAAGTTAATTCTTGCTCGTTAAGACAATAATATACAGTGATTTCTTAGAGTAAGGATAAGGTGAAGAACAGTAATATGTTTTTTTGTAATCATCAGGTGCACATAAGCTGCTAAAACTATGCACATACCACTGCAAATATCGATATGTTAAACTTCGAAGGCAGGCATTGCTCCAGAAAACAAGATTTCAGTTCTTTTTGAAATTTAGCGATATATAGTTATGTGTATAAACACAGTGAAATTGACATGGAGACATCCAAATGGGACGACAAGTGAAATTGATTTTATTATGTGTAACAAAAAATTCGTCATAGAAGACTGCAGTGTGCTAAACAAGTTCAACACAGGTAATGACCATAGATTGGTGAGATGTAAGATGCACCTCAACACTAAACTTGAACGTGGCAAGCTCATAAGACAAAAAAAATGTATTGACATAATCAACCTAAAAAAAATCATAATACCTTCAAGTTGGAAATAAAGAACAGATTCTCTGCTTTGGAAGGCCTAGCATAGGAAGAAGTGGATATTTCTGAAGTTAAAAGAAAAGTAACCAAAGCTCTTATGAAAACAGCATCTAAATTAGCTGGGTCTAAGAACAAGTTCCATGTGAACAAATTATCAGGAAAAACCAAAATGTTGATGCAAAAAAGAAGAGAGATGAGGAAAACTAAAGTAGATGTGACTTCCAAAATGGAATATATAGAACTATGCAAGACAGTACGAAAAAGTATCACTGAAGACGTAAGGAAATTTAACTGTGAACTAGTGAGGAAAGCAATTGAAAACAACAAAAGCCTAAAGATAGCAAAGGGACATCTCAGTAAGGGAAGAAAACAGATTATGGCACTGAGAAAAGAAGATGGTTCTGTAACAAGAAATAGAGGCGAAATTTTGACAAGAGTGAAATATTTCTACTGCACATTATATGAAAGGAATGATACATGTATACTCCAGACATCATAAAAGGTACCAGTACCAGAGTTCTCCCAGTCCTCCCATCAGAAGTTGCACATGCAATCAAGAACATGGAGCGGGGAAAAGCTCCCGGGGAAGATGGAATTACTGTAGACATCATACAAGAAGCAAGTGGAGAAATCGAAACAGTACTCGCCCAAATTTTAACTCGATGTATTAATGAAGGGAAGATTCCTGAGGATTGGAACAACGCTGCAATGATCCTTCTACATAAAAAAGTTGATATTGAGGATCTCAGGAACTACAGACCTATCAGCCTCCTATCAGTAGTTAATAAAATCTTCACTAAAGTTCTTTCACACCGTTTGAAGGTAACACTGGACATGGCTCAACCGAGAGAACAAGCTGGATTCAGGAGTGGCTACAGCACAATAGATCATATCCATGTACTGAGAGAACTCATTGAAAGAGAGAGGGAATATGAAAATCCATTGTGCATGGTTTTTATCGATTATGAAAAAAGCCTTTGATTCGGTGAAACCATCAGCAGTTACAATGGCTCTGAAATCCAGCAGTATTGAAGATGCATACATTAATATTATTAATAACATCTATGAAAATGCAAGTGCAAAGATTCGGCTGTTTGAAAATACAACACACATACAAATTGGAAACGGAGTGTGACAAGGTGACACCATATCTCCGAAGCTCTTTAATGCCACATTGGAGTGTGTCTTTTAGTCGCTGAGCTGGGAAGACATGGGGGATAAAAATTAATGGAGATTATCTAACCCACCTTCGTTTTGCTGATGACATAGTCATTTTTGCAACTACCCCATCAAAGCTGCAGAGTATGATCCAGGAACTTGCTGACAAGAGTAAAGAAGTGGGATTAAAAATGAACTTTCAGAAGACAAAAGTGATGTTCAATGCTTTTACAAGAAATGAAGATTTATCGATTGTCGGAGAAAAGCTGGAGATAACAGACACGTACGTTTATCTTGGAGAGCCGATATCAAGTGAGGGTCACATTGATGAAGAAATTAATCGGCGTACAAAACTTGCCTGGAGAGCCTTTGGAAGAAACAGCAAAATTTTCAAGAGCAATATGCCATTATGTCTTAAAAGAAAAGTGTTTGATCAATGCATCCTTCCAGTGCTTACATATGGTGCAGAGACGTGGGCCTTTACTAAAAGAAACATACAAAGGCTGCAGACAACCCAAAGAAGCATGGAGAGGTGCATGCTTGGTGTAACTAAGAGAGATGAGAAGAGTTAGTCGTGGATCCGAAAAATGACAAGAGTGGAAGACATCATGATCAGAGTTAAATCCCTGAAATGGCAATGGGCTGGACATACTGCCAGAAGGACAGACCATCGATGGACAGCCGAAATTTTAGATTGGATTCCAAGGGACAGGAAAAGACCCAGAAGAAGGCCACATGGGAGATGAGTGGATGAAATTCGAAAGTATGCTGGAGCGACATGGAGGAGACTGGCACAAGACAGACCGTTGTGGAGGAAACTTTGGGAGACCTTCGTCCAGCAGTTGATTGATAATGGTTGACAATGATGATGATTATGATAAACACAGATATATCTTTAATTATCAGTGGCAACCGACGTAAAATATCTAAGCAAAAAAGGCGGAGGGGCACAATTAAACGCAGTTGAACTCAAAAATATGTTTCGCCCCACACTGATTCTTAAAGATGGAAATTGGAAACAAAATAGGAGTAGCTTATCGGTAGCTAATATTCCGAATTAATCTGTGTAAAGTTATTATATATTTTGAAGAAACAACAAAAGCAGTGGAAATTTTTACAGTGAAAATTCTAGAAAAAGCTACTGTACAAAGGATTTGAAGTTCTCAATGCATTTTTAATATTACACTGGCGCAAAAGTGAAAAAACAACACCAAGAAGGAGACGTCTGATATCAACGAAATTTATACAGCATAATAACGGAATACAGAGGATAACGTGATTAAAACATTATGGCAAAATACAGCTGTATTTGCTGGTAAACTGAAAAATAACATTTCCATATAACATGGTTAGTACGAGGTTGAACCGCCATAAACTGCGTCACACTGTGCAATTCTGGCATGGAGTCTGTCATACAGATGTTGGATGTAAGTTTGGGGTATTTAGTTCCAAGCATCCTCAACTTGGACGCGTAAATCGGGGATGGTCGTGGCTGGCCGTGGGGATCGGATAAGCCCTTGTCCCATAAAATCACACACGTGCTTAATGGGAGACAAATCCGTTGAACGTGCAGGCCATGGAAGTTGTCTCACACCCTGAAGTGCATGTTACGTTGCACGTGCCGTGTGTGGGGGTGCGTTATCTTGCTGGAAAACACCACGATGAACCGACCTTACAAATGGCACAACAACGGGCTGAATGATGTTGTTGATGTAGGAGGTGCTGTTTAATGTACCCGGTACAAACACTAGTTGTGTACAGGAGTGATAGCTTATCGCTCCTCACAACAGGAGATCAGGTTTAGGCTCTGTGTGTCGCTGGCAGATGCAAGAAGGGTGGAGACGCTCCGCTGTGCGTCTGCGAACACGCATACGGCCATCGGAGGCTCCCAAGCAGAATTTGCTTTCTTCGCTGAACACGACAGATCGCCATTGCGTTCTCCAGTGCAGACGTTGGCGACACCACTGCTGCCGTTCCTGACGGTGGGCTGGAGTCAGAGGTACGCATGCGAGAGGCACAAGTCCTGCATCCAGTAGACAGTTGCAGATTGTCCGCACAGTCACCTCAGGTGCAACGGCAGCTCGGATGTGCGTCGCTGTGGATGTTCTGCTTGTCAATGCCTTTCTTCTTATGCGTCGATCGGTCCTCTCATCAGTCCGTCTGTGACTCCCGGTTCCACGTCCTCTCGTGTGGGAATGTTCCTCGGACCATCTACACCACCATCGTACCACCACCGATACTTCCCGTCCAATTTTCTTTGCAATACGACGATACGACCACCCGACCTCGCGGAGTTCGACTAGACGACCTCGCTCAAAGTCCGATAACTGCTGAAATCGTACACGTCTTCCATGTCCAGGCATTGCAGCTTCTTCAGGGTCTTCGCACATGTCCCTACGCCGACGACTGATTACACTCACTTCGCCGTACTCCTTAAATACTGCTGACAATAATTTGCATATTATGCCGTGCTGTGGCGCAAGCGCTCACTAGTTGGTCCCGAAATTAACATCACACCTACGTCACCTCGACCCCATTAACATATGTAAATTTCGTGATCGTCCGCCAATTCCTTCTAGGTGTTCTTTTTTCACTTTCCGCCAGTGTATATGAGGATTTAATTTTGCCATGCATGCAGCAGTATTACACAAAAAGTCAGGCGACTTCTTGGTTTATGATTTTAATAATTCTAAACAAGATTTTTTCACATTTATGGAAAATCAACCAATACGTTAAGTTCATTCGCAAAAGCACTCGCATTGTGTGGTCGGAGCCGTTTATCTTTTCCCTGGTTTTAACCTATCGTTACTTGAACAATAGTGAGCCGCTTGGTTTCTAGAACAGTTTCTGGAAACCGCTGTTTCAAATCGGCCACTAAAATATTGCTTATCTCCCTGTCGGACACGTTGACAAATGTCTTTTCTTTTCCGTATGATTCACACGACACATAAGTAGCCGTCCAGGAAATTCTAACAATACCAACTGCCTATCCCCGCATTTTTTTCCCGAACGTTTTCAACGTTCTTCCAACCTGAAATATCAATGGCTTTGACGAACGCATGGGTTTCGTAGTGGTGAATTTACAATCGGAAACGATCCGAATCGAAAAATAAATGTTAGATGAAAAGATGTAAAATTAAAACACTCGCAGCCCCGCCGAAGAAAATCGTCCCAAGAAAATCGGTAAATGAAAAAAATTAACAAAGAGCGGAATGAAAAATGGTGAAGCAGATTTTCTGCAACAGCGAAATAAAAATTTGTTGTGAGCTCTGTAACAACAAATCAACACGGTAGCTAAAGAAAACTTAAAATGGCAAATACTAGACACCGAAAAATTCCTATGTACTTGAAAGAAATTCATACAATGGAAAACATTTTAACTGCTAAGGATATCTGGTATTACATTAAACGAAAATATTCATCAAAGCTTTTGATCTCTCCAAAAATCTACAGTTTCTTCAAATGGGCAACATTCTTTTCGGGAGTTTTATAATTTTCGTATTTGTTTTATGTTTCTACATCAGTGCTAAAATTACAGATATTGATATATTGCTTTACATTTCATCCTTTCAGTATGCATTTTCAGCGAAATGTTAAGATGTACAACTTGAATTTAATAATTTTCAACGTATTTTTTCATGGTGTGCTCGTCACACATATTTACCTTGGATTTAGGGAATTATATTTTTTACTTTATAACTCAAAAAGAAATACATATCAAAAAATAGAACTAACATCGTTCGTAGCCAAACAGTTTCCATATTTTGTAGCTCAACGTCTTTCGAAGACTTACAGTTTAGAATTCAAATTCACTTTTGTAGAGTATTCTTCAGAACCTGTGATTAAGATAACTTTTCTGCCAACAGAATTAAAAGTGACCGTGCTCTTTACCTTTGAACACCTGCATTGCCTTTCAGTTCAGCTTCCGTATCATGTTCCGTCGTGGAATGCAAATTCTTTCCTGTATGAAATACGTTATGAACGTGATCAACAGTATAAGTGTAAAGTTTTGCGTGAAGCACATAATCATACAGTTTTTAATTGCCCGGGGAAGAAAACGAACGAACACTTTGCCGCGAAAGAACTAAAATTAAAAAAAAATTATATCGCATACCCCATATGATCATGGAAATTTGTATTTTTATAAGTGCTAAAATGTCGGCGTATTTAGGGAGTCCCGAAATGTAGGCTGACATCGAGATTAATTTATAATTTCTTATACACTGATTTACAATGTAAGGAATTTTTAATGTCTCAAATTTTATATGTTTCTTTCACTAAAATATAATTGAAAATCATAACAGTAATATTTCAACTAATAATACAGTAAACGGTTATGTAAATATTAATAATACTCTTTTTGATATAACTCCGGTATGGCAGCAGTGGACAAGTAATCCAAAGCTCTCAAATGTAAATGGCCACGAGAAACAAATGCTAGCAGGGAAATTCGCGCATTAGAGAACAAAATGCTGTCTAATATGTAAATTAAGTTGTACACTTAAAACCATTGTGGAAAGCCAGTGGAATTTCTGATTGACATGAATGTAGAAAGCGTTCGAGTTTCCGTAAAGGCTTTCCTTAAGCCTCATGCATTTGTAATCAAAGCTATACGGCAGCATGCAATAGAACCACTAGAAGCAAACCAGTATCTGTGCCCAGGTCGCAAGGAACTTGAATATTCATCCCAGAGTGCTTTCATAATTCACCACTACCGAAGGATTTCTACGAAAGCATGGGCAATGCCTCCAAAGCGTACGGCACCTCATGAGCACCATTATGTCACTTTTACCTCAGCGCGTCAAAAGGCATTTACAGCCGAACAACTGCCTTCGGAGATCTCCGCTGCCATTGGGACTTGGGCATCAAGGCAAATAACATTGAAGTCTTAATGTAATTTGCCTTTATGCAAGGACACGCACAGTTTGCGCCCTTCTAAAGGTATCTGACAACAGAAAACCTCAATTGAACTGGTGCCGCTAACATAATCCTGGAGTTTAGACGAATAGCTCGGTGTTCTTTTTACAGACTTGTCGGAGATACTGCGAAACCTGGGTGATATAGTTACGAGATCCGTGGGCCTTGTGTTAGATATCTTCGGGAAGCAGTTTGCCCTCAGTTCCATTTAATGTATAATAACGGTCGCCCGCAGAGGGCTCAGCTTGTCGATGATTTCCAGCTGAGCGTGGACATTCGGGTTATGGACTCTCCAGAAAGTTGTTTCGGCCTGAAACCTTAAGTGCATTTTTGGGGTGCTCGGGGTCAACACGTAGCCATTCGTGATCCACCTCACGAATGGCTACGAACCGTTCCCTAGTGAGTTACCGCCCTTATCAAGGAATGAATCCTTTGGATCCAGTATTCATCAGCAACCTAGTATTGAGTATGTTTCGTTCTTGTGAAAGTTGTTTCTCGTAATTAAGAGATTCTTAAGTTATATTCATACATCCCACCTTGGTGAAGTTTGCATATATCCCCCTGTATACGTAAAATTTTGATGAGGTCTCCAGGCCTGAACCAAAAAAAAAAGCTGGCTTGAGATCGCCAGGAACTACACGTTGCCCCTCGTGATCCACCTCCCAAAACCATTGCATAGTGAAGCCAGCCCTTCATAAGGGCGGTGTGTCACTGTCAGTCTGTTGTTATAAAATACTAATTTCTCTTATTATTGTGTATTTTTTCATGGCAAATGTTTCTACCTACTATTACGCCATTTCCCCTAAATAACGGCGTCACCGTGGAGAACTGAAAAATCAACAGCCACAACCAAATACTCGCCTTGGCTAGGCAATAATGATGAACGTCAATATACACTATCAGCATAGGAACACTTGATTATCCCCGAATCCCCAGTACTTTGTCTCGAAATTATATAAAGATAGTCCATCCTTCGCTGACACCACATCCGTCAATCTGCTGATAAGACTTTTCTTCAGATTTTGGTACTCTGTTGAGGAAATTGCTCTCCATTTGCAGAAAAACATTAGTCACGTCAAGCAACGGTATCTAGGGTTGAGCCCTCCCTTGTAGTGAGCTTTCCAATTCCTCCCAAAAGTCTTCCAAGGGGTTGATATCGGGCTACGTAACGGCCATTAAATTTCTATAACACCTATCTCATCAATACATCACTGCACGGACTTCACTCTGCGGAGGCGGAAACTATTATTTTGGTAAGTAAAGGGCCTTCATCCAGTTGTTTCTATTATCCATAATGTGGTCATTTCATTATAGATCGCAGGTATAAGATCTCCGTGAACAAGAACCAAGCGACCCATTCATGAAAAACAGACGCCGAGAATGATGTGTCATCCATCAAACTTCAAGTTTGGTGCAACCTAATCGGGCCGGTAGTTCTCACCTGATAATGTCCACATCCAGACTCATCTGTCTAACGTATTTGGTTAAGCGTAATCAATAACTCCAGAAAAGGCAACCAAGAACAGTAGAAATGGCCGTACGGCAAAGCTTAGTGACTATCAACGTTGTATGATGATAGGATGAAATCTTAACAACAAGTCGTTTAGGAAAATGTTTGTGGTGTTGCCTATGTACCGCAGAACTGTAACTGATGTTATGGTGAAGCGGAGAGTTTTAGAGAGCAACAATGCAACTGCGACTTGGGAGACCACGTAAAATGACAGAACGAAAATGCGCAGTTTTCTAAAACGTGGTGCAAAAGAACTGCATGACTTTGGTTTCAACATTCAACACCAAGTACCAAAATTCCACTGGAAACTAGGACAGCACTATAATAGACTGTTCTTCAAGTGATGAATGGAAAGAGATTCTATGCTGGAGCAGCCGCATACAAGTGTAACATCAGTTACATCAACAGCAAGTGCGTTTTCACTACTATTGTGTACAATTGGCACAACTTTAAATACGTTCAACAGGCACTTGCTGTTGATGTAACTGATGTTACGCTTCTATGCGGCTGCTCCAGCATAGAATCTCTTTCCATTCATCACTTGACGAACAGTCTATTATAGTGCTGGCCTAGTTTCCAGTGGAATTTTGGTACTTGGTGTTGAATGTTGAAACCAAAGTCATGCAGTTCTTTTGCACCACGTTTTAGAAAACTGCGCATTTTCGTTCTGTCATTTTACGTGGTCTCCCAAGTCGCAGTTGCATTGCTGCTCTCTAAAACTCTCCGCTTCACCATAACATCAGTTACAGTTCAGCGGTACATAGGCAACACCACAAACATTTCCCTAAACGACTTGTTGCTAAGATTTCATCCTATCATCATACAACGTTGATAGTCACTAAGCTTTGCCGTACGGTAATTTCTACTGTTCTTGTTTGCGTGTAGCATTGGCCAGGCAACGTACGTTGCCATAACTATAAGGGAAATGCTTGTGAGATATATAAGCAAATACACACTCAAAATGGGTGTCCGGATACTTTTAATTATACCGTGCATCTACGCTGGGAAATATGTTTCAATGATTATTCCCATTTTCCTGAAGGCACGGTAGTTTGTGAAAGTGAGATCATCAACGGAGGAAAGTCCAACTCAGAATGTAATGGAGATATGTAGTGCAGAATGTCGTAACATCTGTTTCTCCTAACTAGCAGAAAAAAAAATGCGGATTTCAAATAGTAGCAATATTGTACAAAGGTCTAAATTTAACATAAATATTTTTGACGAGCAATCCTTCCAAATTGAGTGCCTTCTTGCACAGGTCCGAAAGGTTTATTGTGCTTTATTACGTCCTGTTATTACATAATGTGCCTATTTGCGTTGTACATTATTGTAATGTTTTTCTTCTTTCGTTTCTGTTCCAATAAAATCTGCGACCGGCTTAAGAACCATTTTGTTGAAATTTAGGAAACATTTTTAAGCGCGATGGGAAAACTGTTAGCAGAATTCATTGCGTAGAAAGAAAATAATGATGAAAACCTAAAAGAGGTGCCTAATCTCTTTGCCGTACTCGCAATTCATTTTTTATTGCGCAGCACGAATTCTACTAGCTGAATATTTAGTGGTATTTGCTGTGGTGTTTAATGCCGTAGGCAGTGATATGGTTTGTCTGATCTCCAATTGAATTGATGAATTCTTCTTACTACAAAAACGAAATGAAACATGTTGGTTGATCTATCCATTATCTATAATGTATTTGGATGGACCGGGGTCATAGGTCAGGACATAGGAGCGTGGTCCATTCCATTTCCCTTATGCGTCATAACTTAGGTAAAAATGATTCGATAACGACAAACTTTATCATGTTTTTCCAGAGGTTTACTGAACCAAGTCTGTTAAATATCATCGAAATGGAGTCAAAGGTCAGGGCACAGGAGCGAGATTTATACCACAACCATTATCCTAATAACTTAACTAAAAATACTTCTATTGCTACAAAACTTTATTATGTCCTTCCGGAAGTATATTCAACAAGTTCTGCTTAATATCATGGAAATGGTGTCAGAGGTCAGATCACATGAGAGCCGCCCCGGTGGCGCAGTGGTCTAATGCGTTGGCCTCTGATCATTCGTCCGTAAGGGGTCCGGGTTCGAATCCCGGTCAGGCATGGATGTTGTGTTTGTCTTACGGCACTTGATGTCTCCCTTCCCTGGAACCAGTGACCCTATATTAGGGACGGGCGACTGCTTATAGCCCATTGAGTTGCTCACGTTGGTCGTTAAACCTCCAATCAAAGAAAGAAAGAAATATCACATGAGCGAGATTCATTCCATAGCCATTATCCTGATAACTTGAGTAATGGTTTCTCGTATGTTGGAAGCATGTATCGTAATCTATGCATTGCGTGATTTTAATAACTTGTTCGGAATGGTTTGGTATACGCCATAAATCGTGGTGTCACGTCAATTCGTCGCGTGCGTCAATTCGTCGACTACGTCAATTCGTCGCCTGCGTCAATTCGTCGCGCGTCAATTCGTCGTGCGTCAATTCGTCGCATGCGTCAATTCGTCGCGCGTCAATTCGTCGACCACGACGATTCGTCGCACGTCAATTCGTCGACCACGACGATTCGTCGCACGTCAATTCGTCGCACGTCAATTCGTCGCGGACAAATTCGTCGACTACGTCAATTCGTCGCGTTTACAGATTTTGGTTACATACAAAAGGAATGCAGGAAAACGTACGATTTCGAACGTCTTGCTCCCTGATCAAATTTATAAAGTTTGGACACGCAGACAGGATAGGAATATTACGTTTTTCTTTGGCACTAAAAATATTAGACGGTAAACGGTTTTTGGAACGGGGCAGGGCCCGGTTGGTCAGAGCCCCCATATACAAAATATTCGTAAGATCTACAGTCTTCAATTCAGAACCACCAAATCAGGTATCCTATCTCATAGTACTCTAACTTAGACGGTTGTCAGTTTTTGGAACGGGTCAAGGCCCGGGGAGTCAGAGCCCCCCCCCCCCGTACATACAAAATTTTCGTAAAATCTAGTTTTCATTTCAGAACCATCAAATTTGGTATCATGAAACTCTAACTTAGACGCTAGACGGTTTTTGGTAGGGGTTGGTGCCCGCGGGTTCGGAGACCCCCCTAATAAAAAATTTCGTAAAATCTACAGTTTTCATCTTACAACCACCAAATTTGGTATACTATCTCATGGTACTCTAACTTAGACGCTAGACGGTTTTTGGAAGGGGTTGGAGCCCGCGGGGTCGCCCCCCCTCATAAAAAAATTCGTAAAATCTACAGTTTTTATCTTAGAACCACCAAATTTGGTATACTATCTTATGGTACTCTAACTTACTCGGCAGACCGTTTTTGGAACAGGTCAAGGCCCGGGGGGTCAGAGCCCCCAACATACAAAATTTTCTGAAAAACTACAGTTTTCAATTCAGAACCACCTAATCTGGTATACTATCTCATGGTACTCTAACTTAGACGCTAGACTGTTTTTGGAAGGGGTTGGAGCCCGGGGGCCAGACCCCCCTCCCCGAATAAAAACTTTTTCGTAAAATCTACATTTCAAAATTGCCTTTATTCTTCAGTAAAATAACATTTCTATGTACATGACAATGGAATTCTGCCAATAAATACAGCGGTATATACATCAGCTGGAAAGTTCCAGTGAAACGTAAAACAAAATATTGTTAAAATCATAAAAAAAATTATTTCGCCACGTAGGGCGAAGAAGAGGCAGACAATAAAGCACGAGCGATACAAACGAAAATGTTTACCTACAGTATTGTAGACAGGGCAAGACATGATTCTATACTATGCACAAATTCCAATTAAGCATTACTACCATACTAAAGATTAAACATTAGGTACTAATTCACAGAAATGCAACAGTGATGCTACATTCAAAATTTACAACATATGTACAGAAGTATTCAGTGACAAGGGGAAATAACGCTAAATGTACTCAGAAGGGCATCTTGTTACATTAAATTATACACACAGTGACTAATATTTTAAAAAAAGATTCAACATAATGAAGGGGACATTGCGTGGGCAGTAAACTGTGCAGAAGGAAGAATTATATACAACAACATAAAACCCAACATCATCGAAGAGAACATGGGAAACATGGTGAGCTATCTTCAATGGCACATTAAAACAGAAAAATCACAAATAGCGAAGCACCAAAATTAATACGTAAAAACATGATTTGTTACAGTGAACGTGGGCGACAACAAAAATCCCACTTATAGGTTGAGATGTAACTGCAAATTGTGGATATGGAACCACCCAGCCGATTGGGCCCAAGTGGATTGAAAAACGCTATCGGTGTTTGTTGAGGCAGCACGAGAGTGCTCCATTTGGAGGCGAGTGGTTAACCGTGCTAGGAAGCGTCTCCGAATGATAGCACTTGCCTCCTGAGGAGGTGGAATAAGAGCGGGGAAGCGTTGTTGAAGATGGAAAGCATAGACAGTGAACTTCACAAGAAGAAAAATGTAACGGCACACAGGAGGCAAGTGAGTAGGTGGATGCTTAGTTTGGAGTAGCCAAGCATATGCAAGAAACGGTAACGATCGAGCACAAATTCGATCAGCAAGACGAAATGCTGTGTTTAGGACTGGCAGGAGAACGGGGCAGAATAGGTATTGATGTTGGACGTCGCTGACTTCAGGGCAAAAGGAGCACTGCGGAGAGGTGAGAAGGGTCATGCGAAACAGTACTGATGGGGCGGGGAGACGAAGGTGAAGAAATTGCCAATGGACATTGAGTTCAAGAGGGGAGGAAAGGGCAGAGGTAGATGCTGTCCAGATGACTGGGAGAAGAGAAGGAGGAGCAGAATGAACAGAAAGTGGAAGTGCGGGAGGGGAAAGAAGAAGCCAATAAAGAGAAGAGGAGGAGAGAGAAGTAACTAGAACCGGGGAGCTACGAATGAGGAGAAAGAACGGTAGGGAAAGAGGAGCAGAGGGGACCGAGAAGAGACCATCAGGTGAAGCGATTAGTGGAAAGAGGCTCCAAAGCGCTGTGCGAAGAAGAAGATATTCGTTAGCAAGAGTAATGGTTGGAGATAGAAACAATGAAGAAAGAGGTCTCCAGGTTAGATCAGAAGTTACGAGAGAACGGACAGTTATCACACCAGAGCGGATCCAATGAGGAAAGTAAAAGTAAGGGAGGTTAGGAGGGTGAATAAGAGAAGAGAAGAAGAGAGGTTCATCTAGGAGATCAAGAGTTGAAGAAGGAAATGAACGGAGAAGAGGAAGCGAACGAAAGAGAGAAAGGCCCTCTCGCAGGACAGGAGGGAGGTGGGACGGGAGAAGAGAGTATGCATCCATCTTCAGAAACAGTAGGAAGGTGAAGGATGGGTCACGGAAAGAAGCTAGAACATTCAAGGTAGTGCTAAGGGACGGAACAGTTGAAGGGGCAAGGCGAATGAAATGAATAATACGATGTGTTTTATAAAGGAAAGCTGGATCAGGAAGCTGGATGCCACCCAAAGAGGCTGGCAGATGAAGCGTGGCAGGTTTAACCCAGTGATGTGAAGACCAGATGACGGAAGTTGAGAGGCGAGTGATGGTCATCATTTGTGACACGGGCACAACCGTCGACATCCAAGAGTATTCGCATAGAGAGATAAGTTGTCGACGAACAACGGCTGCTCGTTGACGGAACGATGTGAAAGGGCGGGCCTTACTCCAGTAGGCAGCAGTCCGTTGTATCCGGGGAAGAAGAGCAGTCCAGGTGGCAGATGCAGAAGCCAAGGGCAATCCGACATACGCACCGAGGATCTTCTGTGTAGTGGCTGTCCACTGCGCACCCCAAGGAGCATCGGTGCGGGCAGCCCATGCCCCGCACCATAAGCCAGTACTTTTAGTGGCATTCAGCGCTGCTCCAGATACTGCAACATACTGTTGATATACAGAATACAGGCGATCAAATTGAGATTCATCCCGGACGCAAAAGGTCACATCATCAGCATAGGCGGTGAAAATTATTCGATGATGACGAGTACTAGCCACTGTCGGCGGTAGGACATCCAGGAGTGATCTTCGGGCTGCTAACAGGAAAGGCTCAAAAGCGAGAGCGAATAGCTGGCCGGAGAGCGGACATCCTTGCCGGATGCCTCGCTTAAACGGAATTGGAGCGGTTAGAAATGCGGCCGCTCGAACATGGAAACTGGCGCCCTGATAAAGGGCCAAGAGTGCGGAAGAAAAGGTAGGAGGTAAGCCAAATTGTGAAAGGACAGCAGAGAGATAAAAATGAGAAACGTTATCAAAAGCGGACTTTTGATCCAGATTGAGAAAGGCAAGAGGTTCAGAAAAAGAGCGAGCGAGGAAGTGAAGATGAAGGAGAAGAGAAACGTTAGTGGAAATAGTCCGACCAGGCACAGTGTATGTCTGGTCAGGAGAAATAACGAAAGAGAGAACAGAATTAAGGCGACGGGATAAGAGTTTTGTATAGAACTTATAGTCAGTGTTTAGGATGGAGATAGGGCGCCAGTTTCCAAGATCCAAGAGGTCACCCTTCTTAGGAAGGAGGATGGTGTGTGCCAAAGTAAAGTCGGGCGGTAACGCAGGAGAGGAAAAAGCAGACGAGAAACACGCAGACAGAAAAGGCAGAAGGCACGGTAGAAAAGCACGATAAAAGGACAGAGGAAGGCCGTCAGGTCCAGGAGCGGCATGAGGATTGAGAGTAGCGAACGCCTCGCGGAGTTCGCCAAGAGAGAAAGGAGAGAGTAAAGAAGTAGATAAAGTAGAGGGGACCTGAGGAAGAGAGGAGAGAAGAGGAGAAGCTAATGAGGATGAAGACTGCGTTACCGCACTGTACTTGGCGATGAAATACTGTCTGGTGAAAGTGCATAGCTTCGATGGGTTCGAAGTGATGGAACCATCCTGGAGGCGAAGATGACGCAAAGATGTAGCAGAACGATGTTGAGATTCCAAGGCGGTTAAGTAATCGTGAGAATCAGCTGTAGGGGAGAGATGCAAGAAATGCATCCTGCAGGCTGCATCGGATGCGCGAGGAAGAAGCAAAGCGTGGAGATCTGCCAGATAGCCGGGGTATTGCGGATCATCAAGAGAGAGCATCGACAATAGAGCACGTAGATTCGCAATTTTCATATCGCTCTCATTCCGAGAGGCATGGGAGTAGCGCCGTACAAAAAGGACCAAGTCATGTTTGACACTGAGCCACAGTTGCATCGCGTCGGACGTAGTATCAAGAAGGGGCTGACGTCTTCGGAGGAACTCACGCACAGCAACACAAAATTGTTGATCATCCAGGAGCGAGTCCGGAAAAGTCCATACTCGTTGAGTCCTTGAAGGTGAAGGCGAAACACACACCGACAGACTGACAATACTGTGGTCTGAAGCGGCGGAAGGATGATGGGCAGCAGCTGCGATCGACGGGAGAAGAGCAGTCGAAACATAAAATTTATCCAACCGTGCTGCCGTAGTGCTGCCATGGATGGAAGAGCGCCAGGTAAAAGAGATTTCCGACGGGTGTAGATGCCGGAACGCATCAACCAATTGAAAATCATCAACTAGCTGGGAAATCTGTAATACACGTTGTCTGCGGTATTCTCCAACGGTTGAATTGCGGTCAAGGGCCGGCAACAACGTACAATTGAAATCTCCGCCGATGAGAATATATTCAGACGGTGGGATGCATGACAGCTCTGTACGGAGTGTGGAGAGAAGATCAGGTAACAGACGTTCATCACAGGGGACATATATGTTAAAAACATGATAGGTCACGTTTTCAATGCAAAAGACAGCGACTTGGAGGTTGTCCACATGTAAGGCACGAATCACTGGCGTCGAAATCAGAGGGAGTAGGCGGTGATGGATCCCAAGTGCAAGGCCACCATTCCGTCCAACTCGATAAGCATGGTGAAAATCGTAGGGCCAAGCCCGCCAACGAGAGAACAAAGTGGTAGCAGAGCAATTGGTCTCTTGGAGCAAGAGAAGATCTGCGTGTAGAGGCGCCAAGTCCTCATACACTAGAGCATTTCTAGGAGAAGCAGAGAACCCTCTGCAGTTAAGTGTGACCACCTTGAATCGGTAGGTCCTTCCCAGGTCGACACGCACGTGCGCTGGAATCTGTTATTTTCTTCGCTTGCTTCTTCATTCTGTCAACACTAAATTTGAGATCGGGATAGGAAAGCACAAGATTTCGATACACAGATATCACACTAGAAACTTGGGTTAGAACAGTAGGAAGATCAAGCAAATGACGTGCAACAAACTGATTAAAGAATCTAGGATGTTTATGAGAGCATAATACTTCATATATTTTATGAAGAGAAAGCGGACCTACCGGTATATCCGCCTTCGCTTCAGCTAGGTATCGGAGAAAAGAATCTAGGGAAAGCACTGGGGGTGGAGTCTTAGAACCTGGAATCACAGCAGGGTGTCGACTTGTTCGTGGCGAAGTACGACGTTGAGAGGAGGAGCGGGAAGATGAGTCAACAGAACGACCTCTTGCAGCACCGACGCGAGGAGGGAGCGGAGTCTGCGGAGCACTCCAGGACTCCCGTCGAGCAGGCTTGCTGGTAGTTGTAGGGTCAGAGTGATTGCCAGAAGTGTCACTAGCAGTAGGGCAGTCCATGTCAGTAACTGTACTTGGAGTGTCTTCATCCGATGGAAGATGAAGGTCAGCAGTCAGGTCAGCTGGAGCTGCAAGGAACGTGGGCGGAGCTGTCGGTACCAGATGAGGAAAGTCCTCTGTCAACAATTGTGGGGCAGGACCCCGTGGAGGAAGGCCCGATGGCAGAGCAGGTTGATGAAGTTCTGAAGACACCTCCTTAGAAACGGTAGGGGTGGACGACACAGGGCTGTCACGAGTGACTTTTGGTCCCGAAGACTGAGGTACAGCAGGGCGGCGGAAGCACTCACTACGTTGATGGCCATACGCCTTACAAGTCTGACAATGAAAGGAATTTAAAACGTCGATGCGTCGGATTTGATCTCCGCATTTTACAGTGAAGAGAGTAGGAAAAGACTTGATATGTTCTTCCGAAGAGAATACTACTCGCGCAACTCGTCGGGCACTTTCAATCGAACGATCATCCTCGTCCTTTGGAGCAGCGGAGTGTGTGGTAATGTTACCCACAACACGACCGGATTGCATAAGAAAAGCACAAAGCATAGCATCTGTGACTTCAGGATGTACTGGGTACATCGAGACCGTTACTGGTCTCTGGGCGACAGGCTCAGGAAATAATTGGTGATCACCAACAACCAGCCCAGTCTGTAAGACAGAGGTAGCATCTGCCGCATGAAAAAAATAAACAATGACACTCGGCCCTCTGCGCGACATATGACGTATCGCTGACGGAGAGAACTTTTGTTTTAGAGCAGTTGAGTACATTTTGAGTGGTGTGTCTGGCAGCGCCTCAAAGCACACACCCAACTCAGTAGCCGTGGTGAAAGAGGTACCTGCTGGAGAATCCACTGGAATTTCGAGCACAACCTCATTACCAGAGCGACGGACATGAGGTTTTAAAGCTGCGGCTTCCGCTCGCATGGAATTAGACTTGGGCTGAAGCCTTTGGGAAGTTACCGCTGAAGAATAGGAACGAGGAGCAGTAGAAGTGGAGGTTGAAGGCAGAGGAGCACCGCCATCCATTGAAGGCAGAGGAGCATCGCCATCCATTGAAGGCAGAGGAGCACCGTCATCCATAGTGTCCATGACGTCAACTGTCACTATATGAGAAGCAGCTGGGGCAAGAGCTGTAATAGTGACGTCAGGGGAGGAAAACGATACGCCGCCAACGGTTGACGTCGACCCGGAGGGCAACGTGACAACGCCACCGCTGGGCAAAGTGCCGTGATCACCGGAAGTGATGTCAGGGTTGACAACACCACCGGATGACGCCATTTTAATGGCGCCGAGATAACTAGGCTTCTACCAGCTCGGTAGGAATTTTAAACACGACGATAAGAAACGAAAAAAGGCACTCACCACTTCGGGAG
Source organism: Macrothele yani (assembly GCA_039090855.1). NCBI lineage: Eukaryota > Metazoa > Arthropoda > Arachnida > Araneae > Macrothelidae > Macrothele > Macrothele yani. Next base: position 156,543,669 of record CM077034.1, on the reverse strand, counting down.
ATGTCCGAAACGAATCACCAAACCTTTATAGTGGAGGTAAGCACAAACCTAGTTATCCTAGTAGCCTAAATACTTGAAATACAAACAAAACTCACGGAGCACAATCTACAGTTTTCAATTCAGAACCACCAAATCTAGTAATCTAGTCATGGTACTCTAACTTAGACGCTAGACTGTTTTTGGAAGGGGTTGGAGCCCGCGGGGTCGGACCCCCCCCTCATAAAAATTTCGTAAAATCTAGAGTTTTTATCTTAGAACCACCAAATTTGGTATACTATCTTATGGTACTCTAACTTAGTCGGCAGACCGTTTTTGGAACGGGTCAAGGCCCGGGGGTCAGAGCCCCCCACATACAAAATTTTCTTAAAAACTACAGTTTTCAATTCAGAACTACCAAATCAGGTATCCTATCTCATAGTACTCTAACTTAGACGGTTGTCAGTTTTTGGAACGGGTCAAGGCCCGGGGAGTCAGAGCCCCCCTCCCTCCCCCGCCCCGTACATACAAAATTTTCGTAAAATCTAGTTTTCATTTCAGAACCATCAAATTTGGTATCATGAAACTCTAACTTAGACGCTAGACGGTTTTTGGTAAGGGTTGGTGCCCGCGGGTTCGGAGCCCCCCTCATAAAAAATTTCGTAAAATCTACAGTTTTCATCTTAGAACCACCGAATTTGGTATACTATCTCATGGTATCCTTACTTAGACGCTAGACGGTTTTTGGAAGGGGTTGGAGCCCGTGGGGTTGCCCCCCCCCCCCTCATAAAAAAATTCGTAAAATCTACAGTTTTTATCTTAGAACCACCAAATTTGGTATACTATCTTATGGTACTCTAACTTAGTCGGCAGACCGTTTTTGGAACAGGTCAAGGCCCGGGGGGGGTCAGAGCCCCCAACATACAAAATTTTCTTAAAAACTACAGTTTTCACTTCAGAACCACCAAATCTGGTATACTATCTCATGGTACTCTAACTTAGACGCTAGACGGTTTTGGGAAGGGGTTGGAGCCCGGGGGTCAGACCCTCCTCCGAATAATATTTTTTTTGTAAAATCTACAGTTTTCAATTTAGAACCACCAAATTTGGTATACTATCTCATGGTACTCTAACTTAGACAGTAGACCGTTTTTGGAACGGATCAAGGCCCGGGGGTCAGAGCCCCCACATACAAAATTTTCTTAAAAACTACAGTTTTCAATTCAGAACCACCAAATCTGCTATACTATCTCATGGTACTCTAACTTAGACGATAAACGGTTTTTGGAAGGGGTTGGAGCCCGGGGGTCAGACCCCCCCCGAATAAAAACTTTTTCGTAAAATCTACAGTTTTCAATTTAGAACCACCAAATTTGGCATACTCTCTCATGGTACTTTAACGTAGACGGTAGACGGTTTTTTGGAACAGGTCGGGCACGGGGTCAGAGTCCCTCTGCCCATAAATATTTTTCGTAAAAACTAAAGTTTTCAATTTAGAGCTACCAAATTTGGTATACTATATAATGGTGTTCTAAATTAAACGGTAGACGGTTTTCAGAAAGGGTCGGGGCAAGGGTGGTTACCCCCCCCCCTACACACAAACTTTCGTAAAATCTATAGTTTTCAATTTAGAACCACCAAATTTTGTATATTATCTCATGGTGCTCTAACTTAGACGGTAGAAGGTTTTTGGAACGGATCAAGGCCCGGGGGTAAGACCCCCCACATACAAAATTTTCTTAAAATCTTTATTTTTCAATTCAGAACCACCAAATTTTGTGTCATGAAGCTCTAACTTAGCGGGAGACGGTAAGTGAAAGCGCAACAGTATTAACTTGATTTGTTATGCAAACCTTATAAATACGACCACAGCGATTAAAAGTTACTAAAGAGTCCTTGTAAGTAACATTTTTTGACCGAGTGCAAGTACAATTTACGAAATGTCAACAGGTCAAAATATCTAAAGTAACAATGAAATTTGGAATATTTCTTTTTTCTTTCTTTTTTTTCAGTTTTGACACTTGTATTAAGTTTTAAAAACATATATTTCTCCTATCGTATACCTTCATTGTGCTTTAAACAGAATTTCTTACCATGTTTTGGGTATTTTGTTTCGTGTAGTTGTAGTTTTTTTAATGTTTTGGGCATTTCATTTTGTGTGGTTACTTCTTTTTATGTTTTGGGCATTTTACATTGTATGGGTGTTTTTGTTGTTATGTTTTTGATCTTTTCTTTTCTGTGGTGGTTGTAATGTCGACAGGATGAAAAGGGGAAACTGTGGACAGTCACGATGCCTACTTGCTTCTAATTTTTTTCAAATACAGCACATGATTTTGTATTGAGTTATACCACTTACTCATTAAGCGACTACAGGTTTCTTTAAATATGAACGTTTTCTTAGAGCCTTTTGTTTCATCTACCTAGCTCTTTCGGTTCCTAAATTTCTTTTTTTGGTTTTAGAATATTTTCCTTATTATTAATCTATTTTCTCATGCAAACTCTTTATGTAAGGTATGTTTATTCTATCGAAGTATTTTGAAATTATACGTGAAGCCCTGTTGCTGAAGTAAAAAAAAATATTTCCAACTAAAACAACGCAGTTCAGATATTTTCCCGCTGTTAACTCAAAGAATGAAAACAAAAACAACAAATCTGTGCAATGGTTGAGGCATGAGACAGTACTTACTGGTAACCAGGCAAAGTTTTAAGGAAGAATGAGCTTAAGAATTTCTAACTGCAACAAAAAAGAGCATCCGCACTGTATCCCTCCCCATCCCCTAGTGCCGGCCTTTGGACGTCTTGAAAGAGAAGTCTTAAGGACACATCTGTATCGTAATTGCCTGAGCATTCGCGACAATCTTCTGGTGTCGTAGTAGAAAAACACACTTCCTACTTCGCCTAAATTGCTCGGATGTAATGCCAACGAACAAAGTTTTGCTCTCGCAATTGGATTTCTGTTGCTTTTGATGGAATACTTTTCCCCTGGGGTTCACCGCTTTCACTATAGTCTTCAGGACAGGCGGCAATACACCCCAACGTAAAACACCAATTTCACGGCAATTAACTGCAATTAGCGAAAGAGAGCGGCGGTACAGGAAATAAGTCGAACGAGACAGATCTGAACTTAGAAAGTCGGGGGAAGGTGTTGCATGAAAAACTGTGTTTGGCTTACAGATCATTTGGCACGTAGGGACGTAGGTTTCGTTTAATAAGTTACGGGGTAAACAAATTGTCTTTTCAGTATAACAATTTTCTTTCATACGCATGGTGCAACACAAAAAATTTGAATTTATTTTTGAGAATTAGCATGACGCCTACCGGCCCAGAGCACAGCTGCCCAGTCCGCGCCTGCTGCCGCCTCCGGAACCTGGCTCCCGGGTTCTTCGCATCTGTTGATCCCCCGCCTGGAGCGTCCCAGCTGTAAAATACATGTACCTCTGCGTTTTGGAAAAACAAAAGATAAGATGCCGATCCTTAAAATTAACCACTTCTTGTGACCGCAGGTACGAAAATCTTGAACTTCGCTTAAACCCTAACTGGAGGAACAAGCTTCACGTGATTGTCTGTATTCTGAGTGTTTTATTGAATGGTTGCTCATTAGTTCGTAGTTGACTGGAGAACAGAGAACGTCTTGTTGAAACCTTTGTTGTGCGTTGTCAAGTGATAATAGTGGAAATATATCATTCTAAATATTTTGGAAAGAGAAAGTGCATTGTTTTCCGAAGGCACTATGCAGATGAAGAATGCAACATAAATAGTTAACTCACAAAAAGAAAATGATTTGCTGAAATGGAAAGGGTATTTATTTTGTCATAACAGAGTGCGAGGTGATTTACGGTATTGTCACTGTATTGAAAGAAATTATGGAAATTGTACTGGCTTTGCTAGTACTATTCTGATTGGAGATGAACACAGGATGCGCAATGAGAAACCACATAATCATACTCCAAGACCGGAGAAAAGTGATGTTGCTGTTGCAAGAGCGCAAATAAAAGAACGAGCGAGAACTACGGACGAAGCCCCTGCACAAACTATTCAAACCGTGACAACGTCAATGGCTACAGTAAATACAGCTTACATGCCTAATATGGATGCACTAAGGCAAGTTGTAAAAAAGAGAAGACATGCCAAGACATGCCTGCGGAGCCTACGACTTCAGAACGGATCGATGCCCCAATAAATTTACACGAGAAGATGGTGCAACATTTCTTGGCAGAGATAGCGCATTTGGACATCAAAGAATTATTTTATTTTTAACAGAGAATAATTTACGAAAGCTTAAAGAAGCACCCCTCTGGATTATGGATGGGACATTTGAAACTTGTCCAACCCTTTTTAGGCAATTATGTTCCATTCATGCTATGGTTAAAACGAATCCAGAGATGCACAGACTTGTCCCACTAGTTTATGGGTTACTTTCCAGCAAGTATAAATAATATAATACTATTATAAAGTATTTTTGTAGGATTTACAAGACTATGCATCAGACTATGATATTCAGCTTGCACCACAAAATACGCCTAATAATAGATTTTGAAATAGCTACCGTTATAATGCTGCTAAAAAGGAATTTGGAAGCAGCACACACAAATGTTTTTTGTTTCATCTCGGAAAAAAATGTGCTGAGGAATATCCATCCTCTGTCATAGCCTTGGAATATAAGGAAAACAGTGAGTTTGCTCTCAAAGTCAGACATTTGCAAGCACTCGCATTTCTTTCATCTGATGAAATTCCAGCTGCTTTTGAAGAAGTGAAATCATATTTACTAGAATATGCAGATTCTGTAGTTCAGTGGTTTGAGGAAAATTATGTTCTTGGAAAATTTCGTGGAAGCAGAAGAAACAATCCAAGCAGAAGCCCTCCGCTGTTCCCGCCAACAATTTAGTCAGTTAGTGAAAACAATTTATTTGGCTTTCCCAGAACACAAAACGAACTTGAAAGATTAGACAGACGCTGGAATACAATTCTGGGAGAGGAAAAACTGTGACTGTACGAAATAATCAGTGAAATTGCGAAAGAGCAGAGAACAACTATGGCTAAAATCGAAAGAGTGATAGCACAGATTCCAACAAATCCACCCAGAAGAGAAACGCTGGCAAGATAAAAAGGAATTCGAACTTCTTTGGTGCACAGAGACAATGTTAACATGCTGGACATTTTAAGAGGAATTTCATATAATTCTAACCTTTACTAAATGTGCTGGTATTTCTCACTAATTGAATTACACCTTTTACTAAGTTGTATTTGAATTTTTCAAGAATGTAATTCCGCCGAAGATGCAAGAATGTAAATCACAACGCAAAATTAAAAAAGTCAAAATTTTCAAAATAGCATGTCAAAAACATAAAATGTCAAAAAGTAATCCAAAATGTGAAACAAATTCAAAATGCAATCCAAAATGTGAAACAAATAAAAATTCAAAATGCAATCACAAGTCACAAGCATTACAAAAATGCGAAACGCTATGTAACAAGTACAACACAAAATAAAACAAATGCCAAAAAAATGCATACGCTTTGTAAAATGTACGAAATAAAATAAATGCCATATTCACAAGGATTTCATGACGAGTCAAGTTAAAAATGAGCTTTTACTTAGACTTCAAATAATAATTACTAGCCTCTACACCTTTTTAAGTCTTTAATAAGTGCAACATCATTAACCTGACTTGTCATCAAACATTATCAATATGACCATAGCATACAATCACTTAAAAGACTTGTTAATGGATGAATTGAGGAATCACCAAGTTCATCGGGTGAAAGTTAATGGCTGTTTATAGTTTTGTACTCGAGTAAATGCGCAACACAGTAAACTTGACTTTCTCTGAAAATTTTATGTATATGAGCACGGTTGATTGAAAACTGATAAAAAGGCTTTAGGCCTGTTTATTAATTTTTGTGCCTCAGTCAAAACGCAGTACCATAACCTTGGCATGTTATCGAAACCTTATGAATACGTCGGACTAAAAATTCCTAAAAAAAGTTTACGCCTAAGGTCTTGTAACTAAAGTTTTGTGACTGGGTAAAACTGCAACATTAATAACTTGACATGTTATGTTAACGTTGTGAATATGAGCACGGCGGATTAAAGATTTCAACAAATAGCCTTTGGGATTAATGTGTTGTAGCTGAGTAAAAATGTAACATTATCTTGATTTTCTATATAAACCACACTACGTGCTGAAATGGCCCAACTATATATACGTATACTTCAACCATATACCGAAGCGCTGACAAGGTGAAAACAAAAGTGCAATTTTGTACGGTCCCCTAACATTTTATGGCCAGCCTACATGGAAGTGGACACCTTGATATCAAAAACATACTTTTTGTACGGTCCACAACAAATAGCAATTGACACGTCGCAAATCTTTGGGGGGGGGGGTTAACGACCACCGTGATCAATTCAATGGGCTATAAGCAGTCGGACGTTCCCAATTTTGGGCCACTGGTTCTTGGGAAGGGGGACAGCCAGTGCCAGAAGTCAAGCACAACGTCCATGATTCTCCGGGATTTGAAACAGGATCCTTCTCGACAAGTGGTCAGAAGCCAGCGCCTAGATCACTCCGCCGCCGTAGCGGCACACGTTGAAATGTATTTTTCATACGGCCCCAAACGCTCTTATGGACATACTAGATTGAACTGGACGCAAATAAATCATTAATATAATTTGTACTAGCAGGGATACCAGTTATTTGCCAGGTACATATTACTATTTGTGGAATCACCAAGTTCAGCGGGTGAAAGTTAATGAATGAAAAAGATATTCCTGCAATTTTCCAGTAAACTTATTTTAAATTTTTTGATTTAGTTAATTTAATTTTGCGAAACAATAAAGAAAGAAAAAGGAAAGGGAATACTTACCATCTAGGAGACATCTATAGAACTGCCGTACATCTGGCGTGTGCTTCTGTGAATCCCGCGACACAGAAATGCAATGTACCTATGTGATGTCGCATGCATACGACTTCACATTGGCATTGATCATCTTTGTCTTACCGTTTTGAATTTTGAATATCTGGAACTCTCTGTTTACATTACATTATATTTCTTTCTGATAAGCCGTTCGTTGGTAGTGAAAGTTAAACTATATAGATTTGTGTTTTTAATACACCATTAAACGCATATTTTTGCACTTTATTGTTATCTACAGTCCCTAACTTAGACCGTAGGTTGGTTAGTTGGTTGGTTGGTTAGTTGGTTGGTTGGTTGATGGTTTATGGTGCAAGGCCCTCAAAGGGCCAAAGAGCGCCTTAGAACGTAAATAGGGTATTCTTAAGAGTAAAAACGGAACTTTTTACGAAAATTTTGCATGGGGCTACCTTGACCAGGGCTCCAACCCCTTCCAAAAACCGTCTGGCGTCTAAGTTAGAGTACCATGAGATAGTATACCAGATTAGGTGGTTCTGAAATGAAAACTGTAGTTTTTAAGAAAATTTTGTATTTGGGGGCTCTCACCCGCCGGGCCTTGACCCGTTCCAAAAACGGTCTGCCGTCTAAGTTAGAGTACCATAAGATAGTATACCAAATTTGGTGGTTCTAAGATGAAAACTGTCGATTTTACGAAATTTTTTATGAGGGGGAGGGGCTCCTACCCCGCGGGATCCAACCCCTTCCAAAAACCGTCTAGCGTCTAAGTTAGAGTTTCATGTTACCAAATTTGATGGTTCTGAAATGAAAACTAGATTTTACGAAAATTTTCTATGTAGGGGGGGGGGGGAGCTCTGACTCCCCGGGCCTTGACCCGTTCCAAAAACCGACAACCGTCTAAGTTAGAGTACTATGAGATAGGATACCTGATTTGGTGGTTCTGAAATGAAGACTGTAGATCTTACGAATATTTTGTGTGTGCGGGGCTCTGACCAACCGGGCCCCTGACCCGTTTGGTCAGAATTTTGTACATGGGGGCTCTGACCAACCGGGCCCTGCCCCATTCCAAAAACCGTTTACCGTCTAATATTTTTAGTGCCAAAGAAAAACGTAATATTCATATCCTGTCTGCGTGTCCAAACTTTATAAATTTGATCAGGGAGCAAGACGTTCGAAATCGTACGTTTTCCTGCATTCGTTTTGTATGTAACCAAAATCTGTAAACGCGACGAATTGACGTAGTCGACGAATTTGTCCGCGACGAATTGACGCAGTCGACGAATTGACGCGCGACGAATCATCGCAGTCGACGAATTGACGCACGCGACGAATTGACGTAGAACCATAAATCGTTGATCAAAAGTTTTTTGTTTTCGAGAAAGCGAAATTCCTTCCAAGAAAATTAATATGAAATATAGGTATTCTGCTTTTTATCTTTATCTCAATAAAATAAATGCTTCGTGCGAAAATAAAAATTCAGTAATAGAGATGTGAGGCACAAAAAGTGCAAATCTGATTTCTTTTTTAGAAACAAAAGAAAGAAAAGTGAAAAAAGGTAACGATGACATTGGAAATCGGAATACAGTTCTTCGGAAAAGAGACTTCACTAGAGGCTGCAGAAAAAATGTATGATTAAAACTACCTTACAAATAACTATTCTTCATGGAGGGCAGATATGAACAATTTAAAACTGTCAGGTACAGAGATGAAGTTATTTGAATAATGTTAAAAGCGGAATTGTCACAGCTCAAAGAAAATCGAAAAGAACTGAAATGGACTTACTGAGAAGTATTTGAATTAGTACGTATGAATGCATGGATTGATCAAATAAATTGCGAAGAATTACGTATAAATTTTATCGCACCTTGCAGGAAAAACAGAATGACGAAAATACTATCTGGAAATGATAATGACATATATACATAGGTCACCTGTGGAGCAACACAGAATTCACGAAAACATTCCAATATCGCATTTGTTACTTTGTCACTTTTAACCATTTGCATGTCCTAATCATTTGCATGTCCTACCCTGTTCCTCAAATCCTGTAAGTCTTATTTGATTACCATTATTATTTCATGGTGCTGCAAATTTTTACAAACAGTAGTTTACTTTAACTTTCCAGGGATATATATATTTTATATGTATTATCATCATTGTTAATTACTATCCATCCACTGCCGGATGGAGGTCTCCTGAGTTACATTCAGCCAGTCTGATCCATGCGACTCCCTCATGCCTGGATGAAGGTCTCGAGTAATCTTGCGCCAGTCAATCTTGCACCAGTCTTCTCCATTTTACTTCCGCATGCTTTCGAATTTCATCCATTCTTCACCCATGCGGTCTCGTTCTGGATCTTCTCCTGTCCCTTCGAATTCAGACTAGAATTCCCTGTGTCCATCGGTGGTGCGTTCTTTTCCCAATATATCCATCCCATTTTCATTTTAGGGATTTTAATCTCATCACTATGTCTTCCACTCTTGCCATTTCTCTCATCCACCAGTTCCTCTTTTTATCTTCCTGGTTACACCAAGCATGATTCTCTCTGTGCTTCTTTCAGTTGTCTGCAGTCTTTTTATGTGTTATTTAGTTAAAACCCAGGTCTTTGCTTCATACGTAAGTACTTGAAGGATGCATTGAATAAACACTTTTGGTTTAAGCCATAGTGGAATATTGCTCTTTAAAATTGTGCTGTTTCTTCCAAAACCTCCCAAGTCAAGTTGTATACGTCTATTAAATTGTTCATCAAAGTGACACCGCTTTTATCCATGGTGTTCAAAGTAAATGTTGCACCGTCCCTCACAGGGCAACGTTACCGGAATATCCTGGACGATCATTTGCTCCCGTTTGTGCGTGTTCAACATTCCGCTGAGGACCTCATCCTTCAACAAGCCAATACACCGTGCTATCTCTCCCGAATGTTATCCGAACGGTTGGATGAACACTCCACCGATGTGACCTCGTTTCCTTGGCCAGCTAGGTCACCTGACCTCAATCTCATCGAGCACATCTGGGATGCCATCGAGAGAGATGTTCGAGGCTCTGACCCCCTCCATCAAATCTTCGTGAACTGTGGGAGCTTGTTCAGGAGTTGTGGATCCGTAAGGCTTCCCAACGCTTCCGGTGTCTTGTCGAGTCCATGCCGAGACGAATCGCCGCCCTCATCAGGGCGAAAGGTGGTGCTACACGTTACTAGACAGGTATTTCTAATTCAATTGCTCTTCAGTGTATGAAATTCACAAATCTGTCGCTGGCGAAATTCGAAGCCACGCTTTCTCGCTTCTCAGTCAGTTGTTCTACTGAGAATCGTTTCAAATATTTTGCACACTGTGGGTTATATCCTAAAAAAAGAATCGATTTAAAAACATAACTTTACAGGCTTTCGAACTAACTCCATGTTTCTTTATGACTGAAACGCGGCCCCGGTGGCGCAGTGGTCAAAGCATTCGCTTAGGACCACTCGTCCTAGGTGGGTCGCAGTTCGAAACCCGTTAAGCATAGGTGTTGCCTTTGTCTTACAGCACTGGTTCTTTAATTTCCCTGGAACCAGTGGCTTTAAATTAGGGACGGGCAACAATTTATAGCCAATTTAGGTGTTTTTTTGTGGTCCTTAAATCTTCAGATAAACCTTCAGTCAAAAAAGAAAAAAAGAAAAGAAAAACAACTACTGTTGATACGTCCGAAAACGCAGGTCACTTCAATAGGAAAATCCTGAATCGTTTTCCACGGATCGGTTTATTCAACTTTCAGAACAAGTAGTTTGAGGAAATCATGACAGAACTATGTGGCTCGTGGGGAAGCAGTTCTCATCCATACTTTTCCTGAATTTATCTTACTGTACGGGAGTCACGCGGCTTCGCGTTTTCGTAAAAATTGATGACCCCAACTTCGAGGAAGTCGGGACTTCTTCGGCGAATCTTTGGGCACAAGCCATTTTGCAGGAACCTCATGTAGTATTCCTCTGGTACAGTGGTCGCCTCCGGCAGTCTGTTGGTTGCTATCACTCCAACCTTCTCATAGGCCTTAATCATCGTCAGCTTAAACTTCGATTGTTGGCGGAGGAATTATTTCTGCCGAGGTTATTCTGAATGTTTCCAGTGAGGGCACTGAGATTTCAGTTCTGGTTCAAAACCTCGTATCCAGGTTTCTTCTATAGCAATAATTATGTCCAATAAACTGCTCGCTTTCTGTATCGTACTGCTGAAACAGTTCTTCTGCCATTCTTTGCGAACTGTTTGCTGCTCTTCACTCAGATTATGCGGAATCCATTTGACAACCACTTATCTCTTCTGTTATTTTTATGTTAGGCTTCTGTAAACCGAAGCTGTAGACATGTCCCAACAAAGACAAAAGTGTTGGGAAATTGCTGGCCACCAGCTGGTAATGATGGGTCACTGCTGGCTGAAATCTGCCGCTCACGGAACGGTAGCAGTCGGTTGGTGGCAGCGCTTCTTTTGTCCACATTTTCGGTAGTTTTGCTCGAAGACAGTCGTACTGACCTATCGGAATACCGTCCACGAGCAAAACCCCAGATGGTTTTCGAAAAAAAAATCCCCTCTCATTTTAAAATTTGTAATTCGCATTTTAAAGAGGTAAAAGTATCCTTCCGCTAGTGGAATTTCAACTAAATAAAAATAAAAATAAAACCTAGGAGTTATTCTGTACCATAATGTGACATCTTCTAGGAATAGAATGTAAATAAATATATGTTTGTTCACCTGCTGCATTAAAAGCATGATCTGCAGAGGTCGTGGTCGGTGGAAGTTAATGCTGTCAGATCGTATATTGCGAGTCTCATAGCAGTGAGGTTTAACAGAAATTTCACTGCGTTGTCTCTTTCAGAAGACCGCAAAAGCAAGTAGGACGGTCTATTCTAATACGGAAAAAAGGAAGCTTTACTCAAACTTTCCACAACGTGGGATACTTTTCAAAATTTATTTTTCAAAGTAATGCTTAGTTTCTGGTTAGTATAAGTTCGACTTCACAGAAGTCTACATTCAAGCAAGAACATTTCATGCTAAAATTAGTCCTCATGCTAATTCAAAATTTAAGCATATCTTTCCACCGGAGGGCATAATCCCATAGTTTCCTTCGCAGCATATTTAGAGGCGCATATACAAGTCAATGTAAGGTCAGGTGCGCATATACAAGGATGTAAGGTCAGGTGATGCGTAACATCACAGCCTCTCCTTGACAAAGGTCAACTCCGCCTTCTCGTGGTACATCCTGTTCCCACTAAAGGGGCTCTGACGACCGCCAATAGCGGTATAACTATATAATCGGGATTAGAGGAAATGCTATCCCACACTCACCAACCAGCTTGGCCAGCGTGGTGAGTTATGGCCAGACCCCTCCAAAATGACTCCACAACTTAAATCTTGGCCCTCAGTCTCCGGCAGCTGGAATATACCTGACCAAGGCAGCGGCCAGTGCGACTGAAGGCAGAGGGTGCTAAGAATCCCCGGAGGACCGGACTAGGCTGCCATCTGATGCTGACCTTGGCTACGTACAACGGACGCTCCCTATCTTCTGATTCAAGGCTTCTTGAATTGGAAGAGGAACTACAAAGGATCAAGTGGGACATCGTCGGGCTAAGTGAGGTAAGGAGAAAAGGAGAAGATCTCATTGAACTGAAAAGTGGACATCTCTTCTACTATTGTGGGACAGATACTGGCAGAACTAGTGGTGTCGGATTTATAATAAACAAGAAACTGAAGGATAAAGTTGTAGAAGTTGAAAGTTCCTCTGAAAGAGCTGCACGACTCGTTATCCAACTCTCGAGAAGATACCAGGCTCAGATTATTCAAACTTATGCACCCACCACAAGTCATCCTGAAGAAGAAATTGAAGAATTTTATGAGGAAATTCGTGATCTAAATAATAAAGGTAAGCAGCACTTGATGATAATTATGGGAGATTTCAATGCAAAAATAGGGCAACGGCAACAGAATGAAACTTCAGTAGGTAAATTCGGTCACGGCAACAGAAACCAGCGTGGAAATACTCTCGTAGAGTTTGCAGAGGCAGAAGGGTTTTTCATCTTGAACTCCTTTTTCAAGAAAAAGCCACCCAGGAAATGGACATGGAGACATCCAAATGGGACGACAAGTGAAATTGATTTTATTATGTGTAACAAAAAATTCGTCATAGAAGACTGCAGTGTGCTAAACAAGTTCAACACAGGCAGTGACCATAGATTGGTGAGATGTAAGATGCACCTCAACACTAAACTCGAACGTAGCAAGCTCATAAGACAAACAAAATGTATTGACATAACCAACCTTAAAAAACACCATAATACCTTTAAATTGGAACTGAAGAACAGATTCTCTGCTTTAGAAGGCCTAACATCGGAAGAAGTGGATATTTCTGAAGTTAACAGAAAAGTAACCAAAGCTCTTATGGAAACAGCAACAAAATTAGCTGGGTCTAAGAACAAATTGTATGTGAACAAATTATCAGGAAAAACCAAAATGTTGATGCAAAAAAGAAGAGAGATGAGGACAACTAAAGAAGATGTGACTTCCAAAGTGGAATATATAGAGCTATGCAAGACAGTACGAAAAAGTATCACTGAAGACGTAAGGAAATTCAACTGTGAACTAGTAAGGAAAGCAATTGAAAACAACCAGAGCCTGAAGATAGCAAAGGGACATCTCAGTAAGGGAAAAAACAGATTATGGCACTGAGAAAAGAAGATGGTTCTGTAACAAGAAATAGAGGCGAAATTTTGACAAGAGTGAAAGATTTCTACTCCAAATTATATGAAAGGGATGATACATGTACTCCAGACATCATGAAAGGTACCAGTACCAGAGTTCTTCCAGTCCTTCCAACAGAAGTTGCACATGCAATCAAGAACATGAAGCGGGGAAAAGCTCCAGGAGAAGATGGAATTACTGTAGACATCATACAAGAAGCAAGTGGAGAAATCGAAACAGTACTCGCCCAACTTTTCACTCGATGCCTTAATGAAGGGAAAATTCCTGAGGATTGGAACAACGCTACAATGATCTTGCTACATAAAAAAGGTGACATTGAGGATCTCAGGAACTACAGACCTATCAGCCTCCTATCAGTGGTTTATAAAATCTTCACTAAAGTTCTTTCACATCGATTGAAGGTGACACTGGACATGGCTCAACCGAGAGAACAAGCTGGATTCTGGAGTGGCTACAGCACAATAGATCATATCCACGTACTGAGAGAACTAATTGAAAGAGCGAGGGAATATGAACTTCCATTGTGCATGGCTTTTATCGATTATGAAAAAGCCTTTGATTCGGTGAAACCATCAGCAGTTGCAATGGCTCTGAAATCCTGCGGTATCGAAGATGCATACATTAATATTATTAATAACATCTATGAAAATGCAAGTGCAAAGATTCGGCTGTTTGAAAATACAACACACATAAAAATTGGAAAAGGAGTGAGACAAGGTGACACCATATCTCCGAAGCTCTTTAATGCCACATTGGAAAATGTCTTTCAATGACTGAACTGGGAAAACAAAGGGATAAAGATTAATGGAGATTATCTAACCCACCTTCGTTTTGCTGATGACATAGTCATTTTTGCAACTACCCCATCAGAGCTACAGAGTATGATCCAGGAACTTGCTGACAAGAGTAAAGAAGTGGGATTAAAAATGAACTTTCAGAAGACAAAAGTGATGTTCAATGCTTTTACAAGAAATGAAGATTTATCGATTGATGGAGAAAAGCTGGAGATAACAGACACGTACGTTTATCTTGGACAGCAGATATCAAGTGAGGGTCACATTGGTGAAGAAATTAATCGGCGTACAAAACTTGCCTGGAGAGCTTTTGGAAGAAACAGCATAATTTTCAAGAGCAATATGCCATTATGTCTTAAAAGAAAAGTGTTTGATCAATGCATCCTTCCAGTGCTTACGTATGGTGCAGAGACGTGGACCTTAGCTAAAAGAGACATACAAAGGCTGCAGACAACTCAAAGCAGCATGGAGAGGGGCATGCTTGGTGTAACCAGGAGAGATAAGAAGAGGAACACGTGGATCCGAAAAATGACAAGAGTGGAAGACATCATGATCAGAGTTAAATCCCTGAAATGGCAATGGGCTGGACATACCGCCAGAAGAACAGACCATCGATGGACAGCCGAAATTTTAGATTGGATTCCAAAGGACAGGAAAAGACCCAGAAGAAGACCACATGGAAGATGGGTGGATGAAATTCGAAAGTATGCGGGAGTGACATGGAGGAGACTGGAACAAGACAGACCGTTGTGGAGGAAACTTGGGGAGACTTTCGTCCAGCAGTGGATTGATAATGGTTGACGATGATGATGATGATGATACGAGTCAAAATCCATGATTCCAAAACGGCTATGCAGATACGGCAAACTACGGGAAAATACTCTTCGTCCCACCTCCCTAAAGTAAGGAAGCGATTACTTCTAGAGGAAAAAAAACCAAATGGTTTTTTTTACGATATTTCTGTTTGAGCCTCCGTTTTGAAAAGTTTCTTTCAATGAGACATAATCAACTTCGTGGAAAGCTTTGTATGCATTTATTAATTTTTCATAATGACCCATTCTGAAACTGAGTGTCATGTTTCCGAGTAAACTGAAAGCAAAATTTAGGTCATGGCACATAACACATATTCGAAAACGCGCCCTACCCTGTAATATTAATGCACACCTCTGAAAGTTTGCTAGGATTAAGAATAATACAGGTTCCTATTTGCTGTTAAATGTACTAGCGACTCTCAACATAACTAATCATGGCGGCCTGAAAAAGCTCTGTCGTGGACAGATAGACAGGGCAGTGAAAATTGTTTTATCGTGTCTTGCACTTTTAATGCACTTCATTTTTTCTTCTGTGAGAAACACAAAGTTGCTTTTCTTTTGAAGAACATCAAGAAAATATCACAAGTTGAAAAGGAAGAATTTATATTTTATTTTTTTGCTAATTAACTGAAATTTAGTTAAAGAACCTTTTTGAGAATCTATGTTGTAAAATACGTTCTAAAATGTATATAAATCTTTTTATTTTCCCTTAAGAATCAGATTTCTTGGATGCAGACTTAAGGTTTCTTGCAATGGGCTAAATTATAGAATGCTCCAATTATTTAATAACTTAATTCAAAATCTTACCTACCTAAATATCTAAATGAAATTAGATTTTTAATAAATTAAAATATTAAAATGAGTAAAAAAAAATGCATAAGTGCTTAGCAGGTCAAGGTTGGCCTTGCATAAAGCTCTCTGTGAAGGATTTAACAAAATAGGGGAGGGCCCAGAATTTCTCAAATAAATAAAAGGGTTAAGCCTAAAAACAAAACGCAGAAAATGAGCCTGACCAATATGCCTAAGAAACAATTAGCGATATTAAAATAAATGAAATAATTCAGAATACACTTACGGGGAACCCCATCCATAGAAAGCAGAATGTGCTGGCAGTGAAAAAAGGAGAGACTCTAGTGTATCTTTGAGCTAAGAATCCTTCTGAATTTCCTTATATTTCCCGGATCTCCAAAGGATGGGAGCTGGTGGAAGATTTGGAAGAGAGAGGGGAGGGCCAGCGAAACCCCTTCACCAGGCCATTTTTTCAAATTTCTGGACAGCCACGAAGTGTCCAAACAATTCATAAAGTTGAAAAAAGACCTTAGTGATCGAGCATTTAGAATATTGAAAAAGACCTTAAGGTTGTGACCGACTGTGTGTTTTATATGATATTCATTTTCACAGGCGACCCTCTTCTCCCGGTCGAAACGAAGGTATTTCTCGTCAGTGAGTGCTAGTTGGAGGCCTTTGAGAATATGCTGGAAGAACTGCGCTCCCGGCTTTGAATGAAATATTGCTTTCACCTTCGCTCAGAAGGGCTGGGGTTGGGCAACCCTTTACCTTCCTGCTGCAAGTAAATCCTGTGCAGCAAAAATCACTGAAGATTTGCTGACGGATCGTCACTGAATTCTAGGATGCTGAGGTGTAATTCTTGGGTATATTTCCTGGAATATGGGATCAATCACGCTTGAAGTAGAACACGTGGGAAAATGGTGAAGAACAGGTGCAAGCTAGTGCAGAATAAAACTGAGTCACGGCGGCAGTAAAAGAAGGCGTTGTCGTGGTCACATTAGAAAATGTCGACACACCGGATTGTGTAGAGGAGGTCTAAGTCGGAGGCATTAATTTTAGTGATTCAGCAGCAAATGCTGCTTGTAGATTGGCCTGGGTCAGGTGTGGAAGCATGTGTTCGAACTTACACTGTTGCTCAACAGGTGTTGAGAGAGTTAGGTGCCAGTCGTAGAAATTTTCTTTTCACCGAGTGGTGAGTAGTAATGAGTCCTACCTGCTGTCTACGGAGGTGGTGGAGCTGACATCAGTGTTGCCAGAGACGTTTATCATAAATCGGTAGACTAGAGCTGAAAAAATCAGTAGAGCAGATTGTTTTGCTTGAAATATGCATCACCTCAAAAATGTGACGTAGTATTGGATGCAATCACAACATGAAGGAAGACTTAAATCTTTTGGTACTTCAATTATTTTCCGTAATCTACAAAATACTATATTAAACAGCGGGATGAAAGGCGAAATTACTAGTCATGAGTAGCTTTATATAGGATATTGCTTTATGCACTGATGTGCAAAAATTAAGTAGGAAAAGGAGAAATTAGCATAACAGCGGAACGAGCAGGCAGAACGGACCGAAAGACCATTCAGGAAATAGACTAGGATCCGGTACGGTAGGGCATGCGCATATATGCAGCATGACGTAGTGGGGTGTCGGAAGAGTATAAATGACACGGGCGGTGTACGCTCAGCAATTCAGTGGAAGTTATTGCGCGGTGTACATCGGTTTGAACGACGTCGAGTTGCTGTCACCGTGTGATATGGCCAACAGACAATCCAGTAGATATCATCTGGATGACTTTACCCGAGGTCGCGTCATTGGAGAGTTGGAAGAAGGTCGAAGTGTGACAAGTGTGCCTGAAGAGTTCGGGATCGCTCACAACATCGTTTCACAAGCTTAGAGAGCATTTCAAATGACAGTAACAGCTGTCCGGGAGTTTAGCAGTTGTTGTCCACGAGCAACCACGGCGGCGAACGACCGGTATATTGTCCTACAGGCGAAAAGAGACAGACGGAAGACAGCGGGAGAAATCGCAAGGCACATGCTACAAACAACTGGATGTCCGTTATCGCGTTTTACCGTGGCCAGGAGGCTGCACAAATGTGGTCAATTTGCAAGACGACCAACACGGTGAATGCCATTAACGCGTGCTCATCGGAGACGGCGGTTTCTGTGTAGCCAGGAGCACAAGAACTGGACACATCATCAACGGAGTCGAGTTCCCTTTAGGGATGAGAGCCGAATTAGTCTGACGAGCGGTTCTGGACGTATACACATCTGGAGAGAGCAGGGAACACGCAATCACACCTCCAACATCATAAAAAAGGACCGGTTTGGATGTGGCGGAGTTCTCGTTTGGGGCGGTATCTTGCTTGGTAGCCGTACTGACCTCCACATCTTCCAAGGAGCTTCAGTCACTGGTGTCCGCTATTGTACCGAGGTTCTCCTGCCACACGTGTGTCTGTTTAAAGGTGCTGTGGGTCCTGAGATCCTCTTCACGGACAACAACGCTACACCTCATCGTACAGTGGCTGTAGCAGAGCTGTTGGAGAGTGAAGATATTCAACGCATGGATTGGCCAGCAAGGTCGCCGGACCTAAATCCAATCGAACACGTGTGGGACCTTCTCAGGAAACGCTTGGCAGCAGGTCACCAACCGCCAGCAACGATTCCGCAGCTGCGATTGGTGCTACAAGATTAAAGGGCCGCGATGCCTCAACAGCTCCTTGTCAACCTCGTCCTCAGCATGAACAGACATTGTAAATCCTGCAACGCAGTCAGGGGTGATCATATCCCTTACTAAAGACTAGATTTTTCTTGGCAGCCGCCTGTCACCTGGACGTTTCTGTCTTCTGTCCAGTTGTGCTCGAAGCTACCTTTTCAATAAAGTGCCTTTGTATCCTTTGGACTCCTTGTTTGGACGGTTTTGCTTACTTACCCCATATTCTTACATTTTGGGGATCTTATGGTATGATTTGAGTCGAAGTGGAGTACTTCTGCACGACGTTACATTCGAAAAACCGTCTCGTCCTTAATTTTTGCACGCCAGTGTATAAATCAATACTGATCATTAAAATTATTGTTGGTGTAAATAATCATAGCATTTGCCTTTTAATATGGACACACGTGGATCATTCCCATTCGTATTCCTGAAAAGAGATGTATGTATACTTATACGTCTTACTGAAATATATGCAGCTGTTCCCAAAATAAGTGAAATAAGTGTTATAAAAAAAGTGTCATTGATACAGATAGCGTACAATCGACGTTTTCCTCATATTTTGCATTTTAACAAAGCTAGGAAAAGTATTTATATATATATACGTACGTGGACTTAAAAGAAAGAATAAATGAGTATATACGAAAATCTATCTGTACACGGATGCCAAAGTCAGTAGAGCAACAACATTTTCTTAGAGTCCCCATACTTTTGTATCCATAATGTGATACTTAACGTGTGTCGAAAGGGACAATATGTTCTAAAATCTCCTCTTCCAGAGTAGACGCTAAAAGAAGGTTATTTGGATGAATTTCGGTAGTAAAATTGAACAAAACATAAACTTGATTACATCGAAAATTAGTACGAAGAAGAATGGTATTCAGGAATCGACCTTTTTGATGCCAGATCTAGAAGCGACGTCTTCTAGACCTGGCACCAAAAAGGTAGATTTTAAAATGTTTTAACTTTTTACAGAAAGTTTGTTGGGAGGAATGAGATTCGGTGCAAAAACATTTTACGGATATAATCGCAAACTATATTTTTTACCGTTAAAGGTATTTTCCCAAAGTAATTAGAAACTAGCTTTATAAAAGAACACATAAAAAAATGCAATGCTTTTGGAAACTGAAATATATGTTTGTGCTATTTAGCATTTTATTTGTATGCTACTGGAAATAAGAATTTCAATACAGATAATTCGCTGTGAGAACGGTGTCATACCAGTGGTGGAATTCTAATTAAACATTTAAATACAATAATATCACCTATAGTAAACAATAATGTTATTACTTCTAAAGAAATAAGTGAACATTTTCAGTAGGAACGCCGTAAATTTATGTTTTGAGAAAAAAGACGAATAAAAACGGAATTCTTTCGACTAGGAAATTCGTTGCAGTGGCATGTTCTAAATACAATTAAATTGGATCCTTGTTTATGCTTCATAGCTGCAAGATTTTTCACCGTAAAAAAATAAGAGAAATCGCAAATCATCGTTTCCATCCTTCAGACTACGAAATGCGAAACAGTTATTTTAAATCGAATTAATAATTTTGAATGTGCGTTGCTCAGGGGATGGTGAAAGATAAAACCAGAAATAATCCATGAATAAACATTTTCATCGGATTATCTCTTGCACTATACCAGAAATAGAAGTGAAATAACTAGCAAAAGTACAGCGTGCAGTCATAAAGAGGAAAAAATAGTGGAATTTGGGAAATTAGTGTACAATGCATTACACGTAAAATTACTGTGCAGTACATAATTGAATTTTTCAGGACACTTTAAATAACTTACCAACATGCAAAATATGCTTTAATATTTAATTGGATAACCACAGTTTATTAGTAAAAAAAGTGCACTTTTTAGGCATGGAACTAATGAGCTTCTCTAGTTGTCCATTAGTGATATCACATTGCCATACTCCCCTTACAGACTCAATTAATGCTGTTTTAGATGTGGGTCCATGTTGACTGATCTTTTTCTTGAATCTCGATCACAGATTATCTGTGGGATTAAGTTCCGGTGACTGTGCCGGCCACTGAAGTTTTCTTATAGCGTTTCGATTAAACCACACGTGAACCAAATTTGTCCAATGACATGGCGCGTTGTCGTCCTGAAAGATAAAATTGCGCAAACCCATGCCGTGCGCAGATGGTAGCAGTTTGAACTCCAAAAATATCTACATGTTTCGATCCATTCAATGTGCCATCAGCAATGTGCAGACAGCCGACACCATTGGCTGAAATAAAGGATCATAACCTCACCGAATGTAGGTGTTTCATTGCTGGCTGGGTGCAGCATGCCTTATATGTTTCACGCACGTAAGTATTTCCATTATTAGCGGAAATATTAACAGTTGTTTAATAATTGAAAATGACATTTTTTTATTCATCAACAGTATAATTCTTGTGCGCCTTGGTCCCAGCAATTTTTTTGAGCCGTTGTTGTTCAGTAAGGAAAGGGTTTCGTGCAGTCAATCAATTTTCTTGTACCCTACGACGAACTGTACGTGCTGATCCAATAATTTCTACTTCATTCTCTTACTCATTTCTTAACTAAGTCGCAGTTTTAAATCTTGGTTTTCAGGAACGACGAATCAACATGCGACCATCACATTCGGTACACAGCCTTGGTCGGCCTGTTCTTTTCCTGTTTCCCACACATCCAGTTTCTGCAACTCTTTTAATGGTGTGCAAGACAATGGAATGATCACAGCCACATTTAACAGCAATTTTACGACTACTGAATCCAAGTTCATGCAAAGTAATGTTTTTTCCCTAGTTTGAAGAGGCAGGACCAATTTTCGGGTCCTTGACATTCCAAAGTTCAAATATCACCCGGAATTCTTAATGAACTTCCGTCAACTGACTATATGCAGTTGCGTCCTAAGTCGGCAGATGATTCTACATCCTTTTATATCTCACCAGCGGACGTCGGAGAAAGCTATAATGGATTAGAGGGGCGCGAACGCTTTTTCAGAACTGGATTTGTGTTTCCTCACTTGCACATTTTTGCTTGTAACTTCACTTCTATTACTGGTAATAATATTCTGAAAAAATATTTAAATTCAGCATAAAGTTTCCTTTAAAAATGATGTATCACATGTATTTCTGACGTTACCATTACGCTGTATAAGTTGACTTCAAACATCAAATACTGACTTTCGGTCTACTGGTGCAGGAATTTCCCCCACGGCTGTAGAGTCAAACTAAACTTTTAATTACAACTTTGCAGTGCTAAAAGCCAATCGCGTCTTGACAATAGACATGGGACCCAATAAGCTGCGGAAAAAAAATGTTATATATTATTCATTATTGAGCCCCTATTGAATGTATAACTGACAGACCAGAAATATATCAGTGGCACACGCAGCAAGTTATTTTTTGAAGGTTTTGCAATGTTTCACCGTGAAAAGGAAAAGTTAATCGCTAATTGATTAAGCCAATATTACCTTCGATGTAAACAAATATAATGAAATGAAATATCCGTGGAGCCGTGGAAGTATCTATCAGCACTGAACGTACGTGAAAACGCGCAGCGGATCAGAGGGAATCAGCCTAAGGTTAGTGTTAAGTGCAATATCAGTAGCAATTTATCTGCGACCGTTTGCTGTGGGCAAACACAAGTGCCGTCACCTTATGGAAAATTAATTGTGTTACATGGTTTGTTTAATTTTTGCTACACAAGGCAAAGACTCTAAAAGTAAGATATGAATTACTATTATGCTATAAAATTTTGTCCTGGTCAACACCACAGGATTTGAAAGCATGTCGTGGTTAAACCCGACAGGTTGCACATGGTCAGGCTATCCCAAATCAGTTTCTTCTGAAACATTTCCCACTTTAGGCGGACACTAATCAAACTCCGAATTGTAATTATTTCTGCGTGCTTTAATTTTAATGTCGCGCTTTCTCTGTTTGAAGTAATTCAAGAAGACATCACTTTGTAGACTATGTTTATTGATTGCTTTTAGTCAGTGAGTGAGTACAATACATATATGAAACAGTAACATCTGTTTTATATCGTCTGGCATGTGGAAAAACAGTCTTTAAATTACACCGCTGATGGTAGTAGCAGACATTTGATCAAGGAGTGGTATTATTTGCGGTTTTGTTATTTACTCTAGATTCTTCAGATGTATGAAAATTGAAGGAGGTATAAAAGATGGGAAGGTACGAGAATGGTCCAACACGTTCGGTGGCTTTCTGAAGAACACATTCGTCCTTCTTGGAACATTCTTCCCTCAGACACAGATACAACAGGAACAAACCGGAAGCGAAAGACAGCAGAATTAGGCATCTGCAAATGGCCTCAAAAACATCGTCCATGGAAGAATTGTAGATGCCCTTAGGGCCGTCGTCTGAAAAGAGATTGCCAACATGTACGTACTCACACGCGGAACTCATGCATTAAGTACATCATTGCATGAATATTATGATTACAACGTACAAGAAATATTTATATTTACATTTTATATCAAATGAACAAACGACCAATGTTATAATACAAATTGCATCGAATATATATATATATATATATATACAAGGTGGTATAAGAATGATATGACCACCTACCTAATAATGGGAATAACCACCCTTGAGCCGGATGAATGCTTTGAGACGGTGTGACACTGATGCAGTGAGGCCCTGCAAGTTTTCCCGAGGCACACGTGACATTCGGACTACAGCAGAACACGGAATCGTGGAGATGACGTATTTGTGGGCTAGCACGTCGAACCTGTGGATACAAATAATCCCACAAGTGATCTATGGGATTGACGCCACGGGATTTTGCCGGACAAGATAGAACGGAGACATTCCTGTCATGTTCCTGGATCCAGTCACGCACTTTAACGACATGGGAGGGCGTATTGTCCTGTTGGTAGACACCATCCCAACCGGGCTAAACGTCCAACGTGAAGGGATGCATGTTGTCAGCAAAGATAGACAGATAGAGATTGGCGTTCAGCGACCCATCCAGTGGGACTAGCGGTCCCAAGTCATACAAAGGAAACATCCCCCAGACATGCACTCTGCCGTTGCCGACCTATACTTGACCGAAAAGCGTGTTGGTTCTCGTGTCTCTGATGTCGCATCCGAAACCACCTATAACTTCTGTGGAGTAGAAACCTTGATCCGGAAGAGAAGGCAAACTTTTCCCACTGTCTAATGACGATGGTCCCATGCAAACTGCAGGCGTCGTTGCTGGTGGACCTGGGTTAACATGGACGCCTTGAGTAAGCGTCCCATCCGGAGACCGGTGCGTAACAGGGTTCGCTCTACTGTTTTCGGGTACACGTACCTAGAGGATCCAGCGTTCATTTACGTGGTCAATTGCTGCAGTGTTGCGTATCGATTGTCGTTTTGGAGTCGACGGAAGCGATGCTTTCCTGTGGCTCAATGGCCTCTGGAGCTCCACAATTATGACTTCGGGAGGTACTCGGTGTGTCAGCGGTTCAGTTTTGGTACACCCATGTTACACCACTTAGAGCCCACGACGTCTGCTGTTTCTGAGATGCTTTCATCCTTGGAGCGGTAGCCGATGCTCATTCCGTTTTGAACATCCGTAAAGTTACTATCTCTGCCCACTGTGCTCAAATAGCGCACTATGGCTCATCTGTCCTCGCTGGCCGCGGATATCTCTGTGTAGTCGACCCTGTCACGTGCACTCCGTGACGCACCTGGGCTGGTACACGGTGATTTTGGGGGTGGTCATATTGTTCTGATACGACTGTGTGGATATACATATACACGGTCAGAGTCGACGTAAGGGATGTTTTCCTGTAGCTTCAATGGTGTCTCAAGAATGTGACTCAACCGTGTGTCAATACACATGTATATACGTATATATGTCGAACACTGAGTGGTTACTAAATTATGGTGAACACCCACCTAATACTTCTTAGGTCCTCCTTTGTCACTCAGAACAGCAGCTGTCTGAGGTAGAATCAATTCAGTATGCTGTCGAAAGCTGTTATGGGTGGTATGACCAACGAAACTGTGTGTAATGAAGATGGGGAGGAGTTAGGTGCATCCGGACTCCTGATATTTCGCTCCATAGCGTCCCACAAATGGTCTTCGGGATCGATATCGCGGGAGAGGCCAGTAGTTATAGTGCAAGACTGAGCTACCTTCCTCATACCATTTCTGCACAACATTAGACCAGCGGCTCGACACATTGACAATTTGGAAGACACCGCCGCTATTCGTAATATGAGCAACACCGCTGGGTGTACAGAGTCATCAAGCAATTCGTGATAGACGGCACCAATTACGCGTTGTTCCACATACACCAGGGTGTCCATTTTCTTGCCAGGTAAACATTCAGTGTGGAGACTATGTAGGATGGAATATTGTGCCTCATATTGCTTTCGCCAAATACGTATACAACCGTCCACGGAGTGGCGTGAAAAACACGACTCGCCAGACCAGCACGCTTTTTTCTAGCCATCCGAAGTACAGCATCTATTATCTTTGCACCAGGCGAGTCTTCTGCATCGATGAACTGTGTTTAGGAGGGATGTCGTCGGCGTAGTCTGGTGTTGCAGGACTCATGTTCGAGAATTCGATGCATGGTTTTGAGACATACTGTTGCAGGTGGAATTTTGTTGTATTGGGAAACAACTGTTAAACGGTGCGACGTCTGTTCTCTTGTACAGTTCGTCTGACCCTGCGTTCATCTTTTGCATCAGCTTTTCGCAGTGCTGTGCAGTTTTGTTGCGGGATTGTTGTTTGACCAATTTTGCTCATTTTAACTACGGCGGCTGTCGAACAATCCACCAGTTCAGCCTTTTGGGAAATCGAGGCAGCTTCACTGAGAGTTCCAGCCATCTGTCCTTCCTCAAAGTCCGACAAATCCTGGCGTTTACTCATCACGCTCAAATTTTTTCTACCAACAGCTGCACCCACACTTTTCATATTCTACGTCTATCGACTATAGCCTACTCTTTGAAATCACACTGGCTGCATCCACTTTTCATAAGGATGATCATAATTCAGTGATCCCTCAATGTATATGTACACTTATAGACACAACACTAATTATAGGTTGATGTGGAACTGACATGGACATCATCGGCGAGAATTCAAGGGAGCCAAACCGAACTTAGATGATAAAGAGAAGAAAAGATGGGCTTCCCAACATTGTATCGCAAATAACGAATTCTGCAAATGTGGTGATCTGAGAGACTTTTATCGTATACGTATTGTTGTTGGAATACAGATGGATCATTTGATAGCGCAAGTGGTAACAACTCTAGGGTTCTAGATGACAACCGTATCAAGGGTGCACCGCGAGTATACAATAGAAGGACCTACCAGATCCTAGAGTGTACGCGGTGGCCGGCCACACAGCATGAGTGACAAGGATCGATGGAGAATATTCAGGTTCGTACAGACAGACCTTTGGGACCGACGGCACAAATAAGATCCATGATAAGTATCGGAGGCCAAACTAGCGTCAGCGGGCAAAATGTATGGAACCCGCTCTATAACCTGGGCTAAAGAAACGACGCTTTACTCGAGTGCCCCTGTTGACTATCCATCATCTGAAATTAATACTTGCCTGATGCTTGGAACATCAAAACTTGACGATTGCGGAGTGGCTACCCGTCATGTGATCAGATGAGTTCCGTATTCAGCTATGCCAAGCTGACAGGTCAATGCGGATGTGTCTCTGTTGCCTGACGCCATGGCCACGTCGCGCGTTGTTTACGTTCAAGGTGTTTGGCTCTTTGATGAATTGAGGAACTTTCTCATGGTAAAGGTTTTGTCCCTTAGTGTGTCTATAGGGCTTCTAAGTAGCTGCGTGATACCACCCTGTGCTGGCTGATGAGATGTGTGAGCCGCACGTACTCATGCGCCTCTCGCATCTTCCGGCTGATGGTCTGTTTCATCTAGAGCATGCGCCGCTCCACCAGGCCGCAACCACTCAGTCAAGTCTCGAATAACACTCATCTGAATTTGGAACCATTCAGTGGCACCCAAAGTCCAAGAATTTAAACCCTGTGGAAGCTCTCTGGGATTCTGACATCGGATCTATGGACCGTGTAACGACATTTCGGGCACAGTTGTGAACAACACTTCCACAGGCTTGGCTGGTATTATCTCCATATATATGAAACTCGTAAACCATTAACTCTGTCACATACCTTATTGAGGGTCGCTAGTTCGTGAGAAGGAATACCATCATCTCTCCATCATTCAAGCACAGCACCCATGCAACATTCAGGACTAAAATATATCGAACGAATTTCCAGAAGCTAGCGTCTGCGACCACCCGGCTACATAAAGTGTATAAACCGCCTCCAATCGTTCGGACGCTTTCAACCTTTTTTTGGTGTTTCAATCTCATAACGCTCCCAAGGCTTTGCGCAAACTGTGATGGAGGACAAACTACTTAAAGATTATGTGCCGCTGAACCAAATCTGTGCAGAAGAAATTTCACATTATTGATTTAGATTTTTAAGTTTGGTGAATGATATAGGAGCTTAGCGCATTGAAAATGATGTGGGCATAAACATTTTGTGCTGAATCTGAATTTTTTTTTATTCTTCATTTATTAAAGCTAATCAACTGGACGTCATTTATTTTCTTAATAGGTGCGTGCATTTAATTTACACGTGAAGACGAAAACTGATAGAGCTATAGACATGATTTAGATGTGTGTCCAACATCTGAGCTTTCATACATAGCTTTATAAAGCATATATGTGGAATTGTAAATGGCGAATTTCCGATTTATTTACATCATTGTATTAAATATTTTTTTTCCAATCACATATCCTGACTTTCCCGAATAATGAAAAGGTTGAAAATCCACCAAGGTGAAAATCCTCCAAATACGTGGCGTCAGTAAATAAATAAATACTCTTTCCACGTTCCAGAAACACATAGCAACCAAATTTTTTTTTTTTCGGCTGCGGTTGAAAAATGATTTTTCGGTTGCTATGTTTTTCTGGAACGTGGAAAGAGCGATGTATTTATTTATTTAATAAAAAAGGTATTTCTCACTGAATTTTAATTAAATTTCAGTTTGTGTTGCAAATTATACAAATTATAATAGAGCTCTTCGTCTGTAAAGTTACATTAACTCTTTTGAATTAGATATCTACGGAAGTGCTCTTTAAATGAACTTAGATTTCCTCGAACTAAACATGTATCTTTTCTTTTTACTTGAAACAACCATTTCGTAGTAAAGAAAGGAAGGCTATGCCTGCTACTGATTTTAGTTTTTTTGTTCCGTCCATTACGACAAGATTAATTCCGTTGTAAAATATTTTACTTCATCTTTCAAGTCTGTCCATTCCTTAAGGGTATACTTTTTTTTCTTTCCAGAAACGTGTTTCCCTCGCCTGTTGTTGGCAGACGTATCACTGATTTGATATGAAATTTCTATTCCTGTTTGATGTTGAGCACAAAACAGCAATACTTCAGTTTAACACTTTTACATTTATGGCATCACTTCAGACGTTTCACGGTATCGATGTGAAATATTCAGTTCTCCTTGTCTCTGAGAACAAAACAAAAATATTTTAATTTCACACTTGTAAGCAAATAACATCACTTCAGACGTTTCACGGTACCATTGTGAATTTCCTATTTGTTCTTGATTCTGAGCAGGAAATAGCAGAACTTAAGTTTTAGACTTTTAAGCTAACGGCATCAATTCATTTTTTTATCATTTCAGCTCAAGCTTCTCTCTTATGTATCAGATGTTCTCAGGCATGTTGCTATGCACGGCTAAAAACGTAAGGTGGTTTGTGTTCATTGCGCAACAAGGAAGTCGTCAAACCTTACAATCAAACTTTCACGAATAGCATATGAAGACAACAGATTCAATATCCGTTTGAAGATGCCTCGCTGAACTGTATTGAGACAGTTCGGTTGTTCGTAATAACTGCTGCTTAACATGACATGTCTTGTGTTAAATACATGTCCCAATCGTATAACACTTTTTATGGCCAATAGGATCAGATGAATAGATGGCTGCAAAATAAAGGTAACTCCGATGATTCATCATTCTTGAACGATTCGTTCACAAGGAATCACTATTCAACATGAACAATGGGTAATTCACACTCACCGCTGTAAATGGTCATTCAATCCGACATTACCTTTGTTGGAAGAAATTTTAACGTGCGGTTCGCCTGTGAATAGTTATCACTTCCACATTTAGGAAAACGGACTTAAAAGTTTATTGAGCATATTCAATCTGAGTTACGTCCTGTGCGTAATTCAGACGTTTCTGTTTAGAAATATCACAATAACTACCAAAGATTTTATTCTTAAATTATTTCCCAATTTTTTGAAGTACATCAAGTTAGCTCATATTTCGGAAAAATTACTTTCAACACAATAACATATAAGTACCTGTCTTTCCTTTTTTTTAACTATCAGTTAGAAAATCTGTTGAAACTTAAGAATGGGAAATAAACGTGAATGCCATTCCACTGAATAAGGTGTTGAGGATGGATGTAGTTTCATTCGTGAAAGGCTGGTACACTTTAAGCTCCCACTTTTTCTGTGTTTGTCAATTTCCATTTCGGTTTTGAATGCGAGGGTTGTGTTGCTGAGTAATGGAGATTCACTCGTGAGCGGGGAATGGGTTCCAAATAAGCGCGCTCTCTTTTGGGAACCGTGATGATTTCTACTGAGGACGCAAGGACGGAACCCCTGGAACAAACGATTAACTCTGTGAACGTAGGGATATAACCAAGAGTGGTAGAAATTCAATGATTTTTCGTGAATGATGACTGATCTCCCAAATGTGAATCAGTTATGTCGTCACAAGGTGTTCCTAATGACCTTTTTTGCTCATGAATTTGCTATATCGAAATTGTAGATTTTTTTAGCAAACAAAATATTTTCTTAACATGGAGATATTAAGATGTTTTGTAAACCTGAATTATGCGTTTAAAACTTTAAGTAATATCTACCAGCTTGTTAAAAAATTCATCACAATCTTCAACAATTTGAATCAAAGTTTAATGTACAGAGAGTATTTTGTTACTTCTGGAACATTTCAAATCTTTTGAAAACTCTTTTAAGCTCTTCAGGTGAAGCAAAGAGCTCAAGAACTACAGTAGCTCTTTAGGGGAAGCAAAGAGCTCAGGAACTACAGTAGCTCTTCTCACAGCGATAAGACATTTGTGTCAAATCGAGCTAGCTTCTGAAATGAACTTGTGTGGTTTAACACAAGCTTTGCCGCCAGATCAAGGGTCTCCAAAATGGCACTATATTTTTGTAGGGGAAAGCCAGTGAGAAATTTGGTAAAGCTTGAGAGGCTGGATAAAAAAATATGATAAACCGACAATCAGTCAAAACGGATTTTGTTAATTTTCAATGGATTAATGTTATAAATATATTTTCAAAGTCTGACTAATAATAATATTCTTCATTACTAATATTTTTCAAGATCTGACTGATTATAATATCTTCATTACTAATATTTTTCAAGGTCTTACTGATTTTGATTTAGCATGAAAGCTTTCAAACAAATATTGAAGGATACTTTCTTTGCTTGGTGACCCCTACCCACATATTAATACATGATTTAATTTTTTTACAGATACACGTGCCTCTTTACTTAGAAAAATTATTGTGACAAAACGGTATTTCAAATATAGATATTTATTGATAGAAACTCTTACGCCTTACTGTGCAGTGACTACCTTATTATTCGGAAGGTAGAAGAATAAGCTGGTGAATATGTGCAAAATGCTGAGTGACTCGTCATAATGTTAAACACGCATGGAACAATATTCACAGATATGTCATTTACGAAAGTATACAAAGCAAAACCTGTTTTTTCCTTTGCTACAACTAAACACGCATCGTGTAATGGGTAAGCAACTATTTCCAAATGCAGTAGCTTAACTCAGAACGAAAATATTGATACGCACTCGCCAAGAGCCTTTGGATTTAGGCAAAACGGATTTTTTTAATATAAAAAAAAGAGACAAAGCATAATCTATATCCTCTCACGCTTCTGCTACTAAAAATGGTAATGAGAACATATATAACTTACTTAAACATCTACGCGAGTAGCCCCGGTATGTAGAATATCAGATTATCAGAATATGCGGCTTGTACGCTTGAGTGATTCACTCGTAAGCCGTGGAAAGTTGAGTTGAACTCTCCGTTTAAACCTTGAAAGGTGACTAGAGGAAGTAACTGTTTATGTGCATGCGCAAAGCGGAAAAAAGTGGTATCTGCCAACTTATCTCGGCAAATAGTTTCAGAAACAAAACAGCCGGAAGATCTTCCACTATACGAAGCGACGAAATGTATTTAAAAAGCACAAATGTGTTGGAACAGAAAATGTGTAATACAAGTCATTAATTCACAAAAAGAAAATTTCTTTAATTATCGCGTTCTAACGTTTTAAATCTATTATCCTATGAAAATGATAATATTCAGTGGTTTTGAATCAACTGCATGTTCTCAATTCACAAACTTTGAAAATCTGAACATTTTCTTTCTAAACAACACTCTGAAAATTCAGTACCAACTGCTTAAGTGAATAAAACGAATTTTCTTGTTCTTTGTTGTGCTTGGATTAGTACTGTCATTTTTTTCTTTCGTTTAGAGTCTCCGATACACCAGAACTCGAAGACAAATAAGTCTCTTCAGATTAATGATACATTTACTTCTGCTGTGCTGTGAATAGACACCATGTATGTTAAATGAACAAGTATTGCTGTGCTTTCAGTTCAAACTTTCTTATAATATATAAACGTTTTAAATCCATTTTTGTAGTATATTAGAGACGTCATAATCGTTTAAGTTTTGGAAGATATTTATTTCTTCAAATCGACACTGTACCTTTGGCAGCAATTGCGTTGATAGAAGAATAACACACCAGGAAAATAAATAAATTAACTTATTATTAGGATCGCATTCGCCAGACAAAGCTCGTTATTTTTATTATATATCTGAAAAAAAAAACCTGTTTGTTACCTACCTTCGTTGCCAAAAGGAGTCATTTCAAATCCTTGTGTTTTAGCAGTGCACAAAAGCAATGCAATAATAAACCTGAAGAGAACGACCATATTCAAAGTTTCTTGGCTGTACTTTTAAGGATTAATAATCAACTAAGAATGCAGACGACTGTTCACTTAAACCACGGAGTTGCTTCTACACGTTGCGACTGTTCAGCTTTACCATTTGCGCCTGTCTGGCTTTTACGTCACACGGACGCAAATGTACTTTCAGACACGGATATCTAACAAGAATTTTCGACAGTTTTCCAAGAACGCGACTCCGGTTCTTAGAAAAGCGTTTTCTAAATGTAGCTGCGCAAGAAGCAAAGCTCTAAAATGGAGATGGAGCGAAGAAAAGGGACTGAATGAAGGAGAGTTTTGTGTAAAACAATTCGGAAATTTTCCATTATATTTGTATTGATACTTTCACATGAAATAAGAGCAACAGCAAGAACATCAGCAATAATACAACATGAGAGAAAGAAATATGGAAGTGCGTGAGTTTTCAATGGCAAACTGTCTTCTGTTTTAAATAATAGAATGTTTTGAAAGACAAAGAAATTAAAAAAAATGTGGTAGAGCGTATTTTACATATCTCTGATTGTGAAAAGTCTTTACCAACAAACATTATTTCTAACAAATGAGGGATTCTTTTAGCCAAGTTACACTTGCATCGCTCATCACCTTTGTTTATAAGGTGACAGCCTTTGTTAGTTTGTCGGTTAAGGATTTGGGGTCTCATATTCTAGGATTAAGATAATTATCTACTCTGATAAAACATGAATGTTGCTCCTTCCTGCCTCCTCACCACCAGATACAGCATAATTATGATGACACAGTTTTTCGCAAGATTATCCCATTCACGTAAGACAGATTAGCATTAGAAACAACAATACCGTAGGTTGATAAGAATAAGAAACAGTTGAATCTCTCTCATTAGGATCAAAGCTTATACGTTTATCATAACACAAGCTGCATGTGAAATTTTCCAGTTCAAAACTAGTAAATTCGGGAAGGAATTTACTAGTTAGGAAATCTCAGGGTTGTGCGAAATGCATTGTTTTTGCATAAAACACAGATCATGTTATTGAAGCAGAACATTTCAAAAAATACTTCCCATTATCTCTTGTCAACACACACTGCAATATGTGTAAGTTCTGACTTTTGGCTAGCGTCAGGTCAAAAAGCTGTGCAAATTAGCACTAAAGCAAGCATCAGCATTAGAAATTTAAGATAAACAATTTTATACAAATTTTGAAGTTGATAATCCGTTTTTTGGTGTAAATATGACAAGGATGGTAAATCAGATAATATCCGAAAACTTGAAAATTTCTTCGTCCTGGAGCGGAACTCGTATCCGCGTCTCTCAGATAGCGCCCAGGTATGTTAACCACTATACCACCCAGAACAATCAAGTCGCAAGTTTAAGATTAATTTAAATACAACCATCACAGACTTCGCTAGTCGAAGTAACCGGCATTCATGTTCAGCGACTCTGGATGTTTAGAATTCTATCCCGTGATTGTTCGGAGGAACACATAAATTACGAATGGGATACAGGATTACACCTCTATCTAGGAGACGCGGATTCGATTCCCACTCCAGGACGACGAAATTTTTAAGTTTTCGGATATTATCTCACTTACCATCCTTGTCATATTAACCCCAGAAAACGGATTCACATCTTCTAAATTTGTACTGTACATGGGTGTAATCCCGTATTTCATTCATGAACAATTCCATTTTGTTTATTTAAATTATACTGGCTAAAATAACCCAAACTTCCTTTAACAGCTTAAAAAACGTTGGAATAACATGCAGCACCACTGTTCGTCAATAAATGTATTATTATACATTTAAACATGTGCTTTTCAGACACCATCTACTACTCGGTTCTAAATTAAAGTGTTCTCAGAAAAATTATTTTAAATTAATTTTTCAAATAGAATGTGGAAAATAGCTAAAATATGTAAATATCCGAACGAACAATAACTATTTTGACAGCAAATAATACTAATAAAAACCCAGTGGAATTATATTTATAGGGTTTATTCAGAGGTATATTTCCATATTTCAGTCCATTTTGTTACCTAAACTTGACAAGTTATAAAAAATTTATGGTTATTCGAAAAGTAACTTCTTTTCGTAGAAATCATGAAACCTAGTGACGCACCTCCCAAATTCACTACCCCCACACATATACACATTTGATGTGGCGTTTCAATTCATGTTTCCGTTTTTAATCTTTGTATAAGATTCGTTAGTATGGATTGATATAAAACCTACGCAAATTGTCCTTTGTATATCGGTAGAAAGTTTAAAATATACTTTGTAAAATTTCCAATTATCTTTTGTTACCAAAACTTTTGGAATAAAAAAAATGTTGTAATAACAATCTAGAGTTTGTCATAATCATGCTTCATATTTCCTTCAGATGATGTGATCCGCAATTTTTCTTTTAATCCTTATGGGGATCGTACTTTTGTTGAGACGTGGATATTTTTCTTCAGTTCTTTATTTTAATAAAACGTGTTTAATAAACAGCAATTGTTTACCAATTATACTCAAAATAGGATAACAATACCGATGATCTGAGTTTCTCGGCGTACAATAGAAATCAAAGTTTACAAGCTTTCGCAAATCAACCAGATGGCTTTTTCAAGAAAGGTAGGCAGCAAACGGAATAATAGAACACTTAAACAATTTGAATGGGGTGACTTGACTAAACAATAAACGATTAAATGCGAATGTGATTATTCATGCGTAAGAACGAGTAGTCATATTGATTGGGGACGTTGTATCATGAGAGAAAACGCAGCATTATTCGACGAATTGGTTCCAAACCCACGGCAATGGTAGCGTCTTTCTAGAATTGCCATGAATTAGGAACCAAGCTTAGAAACTTTGAATTCTATTCTACGCCAAATAATTCGGATCATTAGTACAGTTATACTATTTTGAATAAAATATTTGTTGCATTGAAATGAATGATCTGATGATATAATTCATGAATTGAATTCCCACCATTTGTACAAGCTCGATACCAATGTTCTATACTAATCTTTATACAAATTTCGTTAGTATGTTCTGTACTAATCTATATATATATTGCACTGTTCTGTATTACTTTTTATATAAGTTTCAACAGAAATCTGATGACCACAGATGTCATTTCGCGGATTTTAGGAACAGCCAACCATATTCATTATAAGTGAAACACAATCTCATACGATTTACAAAATATTTGACATCAAGTTATTGACACAATGACAACGATTGCAGGTGCAATGAAAAGTAATCATATATTTCTCAGTCGCACCTGTATTACACAATTTGAATATTAAAAAATTTACAAAGCTTATTTTTATGACCCATGGATATAAAAGCTTTACAAGCCAAATGTGGTCACACCTACTTACAAGATTTATCGTCATTGACAGACTTGTGTACAATAGCTTTGCCCGATCGTCGTCCCTGGTCAAAATTCCGATGCCTTCGGAATGAAAATGCCAGAAAGGAGTAACATCATTTACAAAGGGAAAACTAACAAAAAATGAAGATTAAAATAAAAATATATGCTGCAAGTGATATTTATGTATGTGAACGCTTCGTAGCGAGAAAAACATGTTTCGATTGAACAAGAAAACTGGCCCCAAATAATCATCTTGAATGGTTTTGGAGGGAGCGTTAAATTGAGTGATATTCTTTTATCTGAAATCTGATGGGCACTTATATCATTATGGCGAATAATGAAAAAGAGAAAAATTTATAAATATAACCCACGAACGAAAAGTTTCAGGACTGACTACATAATTGACGTAACAGTAGGGGGACAAAAATGACGTGTGTGCCAGAAGAGCGCAGTCCTTTGCCAATTAGCGAACAGCTAGAAACAATTTATACCTGTACCGTCAGGCGGCAGAGGGTCATTAAGTGAGTCATAGCAAGCGTTCTCACCCCATTTCATTTTATCCATGGAAGAGCACAGAGTAAACATCCCTTTTTGTTAGAAACTTGGTATATCAGGTTCTGAAACTTGCAGACTATTGAAAGAATGAAACGGAGACACATCATTATCCAACAACTGAGTTTTCGAATGATATGCACGGTTTTTGTGGGGCGGAAATGATTGATGAATTTTAGAGATCTTGGTGTCTGTCCAGCGTGCGACAACAGAAAAAGTCGAAGAAAAGTGGAATGCGTTTAAGGAAGATAATCGAATTAGGGCAAGATTTAAAGGAATGCATTGAGTTTAGTATTTTACTTGAAAATTATTACAAATACACTAACGGAGAAAAAATCCCAACACCAAGAAGGGGTTGTGTTAGATAAACGACAGTTGATAGGCAGTGAGAGTACATCTGTAAGATGACGACTATGCAAATTTCGCGCTCGGCGCATACGTGTGGCGCTAGTAGCGCCCCTCCGAACATGCAAAGCAGGTTTGCTGTAAACACGCGCTGTAACTTTCGTGAGCGTTAATTATCGTTGAGATTCGATGTAGGGTTTTGATGTTAGTCAGAAATGCCTTTAAGAAGACGAAGAAGCCATTTTCTACAGCTCACGGAGTATGAACGAGGTCGTGAAATAGGGCTACGAGAAAGTGGATTTTCTTTCCACAATATTGCACAACGACTTGGCAGGAATGTAACCACTGTGCATGATTGTTGGCAGCGGTGGTCAAGGGAAGGTACTGCCTCAAGAAGACCGGGTTCCGGCCGGCCACGTGGCACTACTGAGAGGGAAGACCGCCGTGTACGGCGTATGGCCATGGCGCATTGTCCCGCGTCTGCGGCAGCAGTTCGAGCTGCTGTTGCCACTACAGTGGCACAAAGAACTGTTACAAATCGGTTACTTGAAGGACAGCTCCGATCCAGACTCCCTGTAGCGCGCATTCCACTTACTCCAAACCACTGCCGTTTGCGACGTCAGTATTGTCAAGCTAGAGCTCATTGGAGGACGGAGTGGAGATCTGTTGTGTTTTCTGATGAAAGCCGATTCTGCCTGGGTATCAGTGATGGCCGTGTGTTGGTTAGAATGAGGCCAGGTGAGCGCCTGCAACCAACCTGTCTGCGGCCGAGACACAATGGACCTACACCTGGAGTTATGGTCTATGAAGCAATTTCGTATAACAGCAGGAGCACTCTCGGGGTTTTCCTACGTACCCTGATGGCACAGTTGTACGTCGGTCTGGTGATTCAACCTGTTGTGCTGCCATTCATGAACAGCATTCCAGGGGGTATTTCCAACAGGATAGCGCTCGCCCACATACCGCTGTTGTAACCTAACATGCTCTACAGAGTTTCGACATGTTGCCGTGGCCTGCTAGATCACCAGATCTTTCACCAATCGAGCACGTATGGGACATTATTGGACGACAACTCCAGCGTCACTCCCAACCAGCATTAACCGTCTCTGTACTGACCGACCAAGTGCAACAGGCATGGAATTCCATCCCACAAACTGACATCCAGCACCTGTTCAACATAATGCATGAACGTTTGCGTGCTTGCATTCAACAATCTGGCGGTTACACCGGTTATTAATGTACCAGCATTTCACATTTAAAATAGCTCTTCTCGCGCTTACAATAAGCTGTGATCTTGAAACCTTAATCGATTAAATATGTTACCTATACAAATGTATTGCCGCCATTTCATTCCTCTACAACTATTTTTTCGTGGTGTTGGGATTTTTTTCCGTCAGTGTATATTCCATTTTAAAAATATAACTTACTTCACTATCATGATTTTGTTTTCCAGACGATTTACACTATTTTATAATACTTTTACATATTTGAAAGATTCTAAAGAGTAAGCTGTGATGAATCTTGTGCCGATATGGTGAAGTGTGTGACATCGTAAAAAGTCATTGCACGCAGGTGTTTTGTACCTGATCGCTATGCTTAATCAGAGTTTTGATTTTTGCGGAGCATCTGAATTTTTTATTATTTAGAGGTTTTATGGTTACAATAATGAACATGAGATATGTATAAGTCAACATTTATAGGTAAATAGTTTTAAGTTTTGGGTTATGAATTTTTGTTGGTTATTGTAAAGCTGCAAAATTTTTATTGGAAATGGGATTAATTTATTGATTTGTCGGAAATGTCACGACGTATTTTGGCACCCGATGGCGGTTGGGCGGTTTTAGAAGTACTAGAGGCATGCTCTGTTATCGCTATGTCGTTCGACAGGTGCCAGTTCTAGCTGCAGTCTAAAAGGAATAGCGAGGAATTTTGCTGATTTGCGGAGATTTGACATCAACGTGAAGATGGAAGACCAAACTCTGCATTTTCGCCAATTTTACTATTTTACTTCCGTAAAGGGAAGAGCGCCCGTCAAGCTTGAGAAATAATGCGTAAAGTGTACGGTGATAATGGTCTACAAGAAAGTCAGTGACAGCGTTAGTTCGTAAAATTCCGTGCTGGTGATTTTGACCTCAACGATGCTCCTCGGTCCGGGAAGCCAATCAAGGTTGATGACAACCAAATCAAGTTATTGATCGAGTCAAACTCTTGTTACACGACACGAGAGATTGCAGACACATTGCACATCCATCTTTTAAGCGATCACGACCATCTGAAGAAGCTGGGACACGTAAGCAAGCTACATGTGTGGGTTCCTCATGAACTCAAAGAAGCTCAATTGGCGGCGCGTATAAACATCTGCGATATGCTCATTAAACCTGAGGAAAAGGATCCTTTTTTGAAGCGACTAATAAGTGGTGACGAAAAGTGAATTGTGAACAACAATGTGCTGCGCAAAGGGGCTTGGTCACAACGTGCTGCTTCGCCTCAAACGACATCCAAAGCACACATTCATCAGCGGAAGGTTTTTCTCTAAGTGAGGTGGAATTTTAAAGGTGTCGTGTTTTTCGAGCTTCTACCACTGAACTAAACAATCAATTCGAATGTGTACATTCGGCAATTGGACAGTTTGAACGAATC
This sequence comes from Macrothele yani, assembly GCA_039090855.1. Classification (NCBI taxonomy): domain Eukaryota; kingdom Metazoa; phylum Arthropoda; class Arachnida; order Araneae; family Macrothelidae; genus Macrothele; species Macrothele yani. The sequence continues at coordinate 156,505,060 of CM077034.1, read as the reverse complement.
CATCATTCAGAAACTTCCAGAGCTCGTTCATCGTAAAAGTGTTGTGTTCCATCACGACAACGCGAGACCACACACAAGTTTGATCACCCGCCAAAAATTATTGGAGTTTCGGTGGGATGTGTTGCCACACCCAGCATAATCGCCCGAACTTGCGCCGTCAGACTTCCACTTGTTTCGCTCTCTTCAACAGTCCTTGCGTGGTATAACGTTCAATTCAGATGAGGCTGTAAATCAGCACCTTGTACGGTTTTTCGCCACGGAAGACAGGTCCTTCTACGACTACGAACGAGGCATTCGGCAGCTCACTGAAAGATCGCAAAAGGTTATCGAACAAAACGGGCATTATATTATTGATTGATCTTTGTTATTTATATCAATGAATAACATTTGCAAAACATGGCTAATATACGTCATGACCTTTCCGACAACCCAATATTTCCTGAAATTTTTCAGCGAAGCTCCCAGGGAAGCAGAAGTTATTTCCTTTCTGGAGAAAATGTCTTTATTTTGATATTAACCGTATCATCAGAAAAATGTTAAATAAACAATTCTGCTTGATTCCTGACTTTCAACGTTAATAATATAACTTTAGGGCAAATAGCCGTCGGATTAATTTATTTAGAAATAAATTCAACACATATACTGGACGGTACTCATGCTGCATGTTGACGGTTTCCTCTAAGTTAACTGCAGTATGGAAATAAAGTAACAGGGTTGAGAAGATTTTTCAAAATCCGAGAAAATTTAGTTTCGAAAAAATATCATTAAAGCACTCAAATGTTGTAGTGGAAGAGAAGAATTATAACAGATGCAGAAACTCGAAAGAACATTATCACGAAATACATCCATTCAGATATGAACTGCCGTTTCTTTCACTCTTGATATCTGATTAAATATGCAAACCTCCTGCCCAATTCCCTATATTTTGCATCCGTAATTGTGATTTTTACTCACATTATTTCAAGTGATCTTGCTAGCCAGGGGTATGGCTATGTGTTCCAGACAATTTCTCGTATAGTGAGAAACAAATATACACCGTGCCGTGGAGAGACCCTTCAGCCTTCGGTAACGGATTCATCGGGTTATAAAACAAAGAAACATAACGCAACGTTTTCCAATTCTGAACTCTGCCATTTCACAATGCTCCTCCCAAGATGTGCCAATTGCTTTCTGAGACAATTTATTCTTTGGTAGAGAATACCAAATCCGAGTCCCCTTTAAAAATGATAAAAATAATCACGGCTTAAACATATAGTTTTCTTCTTACTAGGTAATCACTGTGCATTTTCATTATTAAAAAAAAATCTAGAATTAAGAATGTACAGATTAACGAACATTTCACAACAGCTTTTAGTTTAATATCCGTAAATTATTATACACTATTTTACTTTCGGACCCAATTCTTTTTCCCCACCTTCCAGTTCAATTACTTGAGCGCTTTTCAAAGCGTTAAAAGGCGTGAGAAACTTTAATTAAAAAAATCGGTACCTCACCAGTACCTTTTCAAAGATACCTCGTGGGTTTTAAAATTAACATGAATCATAATATGTATTTTATCCTTCAAGTCCGTGTTCTTGAAAACAATATCAATGATACAGACTTAAAGATCAATGAAAAGGGGAAATTACTTCGTTATACATAATATATTTGAGAGTGACATGTGGAATTAAAAAATATCCAATATTTTATTTTCAATGACTTGAATTACCTCTTTTTGCGTACAGAAAAACACCAACAACCAAGTTTCCCACTTACTTTTAATAGGGTACTGAACCTCCCAAGCAACAATAGCAAATTTAATCATAAATACAAAAAAACTAAAATTATGCTATATATATATATATATATATTTATTAATATTTATTACTGTAAATACATAAGGTTTATATTAATCACTAGCGTTGAAATAAATATCAGGATAAACAACGGGACGCGAAGTCGCCGAATAGCAACTATGAAATTGCTAATGAAAAAAATACTTTAAAAGAAATCGCAACCCAGAGTTTTGACTAGAAGAATTCATCGAGTCACCCTTTCAGCTCGACGTCGTTGTTAAATAATACGCCTCGCAGACTGTTGGAGAGCAACCGGGAAATGATGATCTCAGAGCGCTGCATCAGGAGAATACGGTGGGTGCAATAGAACGTCCCAACCGAGTTCTTGAATAGCAGTTTTGGTCAGATTAGCGTCGTGGGGGAAATCATTGTCGTGTTGAAGAAATACACCGTGCCGCTGGTTGGATCATTTCAGCTGAATTGCCTCGTTGGGTCGGTGCTTTTTCTGAACGTAAAGCTGTGCGTTGATCGTGGTGTTCTTTTCAAGAACTTCGTAGCGGATAATACTTTCCCAATTCTACCAAACGCTGATCACGATCTTGCGTAGATACAGCTCGGGCTTGGCTCGAGATTTTGCTTGTTTGTGAGGACTCAGCCATTCTTTTCTCTGCTTCACATTGACATATAGATACTACTTTTCATCGCCGGTGACGATGCGGTAAAGAAATATTTATGTCTACGGGTAACCCGGTCTCGAGCGCGGAAAATGACGGAGATAGTGGAGCGCTGGGGTGTGTCTTTTGCGTTCAGAGGATGTGCAGCCATGTAGTGTTTATTTGGACCTAACCTATCAAGTTTAGGTGATGGGCGACTGCATTATCAGAGCATCCTATTTGCTGGGGATTGTCTCTTGCGTTCAGAAGATGTAGCACCCATGCAGCGAGTATTTGTAACTTTCCTATCGAGTTTAGGTGATGGGCGACGGTATTATGAGAGCATCCTATTTGCTTGGGTCTGTCTCTTGCGTTCAGAGGATGTGGCACCCGTGCAGCGAGTATTTGGAACTTACCTATCGAGTTTAGGTGATGGGCGACGGTATAATGAGAGCATCCTAATTGCTGGGGTCTATCTCTTGCGTTCAGAGGATGTGGCACTCGTGCACCGAGTATTTTGACCTTACGTATCGAGTCTAGGTGATGGCCGACGGTATTAAGAGAGCAGCATCCTATTTGCTGGAATTTGTCTCTTGCGTTAAGAGGATGTGGCATTCATGCACCGAGTATTTTGGCCTTGCCTATCGAGTTTAGGTGATAGGCGACGGTATTATGAGAGCATCCTATTTCCTGGGGTTTGGCTCTTGCGTTCAGAGGATGTGGCACCCATGCACCGAGTATTTGGATCTTACCTATCCAGTTTATCTAATGGGTGACGGTATTATTAGAGCATCCTTTTTTTAGGGGTTGTCTCTGGCGTTCACAGGATGTGGCACCCATGCATCGAGTATTTGTAACTTAGCTATCGAGTTTAAGTGATGGGCGACAGTATTATGAGAGCATCCTATTTTCTGGGGTTTGTCTTTTGCGTTCAGAGGATGTAGCACACATGCAAAGAGCATTTCGATCTTGGATATCGAGTTCAGGTGATGCGCGACTGTATTATGACAGCATCCTATTTGCTGGGGTTTGTCTTTTGTGTTCAGAGGATGTGGCACCTATGCGCCGAGTATTTGGACCCCATCTATGGTGTTTAGGTGATGGTCGACGGTATAATGAGATCATCCCATCTGCTGGGCCAATTCTCTGGGGGATTGAGGAGAATCGTTCTGGAAGAGAACATTTAATCCGTCCTCATTGAACTGAACAGGTCTGTCATAACGTGGAGAGTTTCTGACGACGAATTTTCCCTTCCTGGAGCGTGAATGCCGTTTGTGTGCAGTTCTGTCAGTAACAGCGCCTTTTCCGTACACAGAGCATGTGCCTGGAGCAGCGTTTGTAGCTTTGGAGCCTTGATTGTCAGCGAAGAGAAGTAGGTGTTGAAAATGGTCATATCTGTCTACTTGGCACTCCATCTTTTTTGTTTTCGATTGAAAGTTTAACGACCACCTTGAGCAACTTAATGGGCTGTAAGCAGTCTCGTGTCCCTAATTTAGAGTCACTGGTTCCAGGGAAGGGAGAGAGCTGATGACGTAACACAAACACAACATCCATGCCTCACCGGGATTCGAACCCGGACCTTTCTGGATGAATGATCAGGAGCCAGGGCTTAGACCACTGCGCCATCGGGGCAACCGCTCCTTTTCCATATCGATAAAAAGAGTTAAACCAAATATAATGATGAACAAAAGTTGTACGGGAAGAAAGAGCTACAAAAAGCATTTAACACTAGGATTAAAATATTGTTCGTGTTGCTTCAAATAATATTGGAAAAACCGAACGAACTTCTCTGGCAACCGAATATTTGTTCGAAAATGCAAGAGTCTAGCGGCGCTTCCACATTAAATTTATTTTTCTGTTAGAAGATCAAAAACAAAGGACATAGCCATCTCTTGAAGATAGCGCATAGGTTATACATTTAAGATATGAAAAGGTTTGAAATGATGTACGATAAGTTGACTATTAGCTTTTCATTCATATTTCTTTAGTCCAACTTCTAAAGCTAAAACATGTGTTTACCGTTTAAGAGGCAACCTGAAAACTATGAATTTTCTTACAGTGAATGATTGTGTTATATACCTACGAATTCTGAACCGTGGAAAACTTTCTTTCGTATGCACTCACCGTACCTGCAAATGTAAAAAGCGGTGCACGTGCTCAACGATGGTTTCCTCTGCAGTGTGGTTCAATGTAAATATAAAAGATAAAAACATTAAAACCTATTTTTGGCAGGTATAATGACGGGGAGAAAATATCTGGATACCATGTAACAGAGGTGTAAAAAACAATGCTGGCATACATTTAGTTACGTTACATACATACACCCGACCTACATATTTCGCCCATTCTATGTGCTGTTTTTTCTGTAGCTTCGGCCATGATTTTGGTATGCAACAAAAAATAAAAAAAGGAAACAATTTAACAAGCAGAACGTTTGGGAAAGTTTGGATGATATGATTATAATCTGTGCAGTTTAGATTTTTAGATTTCAAAAATATCTACTCGAATAAAAATATAGTTTCCAATGAAGTAAAGTTTACATCTGGTCTTAAAGTTCAAAAAAAAAAAAAAGGAATGCAAAAAAAAATGCATTTCGTAGTACTGCAGATGTACTGAGTGTTATCTTCCCAAATCCTTCATTGAAAAATGTATTATTCTTTGGGTGAGACAGGTAAATGGTTATTTAAATTCGCGTTTAACACAATAAAAAAATTGTGTGCTTAATACATATTCGACGAAAATATTTATATTTAACAAAATTAATCGCAGAATTATGGGATCGTGGATTCCTTCTTCTTCAATTATACCTTTGCATTTTATATTTTAAAAACTACAGAATATAACTATGTACACTAAGTACTATCTGGTAGAATCAAATTTTTATTTTGTCGTACATTCCAAAGGAGAGAAATGTCTATCGATGCGATCCATGCAGTGTTTGTCTTCAAAAATCAACGCATCCCGTAGAACACACTGTAAAAATAAATAAATTTGTCTTTAAATCTTGGGCAATGTGTATGGAGAAGGTTTTTAAAAAACATGTTTATTGAGTATGGTAAAAAATATATGTACATTCATGAACTCATCTCTATTTTTGTTGCTCCAAAAAATAAAGATAACACCATGTCACTTTTAAAGGTTCCGCATTTAGCCAATTTTTTTTATAATTTGAATAAAGTCTACGCCGTTTCTTCACCGTTGTGTTGTAGTAAGTTCACTATGGGAATAAAAACTGGAATTAACGACCATTCGAAAAAATATATGTCTTCAGGTTGCGGGAAACTTTAAAAACTTTTCCTCACAGAACTACCAAAAAATTCATAATTCGTAAATTTCAGTTTGTTTTCTAGGAATTCACAACTGTGTCAATCAGAATTTGAGGTTCTTATCCTTCGAAAGTGCACAAAAAATACCGCAATCTACAATTAAATTCTGACATAAACTGATCTCGTGTCAGTGATCGAGTTAATTCCTTTCGTTGCAACCGAAAACTCTGCTGGGTTTTTACTGATAAGCTTCAATCAACACTTCGAAACCAATTATTCTTTGGTAAAAATAATTTCACAACTATGAAATTTCTGGCATTTTATTAGACGTACAAAAACTGGAATAATTGACTGCTTGCACATGAACCTTATGCTAAAGAGGATTTTTGGTGATTCAAGAAGTTGAACGTATGTGTTCAGCATTTGCACTTGTTAATACCTTAATTACCTCAAGAATGCCCCAAATCCACAGGTTTGGGATTTTAACAACCATCTGACCCTCCATTGGAGCTGGACTGATTATAATAATGTATAATCTGTATCATTTTAAAAAGTTTCATATGTAATTGATACAATTACCGCTTTTGTGAAAGTCCATATTTTAAGGATCACCGAATTGAAAATAGAGTTCCCATTTTACTCAAGTGATATATATATATATAATATTACCATATAAGCTAATTTGTGGATGTATCACTTCATGCGAAAAAGGACGAATTACAAAATTCAGAATTACCAATGGACAACCGAAATTCTCGCATACACGGTAGAGTCACATTATTGTGACCAGCTGATATTTTTGACGTCAGCAGCGCGTAGCCAATGAAAGAAGACACCTGTCGTGAGCTGGCTTGGAGGGTATAAAAGGTGTGCTGGAGGCATTCTGAAAATATATCACTCGTTGCTGTCTTTGATAAAACGTGCGATTTATCAGATTTGTCAATGATTATCGGCTTTCGGGCCAAGGGTGGCAGTATTTCTGAAATAACGCAGTTTGTGAACTGTGTGGCGTGCTGCTGCGGTTAAAGTGTATCATGATTGGAGAAATGACACTATTGCGAATAAGCGTCATGGAAACTGCGGAGAAACATGTGCCATTGACCAGAAAAGTGAACGTCGGCTGAGCAGGTGCGGGAGGACCGATAGACACGCTACAGTGGAGCAACTCACTGGCCGAATGAACCAGGGGGTTACCGTAAGTGTGTCTAAAACGACAGTTCAGCAACCCTGTTACTATGGGCTCCGATTCAGAGTGATGGTATCTCCACATATGCTAACGAAAGTGCATCGGCAGAAAAGGCTTACATTTGCACGGCAATATCGGAATTGGACCTACGCTGTTCGGCAAACGATTGCCTTCTCCGATGTGCCACGTATTCTGCTTCATCGAACGGATGGACGTTGGCGTATAAGGCGAGAAGCTTCGGAGAACAAACACACTTCAACCACTGGTTTAAGAACACAAGCTGGTGGGGGCAGCGTTATGGTCTGGGGATTGTTTTCGTGGTATTTCCTGGGTCTACTCGTGCCGGTTGAAGGTACAATGGACCGAATTCGTTATTATTCCATCCTTGCGAACCACGTACACCAATACATGCTGATTGTCTTCTTTGGGGCGGATGGAATCTTCCAGCACGACAAGGCGACGTGCCACACATCTAGGAATGCCAGAGAGTAGTTGGAAGAACACGATTAAGACTTCAATGTACTTCCCTGTCCCCTAATTTCCCAGACTTCAACCCAATTGAGCATCTTCTGGACCACCTCGATCGTGTTGTTTGCTCTATGGATCGTCCATCACACACCCTCCACCAGTTGTCAGATGCACTGCAGTCAGCACGGCTCCACATACATGTGAACACCTACCAGCACTTTATTGAATAATTAACAGCCCGTCCAGCTGCTGCCCGCGCTGCATAAGGCGGTTATTCTGGATATTAGCTGGTGTTCACAATAACATGGCTCGACAGTGTATATATAAATATAGTCATACAAAGAAAAAAAGACATACAAAAACTGTAGACCACAGAAAGAAGCATGGAGACGTGCATGCTTGGTGTACCCGGGAGAGATAAGGAGAGGAACTAATGAATAAAGAAATGACAAGAGTGGAAGACATCCTGATTAGAATAAAATCTCTGAAATGCCAGTGGGCTTTGACATGTTGGCAGAAGAACGGACCATCAAGGATGGGCAACCGAAATTGTAGATTGGATTCCATGAGACAGGAAAATCCCCAGAGGAAGACCTCATGGGAGATGGGTGATGAAATCCGAAAGCATACGAAAGTGCCATGGAGAAGGCTGACGCAAGGTAGACATTTATGAAAGAAAAATGGGAAACCTTCAACCAGCAGTGGAATGATAATGGTTGGCGATGGTGAAGATGATGTTATATACACATATATATATATAAGATTTTGAGGTACACATTTATATGAAGGTGATTTTGTTTCCAAAATACCTAAAAAAATTCAGAGCTATTTATTTTGTGAATGCGTATTATTTTTCAAGACTATTATTTTCTATGCAGTTGTCATGAATTTTCGAGTACATAATAAATTTCCATCTTTGACATATTTTAGCTTTTTATTCGAAAATAATATTATATAACGAAAACTCATATTCTTTTTCAAGGGCTAGCCAATGAAATGTAATTTGTTTTCCGGAGATTCAATCTCCGTAGTTATTTAAATGTGAGCTTTATACTGACACTCACGGATTAAGCATTCATTGAAACAATTTTATCACTCACTGTGAGAGAATTTATTTTAGATGGACGGTAACCGAAAATTTATTGTGGCAAGTAAAAAAAAAGCATCACAGTAAATCCACACATACCAATGAAAATTGAAGAACCAAACCTAAAAGTAATGAAATTTGGTTTCTTTTGTAACCTTTCAATTTTTCGTCAACTGGTCAGCTCAACAAATTTTTTTCAAAGTGATTAATTAGCTTTCACTAAACGTTCTGATATCCGATTGAAAACAATACGTATCCTCATATCCTGTATGTCTAACAATTTCCGTCAGCCTGCACACATTTTCAATAGTTTGCGAAAAGGCGAATGCCTCTCAGGTTTTCATCTGGAGAACTTATTTCCCTTTTAAACTCTTCCTGCAGGTGTTAAAATGGAAGCATAGCATAGTTTTCCGTGCATAGTGCCCCGCGTGGTTATTATCATACAAGGATATTGCATCAACCTGTTTAGCAGCTGATTCTCCCAGACTGATTAAACAGCGTCCTTACAGATGGCAAAACTAGTTTTTCCTCAATGGTATGCGATTTCCTGCCTGTGCTAGTTTTCTACTAGCATTGAATGTTACTTCAACTGCGTTCTCATTTGCAGCCGAGAAAGATGACATTTTCCCCATATTGACCATAAATGTACGTCCTTTCAGCCGTAAAATGTTCACACTCTTGTTTTGTAAACTGTCGTGCTTTGTTTCGAAATGACGCTGGAAGAGATATTTTTCATGCCGCCATTGGACGGTGGTTTAAAGCAAACTACGCACTGGGAATTAGGTTCATTTTGCTCATCGTATAAAAAAATCCAAGGGATAAATATCTGGGGACCTACCTGCGGTTGACGACCTTGCACTATTTACTTAGCCTCTGGGTAGGCGAACCTGACCGTGTGTAGCAGAAAGGCCACACCTCTTCTGCACTCGCTGATGATACTTCTGAAATGAAATCACGGCTTGGTGTTTCACTGGAATTTTCTGTTTTTGGTCTTTTAGCAGGAGAACGGCATAGCCGTTTTCCATCGCGCAACACAGTACGTTGAACAGAAGAACAACAGAACATATGACTGAATGGCAGGCGGAGGAGCTTGGTAAATACAACGAGAAAAAAATCAACATGCCAGTCGGTTGTTCTAGAATTCCCAAAAATTATGAAGAGTCTCAAAATGTGCACAGCTGGCGTAAGATGTCGCGTGTATGAACAATTTGGCAGCAAAGGACATGACGTTCCACCCACTAGATAGATTTGGGTTAAAAGTGGAAATAACCCTGACACTCTTAATATTCTTCAAAGCAGTATGACAAGGCATACGGGAATATGCCGTAAGATGATAGTCTTTATACGCACTTTGTGAAATAGTTTTTCATCCTAAGAGAACACGTTCCCAGTATAATTTTTAAACTCTATTAATGTTCTAAAATCTTACCCATCATCTTCCTCTCGCGCGCATACATCCTACTGGATAACAATTCACGTACCACCAGTTGAAAAATGCTGGGTTATAATCAACTGATACCCTGTAGAGTAAAAGTTGTCGAGAAATGTGGTCAATTAAAGTCAGTTGCTGCCCTTAATTTTTTTCCTTTCACATTCTTTACCAATTTTCAGATTTTTTTGTTCTTATAAAACTGTGACTGATATATCTGCAAAGCAAAACAATTTTCGGAAAGCTGAGTCTAATTTTGTTTCAAATTTCTACGAATTAAGCCTGCAAATTTTTAAAAGCTAAGCAAAACACTATCTATCAGGTTTGAAAATATCAAGTGCATTTGTATCATTAATATTGCTGTTAGTTATTTTTAAGTTCAGTAGCAGTTGCAGACTTTCCAGCTGCATAATGTTGGAAACTAATATTACTTTGGCGCATAGGTGAGCTTATTTTGAGATATTTAGCAGCAAAACATATGCATAGCCCAGTGTTAAATTTGTTTGGTAGAGTTTGTGCAGGAAATTTCCTTTCTGAGTAAATTTTTGTGTGGCTATTCTGTAGTTTTATGTAACACCCCCACCTTCTCTTTACTTTGTTTTCACTGTTTTTCCCCAATCCGAATTATTATTTGTCAACTTCTAGAAATTATCCCTCAGATGAGTAATATATTTGAAAAAAAATAAAAAAAAAGGGCTCAGGAATTAACTCATCATGATTGAATAACATTTTTTCTATTAAAAGAAGCTGAAACTGGAATGGTGTTTGAGTACAGAAGAATAGGAGAATGAACCAGGATCATGACATCTACATCGGATCGTCAATCCAGTAGTGCTTTCTCCTAGCTTTCGATTGCTTTGCGTTATTTAACATGGCGGTTGTTACACTTTAATGCTTGTGAACTTGGATGTCTAAAAACCCTGGTTTTCGACGGATATGATTAGCGTGATGCCACGATGTTCGTAACTTTCTTAGCGGAGTACTAATTAACGTTGAGATCTTACCTGAATGTTCAGAATATGCTTAAATTAAAATGCTGTGTTTGTGTTTTCATACAGTATAATATCGAAATAAAAAGTTTCATATTCCCTTAGATTTTACCGATATGGTAGTTTTATTTATCTCATGTCCTAATGACGTCTCGAAGTTGTCTTTTACAAGAGCACTGTAAGTTTTTTTCCTTTACAAAAATGTACATGTACACATAGAACGGTATTTTACACCCGATGTGCAGAAAGTTTTTCGGCGTTTCTGATAAATGAATATGAAAAACGTTTTAAAGGAAATCGTGAATAGATGCGGCACAAAGAAACCTTCAGCCTCCGTTTTAGGGGAAACAGCTGAGATTAAAACACTCAATAAATTAGTAAAACGTAAGCACACTGTCAGGGATTTTTCTAAAGGAAGAGCTCTTTTACGTTTTTATTACAGCATTTTTGCTTTTGAGTCAGTTGTTTGGTTAAGCACCAAAGTAACCGATACATATAAATGTGTAATATAATTATCGTAATAACCTTATCTTGTATTGTGTATGAGAGAAACAGAGAACGTAAGTTAACTTTTTTTTCGGCTTCCATGTAGTTCAAGCACAGACGTCGTCCGTGGTATTTCACAGAGCGGAGTTTCCAGGAAAAATCCACGATGTAATTCCATTGATTTTTTATAGGTGAACAATATAATATCTTTATACCCATAGCTTTCTTCCGTTTTTAGCGTTATTCTTCTTTAGGTTTGGTCTTATTTTTGCATTTGTGAAGCAGAATAGTTGCGCCAGTCGTAATGAATTTGAGTATTGCATTAGTTCCTGTATATGTCTTTATTTTATAAAGTCCGTAAGAAAACGGTGTACGGACGAAAACGTTTTCTACTAGTGTGAGCAGGTATCGTCTGCTACTAGTGTTTTTCTAATATGTTGAGTGGTTTTTAACATTGGATAATTCATCTCACTTAAGTTCATTGAAACACGTTCCGGAATATTCCCGCCTAATTTCAAGAGATTTAACCATGAGTACCCATGTGCGTGATGTGTCTCTTCGCGTCCCTAAGCTGTATCAGTATTTCGGCGTATCATTTTTTAAGGGGTCGAGTTTTCTGTCTTCGGAAATTGGTATTTTGATTAGATGCAATATTCACTGGCGTGCAAAACTCAAAGGTCGTTCGATTTTGTCGCCGTAGTTTGGCAATGAAGGAGCTTTCATAGATCAATGTCATACAACAGATGCATCAGTATGTACCAAACGGGAAGATGAACAAACGCAAGTGCAGGACTGAATACACAAGTAAAAAATTCCCGTGAAGTAGTACACACAATGGTACATAATCACCGTTTTCACAAATGAATTACAAAAAAGAGGTGGTCGTCAGTGATTAATATCTTATTAATCACTGACGACCACCTGCCCCCTAACATCTTGCCCCCTAACAGCTATGGCTGCGTTCCAGCGTCTAGCCATACTTCACACGAGGCTGCCGATGAGCTCTTGAGGCAACTTTGCATATTTATATCTTAGTGCACATTTCAACTGATGGAAATCTTCTAGCGGATGTGTGTGTGCCGCAAGACGTCTCCCCAAAGCGTCCCACACATGTTATATGGAATTTAGATCCAGGGAGTACGCAGGTCAATCCATACGAATGATATCCTCACTTTCCAAAAGCTCATCTACTGTACGTTTTCGATGAGGTCTCGCGTTATCGTCATAAACACAAACTCGAAACCAATGTCACCTCGGAATAGGCGCGCATGGGGAAGGAGCACCTCATCGCAGTAGCGGTTTACGGTTACGGAACCTACTTCGAAAATGTGGAGCTCAGTACGACCATTCAGCGTGATGCTTTCCCATATGAGCACACCGCCACCGCCATACCAATAACTTTCGATAAAGGTAGGCGCTCGATAATGTGTTCCCACCTCTCTCCAGACCAACTGACGTCCAGATTCGCTCATGGTACTGAAACGACTCACATCCGTGAAGAGTACCGTACCCTATTGCTCTACGGTCCAGCTCTTGTGGTCTTTACACCATTGTAATCGATGTTTCCAATGGGTAGGCGTCGATCACGTTTGGTCTGTAGGACCATATATCGGTCATTTCTTTTGGTGACGAACACGGACCTTTCTAACAGCTGTTCCTGTCGTATAGAAGGTCTTCCACGCACATAAAACAGCGCTTTGGATCACGCCGCACTCGTCGGCGAAACGTCTAACTGTTCCCCCTCCTCCGGCTTTAGGATTATTCGACCACGTGTAAAGTCATCTAAATGTCTCCGCGTGAACGTTTTCTCGTCTGCGACACATTAAGAAACCACTCGAACCTCTTTACAACCCCGTACACTATCACTTTCCGTTTCCTGCCTTGCTGCAATACGCTCCTAATATTCATTTCAGCGCTGTCATGTGACCTGCGGCATCCCGTTTCACAAATTTTCATGCGCATCTTCATTTTACTGATCCGCTTCCGTTATGCAAATCACCTCAAGCTTGTGTGTTTCACTGTGCGGCTATAATCATGGGAACTGCTGTCCGTCCATCAGTTTTTCACGCCAGTATAACACTTTTGTTTTCTTTTTTTTAAATGCCAAGAAATATATCCTAAGCGTAAATCCTTTGCTATTAGTGTCTACTTTAGTTTGTCCACATACATTCTGTTTTCCCCCGTTTCCTTCCTTGTATTTTTAAGGTTGATTTTTCTCAAAATTTAATTATATATTTCATGAATTTAGGGATATTTAAATTTCTTACGTGTTCTATATTTTCTCTATAATTGTGCAGAGATTTTAACTGTTCTGTTTCAAAAATTTCTGCTTAAATCATTTTCCTCCTGCTTTGGCTATGCTTAATGTAGACACAGACTTTCTCTTTTAAGTTAAGTTACAGAAGTTGATGCAGAGCAAATTACAAGGTTATTATGCTTAATGTTGGTTTTATCTCCTAAGTTAACGGGCATGATTTTCACCGTTTTGTCAATATGCAATTCTTTGTCTTTCTTCTAGTCCCGAAAGTGGGTCATGCGTTTCAGTAAGAATGCGGGTTTCTTCAAAATTTTATTAGTAGACGATTCTCCGTCTCATAATAATGGGAGTTCAATTCAGTTGTTTAACTCCCGTTATTATGAGACGGAAATCGTCTCCTTAACAAATTTTTAGGAAACCCGCATTCTTACTGAAAAGCATGTCCTACTTTCAGTACTAAACACTTTGCCGTACAGGTGCAGTCCGGAACTCCTGGATTCTACTGCGTATAAATTTAGATTTTGTTTTATATTCAAAAAGTACGTTTAAAATACTTTCATAAATGTTCCTATTATTTTATAGCATTGCCATACTTTAAATATGTTAGCATTGTTCGTGAAATATTTTAAAACAAACAACGATATAGAATCCTTTTTCACATCACAGTCAACCAAAGTTGTTTCGGTAGTTTTTTCAGATATCAAAAGGCCAACTTACACACCGCGATATTTTGTGCTACATCAAAACAAATATCTGATGCATGTGTATAAAGATATTTAAACGTATTCTGCAAATTATAGATTAAACATTTAATTTCGGTGAGACCTATGTTTTAGCCCACGCAGAGAAAACCATCTATGGGATATTTTAGGAAAATCTGATTCTTTCTTTCGTTTAGAGTATATTCCTTCAAAGCAGCATTCAATGCTCGAACTTTTGGATGTTGAATCGTTTTCAGTATTTAAGGAATAACTGATATTTTATCAATTTTAAAAATACCTTCAAGTCACTGAGTTTTTTAAGTTGTAGAAAACCGCTTCAGAGATCGCCCTCCTGCAGGATTTCAAGTTCCCAGCGAATTTTTTTATCAAGAGTTCTATAGCGATAATATGTGAAGTGCATTGCTGAAATTTTCAGCTGCAATAATGTTTTAAAGAGGACTAACATAATAAAACGTATGCACCGGAAAACCAAAATACACTGCTGGCCACCCAAAATGCAACACCAAGAAGGACACGAGATAGCAAAGCCAGATTTAATGGACACATATCAACAGATACAAAGATGTAACGATTGAGTTCAGAGGCCCGTGCGACTTACGGAGCACGCAGACATCAATAGTTCGTGTGGCCCTCATGGCTGGCAATAACAGCCGCTACACGCCGCGGCATGGAACGAAAGAGGCTTTGGATGTGGGCTTGGTGTATGTCGATCCATGCTGCTTCCATACGTTACCACAGTTCATCAAGCGTAGCCGAGGGTGTTGCTTGCCGGGCCTCTCGGTTGCCGATCAGCGACCAGACGTGTTTGATGGGCGACATATCGGGATACAGGCGGGCCACGGCAGCAGTGACACCTGGTGTGCCGTGAAGAATTGTTGCACTATGCGTGCCACGTGCGGGCGTGCATTGTCCTGTTGAAACGTGGCCGCTGTCCGGTCCTGCAGGTAAGGGAGGACTACAGGCTCCAAAACGTCGGAGATGCAGCGGCGGTTGTTGGGTATACTGCCGATGCGTACCAGAGGGGTGCGGGTGTCATATCTAATTGCGCTCCAAACCATAATGCCAGGTGACGGAACGGTATGGCGATGTATAATACAGGCGTCATACAATCTCTCGCCTCCGTGCCGCCACACGCGGATCCGACCATCGTAGTGTAGCAGGCAGAAGTCGGATTCGTCGGAGAAGACAATGTCGTGCCATTCCGTAGTCACGTCAATGGTAATCGGTGGTTTCACGTCAATAGTAATCGGAGCAATAGGCGCCGTGCGATAAGTTCCCGCTCCTGCAGACAACGTCGAACAGTACGTGCTAACACAGGTTGTTCCGCAACACACCCTAATTCCCGCGCTAACGTTCGTGATGTGGCGGTGCGAGCTGTCAATGCCGGCCGCACAACATGCCGGTCCTCTCGTTCGGTGGTGTGCCACGGCTGCGTCAATCGCTCACGTTGGTCCGTCCTTCCCTCCTGCACCCACCAAATCCATACTCGCCTCACTGTGGCTAGATGTTGTCCCACACGGGCGCCGATGTCTCGGTACGATAAACCGCTGTCGCTATAAGCCACTATTCGTCTTCTGTCGAACTCCGAACCGTGCTGGAATGATTGCCGTATTCTGCGACGAGGCATCAGGAAGCTTCCCACGCACAGCTCCGGCAGCAAAACACACGTCCACTACTTACACCCCGCCTTCGGTTCACCCTACTTATATTGCTTCTCGGTGGCGTGCCGGGCGCACATGATTTGCATATGCCCTGCAATGCTAATCGTTTGCATGTCCTCTCGCGGACGATGCATACTGCGCATTTCAGGCCAATCGGATGCTTCCTTCTTGGTGTTGCATTTTGCGTGGCCAACATTGTATTATAAACACTGTCAAATAGAATTTCATACTCCACGTGCGGACAACTCGGGGGTGGGGGTGGGGGTGGATGAATGCTCCAAGATTTCTTATAATGTTTGTGGTATCTGGTACCAATTAAATACCAGCATATCCTCTAACTTTTGTAAGTTACTTGGCTGAGCCACTGCAAATAGGATATTCTGTTCCAGCAAAAATAAATGAATGCTCCAAGATTTCCTAAGATTTTTGTACTATCTGGTACCAACTCATTATCAGCAGATCCTCTAACTTTTGTAAGTTACGTGGCTGAGCCAGTGGAGATAGGATTTTCTGTTCCAACAATAATTACAAGTTCTCGATTGGATTGATATTTGAGAAATTTGTAGGCCAGAGCAACACCTAGGATTTTCTACGTGATGCGCGACCCGTTCCCAAACTATTTCGACAGAGTGGCATGCTCTGAACTTGAAGAAAGAAGGCTTTACAAGAGAGGAATATTATTTCCGAGGAATAATGTATTTGGTCTGCAGTGATGTTTAGGTAGGTTGTAGACCTCATAGTTTCCGGCGCATGAGATTTGCAACAGTTCTATTTTCGAGACAGTTCAGGTTTGCTGACTTACGTATTTATTGAGAATGACTCCCACACTGACATGTTTGATGATATTCAGTCGTGTATGCTGAGATATCGTTTTGGCAGACTGAGATACTGAAGGATAGGCATTCTAAAAAAAATGATTCTTTCTACCAGATACCAGTTTTAATAAAGAATGAAAATAACACGATGTAACGTGGCATTCCTGGACAGGAAATGTATCGCGCGACTAAAGTTGTTCATGCGTTAATCTTGTCCTGTCATAAGGAAAAGGAATTAAGTTGTTATCATATTACGTTGTCCAAAAGAATGTTTCTGAGTTTGCGGTTATTGATGCTGGGATTGTGTATAAGAAACTCTAAAAAATCAAAACGCAAAAAAATATGAGCATAAGAGACACTGAGTGCTTAATTTCACTAAAATTTTGAATACATGACATTTCTTGAAGTGAAATTGTAACACTTAATTAAGGGTATTGAAGTTAAGTGAACCAGGATTCCTACTACCTACAACGAGCTGCGATATTTAAAAACAAGCTTTAAGTAATGTGATGTTCTCGGTTAAACTGACTTTGCACGTATTGTTATAACCTGAAAATCTAAGAGCGCTATGCACTATTCTGACTTCACTGTCATAAACATAGCCACACACGTTACAATCACACGATAACAAGCCACGACCAGTAACACTAACATTATCTGGCACGGGTTGTTGGACTACTGATTCCCCAGCACAATTCCTCTATAATCGTGGCTGAACCGAAATTCCTTTAATGCCAGACTCAAATCTTGAATGAAAAGTAGCATTTAAATTCCAGTCTATTTAATATATTTTGAGTAGGGCAATGTAAGCGTAATAGGTTAAAACGGGAATGCATATGACATGCATGGAAGGCAACTGAATGAGTGAATATAAAATTGTTTGAACCATATTTTAACGATAACATAAGTTTAAGACTGCAATATGGAAACTTTTGATTTTGGGGCTTTTGTGAATTAATGCATTCAAAATAATTTATTTTTCATAATATCTATCTGAAGAAGGAGTACATAAGATCATTGGCTCTCAGCTGCGCAGTGACGTTAACCGTAACTCGTACCCACGATCCACAGAAATCACAAATCATTATTTCATCGTTTAGAGCTCAAACCGGATTATTCCATATTTATTCCTTAAAAAACACCATAGACCATAACAGAAATGTGTTCGCAAGTTACTTTTTGATGTAAATAGTGAACTTGTTACCGGGAACAGAATTGTGTTTTCTTTTCCTTTCAATCAGGATGTTTTAAAAAATATTTCTAAACCGTGTGCACGGCAGAGCAGTTTTCTGTACTACTAAGAGTCTAACATCTGTAGTAATGTCGGTGCTACTGTGTACGGATCTACCGTATTTTTCGTGATAATTTCGCTTCACCTACAAGCAATATGTAACGATAGTATTAATTTTACTATAACCAACCGTAATATTACTGTAAACTGTCCTCTCACCTATTTTAAATAACTCCCAGTTCTCAATCAATAGCTTTCTACAAGCCGTAGACCACCTCAAATCCTTCAGTTCCCAGGCTGTGCCGTTTATAATGGCCTCCCTGGATGTAGTGTCCTTATGAGCCTAGTATCCCCTACGACGAGGTACACGGTATTATATATGATACATTACACAATCTCACCCCACCCCTCCCTCATTTGGAAATTTAAACAGTTATCTCGGCCTTAAGACTTGTAGCTTTTAGATCATATTTTAAATAAAATAATGCCATTTTTAAACAAAAAGAAGTCGCCACCATGAGTTAACCCCTTTCAGCGTTACTTGCCGAGGTTGTCATGCAAACTCTTAAGAGTGAGGTACTTAGCCTTTGCCCGTTTAAATCTCTCCTTTAAATCCATTATGTGGATCATATCTTTGTCCTTTCGACACATCCACATTCTGACCTATTACATTTTATCTGCATGTTAAACTCTAAATAATCAACCATCAACCTCACCTTGGAGTTGCAGAGTAATTTGAAACTCCCGTTCTTAGATTTACTCATAGAACGGGACACTCAAAACCTTACCTTAAAGTATTCCGTGTACAGAAAACCTTCATACCACCCAATCGCAGTTTCATATAACTCGGCTCACCTACTGTCTGTTAAGATGGTTTCCCTGCGATGCCTTTTATACGAACGGTGTTCGCGCACTTATCCTCCTCTGTACTCCTACGCCGTAAGGAATTACATCGAATTCATGCAATCGCTTGCGAGTTTGGGTACCCGAGAGAGACATTACTCACAATTCTTCGTAGGCATTAGCGTCTTGCGTTTACTACTTTGGAGCGAACCTATCCTGTTACCAGGTACATGCAATCTATGAGTTACCATCCTAGACGCTCTAGTGACTAAAAAAATGCATGTGCCAAGTATAATTTGAACTTTGGTTTGAAAACACACAATTTGTACACTTTGGTTTAACGCTACAGTGATCCCGTCGAAACTGAACATAAATATGCTGTCTATCTCATACCCTGAAATCTTCAAACCCGACAGAAACCGGCCAAGTGTATACAGGCTCAATATTACTGACTTTAAAAATCCTCTTATCTGAACACTTGCGTGATGTGAGAAAGGGCTCGCACACAGCTTCACGAGCTCGACTGGTAGCTACCCAGGTAGCACATCCCTGCAATTTAACGTAGGCCCAACACTGAGCCACCGTCTTTTAGGAATAGAAGACGGTGGCTCAGTGCTGAGCCTACGTTGAAATGCAGGACTGTGCTGCCTGGGTAGTGTCACACATATGCGCTTATGGGACGATGTTAAAATCCTCACTACTCACAGCAGCAAGGGTATTATTACATTCTTTGCTGAAAGTCTTTATATTCATCATTGTAGATAAATTTGTTGTAGTGATGACACATCATCTCTCCTTCGACGTGTATTCATTACTTTAATGGAACATTGTGCAAATAATAATAATTATAGTAAGATTGTTATCAATCATCTGTTATCATCTTGAATTAGGTTGCCCACTGCATTTACTCGTTTTGTCTCTTCATTGTTCAACAATCTTTGTAAGCATGAGCTCTAATTATATTTTCACGTCATTGAATCGTACATATGTTGCATGTCGTTTGTGTCTTGTGCCATTGTGTGTGTAACCTGATGAAGATCACTGGCGTGATCGAAAGATCTCGCGTTTTTAACAATCGTATGCTTTTAAACTTATACATATATTTTTAAAATCAGACAAAAAGTGTAAACACAGTGTTTCATGATTTGGTCAAACGTGGGTGTTGTTCAAGTTGATTATCGTGTTTTGTGTGACAGAACCTTCATCTTTATGAATATCCGCCATTAATTTCAAGAATTTCAAAATATCAATTTGTGCCTAATACTCCGATACGTTTTCAAGTTATTTTTCATATACAGAGAAGGGACCTATGTGCATACATGCAGAAACACTCAGAAATATCCAAAGAGAAAACGAAACAGTGTGTTTACTGAATTATGACCACCTTTATCAAAAGTGGATGCAGCTCGTTGAGCACGTGATTTCCATTACGGTGCGGCCTCCAATGAATGCAGCATATATAACGTGAGAGTGGAGCCGCAGGTAGTAAAATTTCTACCGTGTTGGCCAAACAGAAGGATTTATCGGACTTTGAGGAAGGACAGATTGTTTGAGCTCGGAGAGCGGTTACCTTCATTTTCCAAACGCTTTGAACTGGTGGGTTGCTTGCAAGCCAGCGTAATTAAAATGTGCGAGGATTGACCTGAAAATAGTCAAACAACGCCCAGGAGGTTAAACTGCACAGGATAGCGATAACTTAAATTTACAGGTGAGCGCTGTGTCCCATGACTAGAATAAGCCAATAGAAGTAGAGCTGTTCAAAACTTGACTAGCCAATACAACAGAGATCAACACGAAATAATTTCTGTCATGAGCGTGCGTCGCGCGCACGCTCGTATCGTAATACAGCAGACGACCTCGGAGACATCTTCTCCTAACCACAGTTCATCGGCGCAAAAGCATCGCCTATTGCAAAGACCATGCTAATTGGAAGTCTAATCACTGCAAAAAAATGTGCTGGTTTGAGGAATCACAATCTTTAGTCCACTCCATGGATAGTCTTGTTAATATTTTGCGCTAACAATATGAGGCACTCAATCAATCCTACAGGGTCTCCACAGGGTAAGCTGATGGAAGCCGTTTTATGTTGTGGGGCATGCTTATCTTGCAGGAGCTTGGACTCCTGGTGCTCGTGGAAAAACATATGACTGCTGCTCAATATCGTGAATTGCTTGCTGAACCTACACACCCAAAAATGTTGCACTTTTTCGTGAATGGCGACGGAGTCTTCCAAGGTGACAATGCGCCGACTCGCAGGTCCAATTTTGTGCAGGAATGATGTTTGGAAAACAGTTCCAAATTCTAGCATATCAATTGGAATCCCATCTCCTCCAATATTAATCCCATACAGCACTTGTGGGACACTATGGAACGGCATATTAGCCATCCAGCACTTCCATACCTACTTTGGTGATAATTCCGAACTTCTTCGCGCATGTTATTCAATCAATGACATGTCGGATACCTGCTTTACTCAGGGCGAAAGGAGGACCTACGAGGTAACTGTTCAAAATTTATTGATAGGTCAGTGCATATTCTTTTATGAAGCAATAAAGACAGAAAATAAGGTGATGTCGCATAAATATATGTTACATTCGATTCTTTATTTTGTATTCAATAATATATTGCGTTACTTAGGTATCAGTATATATTTTTTAAATAATATATATCTATTTCCAGATTCGTGATGAAAATAGAATGAAATCTGCATTGTTGTTTTACAGAAGTACGATTGTCCACTCGTAGACGCAGAGATACCTGTAGTCCATTTACGCCATTATTTGACGACTCAGTGCATCTTCATAAAATTGAACGCTTCCAAATTTGGTTCGTTGTAAATTATTTTCTACAAACCATGATTATTTTTGTGAATATTAATTTCAGTAGTGTGCAAATTTTAAAATTTGGATCGACGTGAATTATATTTTTAAACGGGTGCTTGTTCTCGTTTTTACAAGTGAAGAAAACCTACATATAGTATACATACAGCACGTTATTTATGTTAATCCTTGTTTTTTTTAAATTCAGTATAAGAAAAATGACATTCTGAATTTGGTTGTTTCGCTTTCCAGTAAATATCTGTTTTTCTATTGTTGCCGATAATGTAATGCAAATAGACTGCACTCTATTTCTGAGATATTTTAATACCGTGAGTGATATTCTAAACTGTGGCACAGCTGGAGATTTTTCTTCTTACAGTTTCATTCAAGGTCGCGTATGAATGTATAATTCATTTATACAATAAGGTAAAAAAATGTTTCACTCGAAGTTTGATTTAGTGGCAACGACTAGTAAATATGAGGGTTGTGTAAGAAACAAATGTGAATTTGTTTCTTTGTGACATCCATGGATTGAAGCCATGTGGCACATAATCTTTACCGTAGAAACTCGCAACGAGTCATAGTTAAACGTAATGTTGTTACTCAACAGACCGCCATCACACATGCAACCAGACATACAGAACGATTTCTGATTTACTTTTCTACGCTTGAAGCAGAGTTTTGTTGACCCTGTACCCCAAAACTACATAATCACTGATTAAGACACTAAATGTATTTATAACTGCAGTTTTAAGAACATAAAACTGGAAATGTCTCCAAAGACTGTAGAATGTAAATATAATCGAAACAATTCTTGAATGATATGATTTTATTTTGTTTTTCAAGTAAAAAATTAAAACCGAGGAAAGCAATTATGTACATAAATCAGCTATCCCCTTTAAGAATCTACATAGGCCCAACATATATTCTTATACACCCATCGTCAAAAAAAATAGTTGCACCCAGGATGACAGGAATGAAACTTTGTTGGTAGGTTTGACATCATGAGACATGCAAATGATTCACGTATCACGCTTCTCCGCGCATGTGATCAAGCAAGAAGGATCATAGCGCTGAACGTGACCTACTATATAAAGTCCTCCCGTTGCGCTTGTTTGCTATTCTGACTGGTACTGCTGTGTTGGTTGCATCCTTTGCAAGTGAAGTGCGCCTCCGCGAATAGTTCGTAAACAATTCGAGCAGTTGAAGGAGTTCGAGTGGGGCCGCATCGTTGGGCTCCGGGATCCGCGATAGTCGTATCGCCGTACTACGCGCCATACCTGTTGTGCGGATATCAAAAAAGATCGCTGTTGGCGGCAAGGGATAGCACAAAGCACACAGCAGCGATAGGAAGGGTCTGGGGAAACTAGACGAACCACAGAGAGGACCAAGGGGTTGTCCGACATGCGCGGAGTGACCCAACAGCCACGAATGCGGATATTAAGCGAGCAGTGGTGCCCTCCATGCATCGTCCTATTAGTGCCAGCACCAATGAGCGACGGCTAAATGACGTAGGACTACATGCACGCCGACAGTTACAACGACGGCTCTCAACACCATTGCATGGTCACCAAAGAATGCAATAGTGTCGTGCCAGAGTGTCATGGAGCCACCAAGAATGGCAGTTAGTGATATCTTCAGTGTGGAGTCCCGCTTTTGTCTTTGAGGAGACGACCTCATTTATGTGCACAACTGCCAGGTTCTGATGACATTATTAACAGGTCGTGGTAGACTGTGATGATATGGGAGCGACTCGTACTTGAGTGACTTTCAGGGGCATAGTATTGTTCCTTTGGCGTGGAGGTGTAAGAATCTCAAAAACGGCAGATATTCTTGGCTGTGCAATACGAACTGTATCGCCGGTGTACAATGAGTGGTACACAAATAACAAAACAAGTAATCAACATCTTTCTATCTAGAGGAAACTACTGTTTCATGTTCAAGGGCAAAGGTAGCTGGAATGAGGTGTTTGAGGTAATAAACCAACTTTATAGAGTCAAGTTACCACACAACAGAAGCGCTCTATCAGAAAGATCAGCATACATACACCAAAGTACCAGAAAAACTGGTACAGGCGAGCTTACGCAAAATACATAGCAACGTCACCTATGCTCGTACTCGGTTGCGTCCGCAAATGCGTATATAAAGCGATAGACATTCTTGCCAGCTGTCAGCGCTGTTTTCGGCATGAGAATGACAAGTAATAACGATTTAAGTGATATTCGAAGCGATGTCATAGCTGGCGCTCGTGAGATGGACCATAGTTTTTCGGAGGTAGAAACAAAGTTCGGATTTTCACGGACGACCATTCCAAGGGTGCGCCTTGACTACAAGAATATCGGCAAAACCTCCAACCTACGATACCAGTGTGGCCGTAAAAAGACACTGGGTGAACGTGACCATCGTCGGCTGCCAAGAATGGTTTCATGCGATAGGCGTGCAACACTCTCGCTGGTATCAACGGAATTCAATGCTGGAGCCTCAACAAGCATCAGCGTCGCCCAACTCGAGTCCCCAACCTACGCCCAACTTGAGTCCCCTTGATGAGTGCACGACACAGAGCTATGCGCCTCGCTTGGGCACAGCAACACCGCCACTGGACTCTTGATGACTGGAAACAAATAGCCTGGTCTGACGAGTCGCGTTTCCAACAGTATGGGGCAGATGGAAGGATTCGTGTGCGGCGCACACCCCATGAAGCCATGAATCCTGTCTGTAAACAGAGAATCGTACCGGTTGGTGTGGGTCCGTACTGGTATGGAGTGTGTTTAGCTGGATTTCACTGGGACTCTTAATACGTCTACAAACGTATGTGACAGGAGAATGCTATGTGCTCATCATTTCTGTCGAAGTACACCCGTTCATGTCCTGCATTCATGCTGATGGGTTGGGCCTGTTCCAACACGACAATGCACCACCACACAAGTGTCGGGACGCCACATTATGGTTAGAGGAGCATTCATCTGAGTTTGGGGTGTTGCCATTCCCACCGAAGACTCCAGATCTGGACGAAATGTAACACATTTTGGATGCCATGCAACGCGCTATAGAACACAGGAATCCCAGACCTTGGAATACACTTGAATTGTGGAACTCTCTGCAAGAAGTATGGTGTGCATTACCTACAGCATATTTCCAGAAGCTTGATAAGTCCATACCCGTCGTATTTCTGCAGTCCTGAGCTCCTGTGGGGACCTAGCAAGTACTAGACTGATGTAACAGTTTTTATTGCACTTCAGTGTAGGTAGCCGCTCAAAGGTGTGAATGGGTTACTGCACCATGCGTCACTGACAACATTTCTTGTCTCTACTGAAATTTATGTTCTTTCAGTGTACATTGGAAAACCAAAAGTGGAAACTTGAGGAATAATATAGAGCTCCTGTTCTAATAAACGCTTCTGCAGTTGTGAACTGTCATGAACTTGCAGGTATGGGGTCAACAGCATGAAAAAGTGCATCCCAGCTACGTCGCGTTAATTGCGCAAGTAGTTGAAGCCCATGTAATTGTTTGATATCTGCTTATATGCAGTTGTTGGATTTATTCATGCCAGTGGTGCAACACCGGAATACCTGTAGGTATCAACATCACTGAAGCTTATATGCACACGTAAGAGAGTGTGATATTTTTGGATAGACGGGAGTGTTTCTAATACCATAATGCGCGGAGATGTACAACTGGGGTAATCATATATTTATGTAATAAGTTCTACAACGATTTCAGAACACTAACTGACTTCAGTAGTCACGTGATGTGCCTCAATTAAACACCTTTGAAATTAAATAGAGTGTTCCATTCGTAAGAAAGATCTTCAAGCAGCGAACATTCCATAGTTAACGGGCCCACGTCCGCTTGGCTGAGCGTTTTGCAGAATCCATGACATATCAAATCGAGCTAATTTTCAATGGCCAAAGTCATCCCAACAAGTCGTTAGGCAGATGTTCCTAATAGTTTGCTATTTCAGTGTATATGTAACCTCGGAATAGTAATATAAATTTAGGATTATCCATTTTTCATGTATTGTGGATAATACAGTTGAAAATAATTGAATGCTGTTTTAGCTTTCATTCACTTTCAGCTGATAGAATTATTAATGATTTGTAAATTCTATACTTTGACAGCTGATGTTTGTAAAACGTGCAGAGGGGTTGAAATAATGTTTTACCGTTAATAAGGAATTATAAAATCAGTCTACATTTTAAAATTATTTTTGTTTGTGAATTTCAGTTTTAGGTTTTTTACTCAAGTTCTTTCATAACACTTAACTTTACTTCCTTTTTTTGTTCAAAACATAAATATTTTATATTAAACAAACGCCTTTTTTCAATTCGTTGACCAGTTGTCTAGCGATCCAAAAACGCTTGTTCAAGCGCCTGAAATTGAGATATGGAAGTTCTGAAT
Organism: Macrothele yani; assembly: GCA_039090855.1. Classification (NCBI taxonomy): domain Eukaryota; kingdom Metazoa; phylum Arthropoda; class Arachnida; order Araneae; family Macrothelidae; genus Macrothele; species Macrothele yani. The sequence continues at coordinate 156,478,975 of CM077034.1, read as the reverse complement.
ACGGATCTGTTGTGTTGACGTCTGTTTGAATATTATGGAGTAACCCCTGTGAAAGCTTGGCATTTCAGAATTTTTTCAAATGTTTGCTCAGTTGTTGACAGTTCTGTTTATCAATGTTAATAATAAAAACCATAGTAACATACGCCCGCAGGACGTTGTACATTTTTTGTTCTATTCCTCGATTTTGATTTCTTGGATGTTCAGCTTAGTTTGGTAAACATTCTGTGATACAGGAGAAACCCAGGCTTAGCTTCTCAAAGAGGGATAGTCAATACGTCTTTCGGCAACGTCCTGGAGCTGTTGAAACCAATCAATGTGTATGGGAAGAGAGGCATAAATTACGTTCGCTCGTTACAATACTGTTCGTGATTCTTTTGCTGAATTTTTACCTCGTGTATATTATTTTAATAAGAAAATAAAAAAGAACATGCAGTAAGCATCCAAATTTGTTTACATATTATAAAATTATGAAAAATATGGGTCTACGTACAAAATTTTCAAAAATATTTACTTTTACCTGAAAATATTTACCTGAAATTCATTCCATACTAAGAGTTTTTGTTTCCGTTTGAAAATCATCATAGAAATGAATATTTGCAAATAAGTAAAATTGGAAGTAAAGCCGTTTATGTTTTATGTGGGGTTTCCCTTATCTTTTCTTTTAGTTCATAATATCACAAAAGCGTCGAAGTGGAGCACAATACCGGTTAAAGGGAACGGAGAGCGCGCGAAGAAACATCCAAACCCAAAAAGTTATTTTTACACATAGCTATAACCACATGTGATTAGAGGTACGACCTGCCCAAAACGCGAAAATACGCTGAAAAATCATCCTGTTTTTCTGTTTGAGTTACGACAGCTGTGACCGCATGGTGACTCTAGTAACACGCACAAACTTCACAATTCACGCCTTCGCTTTTTTGAGGTTTCTTTGGAATTTTCTGTTGAAACTTACCTTTCTGAAGTCCAAAAATGGGGTACCATTTTCAATGATATTAGTTAGCGCCATCCTTTTAATTGCCTTTTATTGTATGAAAGACGTGGAAAATATTTATTTTTGTTGGAGATGCCCAGAAGTTCATTCTAACAATTTCCCGTATTTACAGATTGTCTAGTATCAATATGGAGTTATTTGATAAGGAAATTACGTACAATTTAAAATAAATAGCTGAACTACGTACCCGTGAAAATAAGAAGTTAATAGAGATCGTAATAGGACGGTATGCTGTACGAACATAAAAACAGTGTATTTAGATCTTAATGGAAGATATGGAGACATGAAATATGTAAGTAGTAGAACAACAGGAATACTTAACACATAAGAATGAAACTGTACGGACGATTTATGCGTGGGATATATGCGGATCGTGCGAGATCTCGTATCCTACTGGGCCTAAGCACAGACAGATTTATGGTGTGCAGCGTTTGTTGTCGAAGACCTCTGTCTGTGTCAATGTCGGACGATTTCTGCTTGTAATTTGGGTTTATATTATGCAATTTTAACTTCAGCAAGGTAGGTCGTACGTATGACACTGTTGTGCTCATGGTTTTTAACCAAGTATCACTTAAAAATTTCGAATTTAAATTGTATTGTGATTTCAAAACAGCTTGTGGGTTGATGGGATACCAGTCCTTGCAAATGTTTGTCATTCTAAAATTTCATGTTTCCATACACATATTTTACAAAGTAGTGAGCGTTTTAAGATCGTCAATTACTTTGTTATGACATGATTAAGTTATCAGTCGCATACATTTCACTTACGGAACCAATTTTTTTTCACCTTATTTAGTTAATTTCTTTTCTGTAAGCATAGGTATATTCTAAGACTAAGCATTTTTTCATGCATGACTGTCTTTGAATAATCTGTTGTTGTTTTTAAATTATACATTGTAAGTACTTGTTTCCTCTTACTTTTAGAGGGGACAGAACAGTTGGGTACTAGAATGTAAATCTAAGTAAAATGCAGATACAACTTGTACACAGGTATTCACCCCCCCCCCAAATGATGAATATACATTTTAGCCCCAGTGCTACTGTTATAATATATGTAAATCACTTTAATGAACATTTTGTCATAAAAAAAGACAGGGTATCTCCAATATCTGTAAATCACTTCAGTGAACAATTTATCTGATGAGGCAGAAATATTAACTTAAAAATAACATTTTTAAAGAAATATTAATTGTCATAGCACACTTTATATAATATTAATTTCGAATATTAATTGCGATAGTACACTTTATATAATGCATTTACTTACACTTTTTGAATAAAGGAAAATAATTAATATCATTTCATTAAGTACAGTTTCATTCTGTGAAACGGAAAACAAATCCCTACTTGCTTAATGAGCCCTGTGAAAGTGAGATGTTAGAAAGCTGAGAATGGCAAAATTCTCAAACCAAAGTAAGCATTGATAGCAAATTTGTAAAAGTGAGTAAATAGACCTCAGTTTCTCAGTCACTTGCTATTATGTTGTTTTTTCAATTTTACCTATATATTTCATTTAAAATAAAAATAGATATTTCGTGAATTATTACCTTAAAACCGTTTAATTTTGATGTCAGCATAAACCAGTAATATTCAAGAAGATTAAAAATACAAGATAATAAACAGCCTTTGAGCTTCAGACCCGTGAAAGAGATAATGAGTTGCTCAGAAGTAACCAGTACTATATTATATTAGTTTGATAATATGATTGTATTATATTGTTAATTTGCATAATTGCCTTTTTTTGCATTAACCCCTGCAAGTACGAAGTATGTATTGTGGTTTTGTTGGCGAAACTAATGCTAGGTGACACCTGTAAGGTGGGCGCTTTTTGTATCTGATCCAGTTGTAAATAATATTCGTTTTTTGGACAGGACCTCTCAGTATGTAAATTAATAAAAATATTACTACGAAATGTGTTAGAGACTCCAAATTCAAGGTACTAGGATTTGTACAATCTTGATCGAAAGAATGAGCTACAGTATATAAAATAAATCCAGTTTGTTCATTTCTCTAAAAATGTTAAACATGCAGAGAAAATGCAGAAAGGAGAATAAAGGATCTCATACAGAAAACAAGGGGCCTAAATCATTTTGCCCATGTCCTACAATATTTGGTAAGAAAGGTTCATTCTTAAATTTTCATTTAAGGACTTGTTGAATTAAGATAACTTAAATTTTTTTAATAAGTGATAATTAGGAATTAATGTGAAACTTAAAAATGGAGCTATTCCCTTTGTTTTCCATACGATACAAACATCACCCTATTTTCCTTTCTCCTCACAGGTGAAAATTGCAATTCCACGGCCTGCATTTTAAAACCATGGAAATGACCCGGTTTGAATCTGTAACTAAACTGATATATATTTATTATGTTATTTCGAAAAATATCATGTTTTATGCTTTTTTGTACATATTATGGAATTAAACTGGTACCCAGTTCATTTTTATGCCTGCTTCGAATTCAAGGCACCGGAAAACATATAAAACCATACATCACACTCTCATGTTACATTATTAAATTAAAACATACATTATATTCATAAAAGTTCAAGATAGCGGTCATTTCTGGAAAGTAACCAATGGTCAGATCACGTGACCAATTCTTTTTCCGCCTTTAATTGGTTGGAGAACGAATCGGAAGAAATGAACTTTCTGCACTTTAATTTCCCTAGAATTCCACTCTCCGAGCCCCATGTTTATTTTGTTATATTTAGGGTTTGATGTTCGTTCATGACGATCTAAGCGTTTGTATATGCGAATTCCTATTTAGCCCCGGGAAAGGACCTGAAGGAAGAAGTGTCTAATTGCGGAAATGCTATAATCTCTGCCTTCAGAACAACATTCCCTACATGTACATATGCCATCGCACATTTATAGTTGTACTACAGGTGGTGCAAATGGAAAGGAAAAAGAAACAACCCTAATGAAATTGGAAGAACAAGAGATTTTTTGAAAACTTATTCATCGTTTTTAGAACAATGTTTTAGAACGGGGTTACATACAATGAATTTTAAAATCTAACCCTAGTGGTAATAAAATTAAAAAAGCACATTCCTGAATCTCTCTTTAAATGTCAAATGTAGTCTCAAAATCTGTATTTATGTTTCACAAATACCGAATGATTGACATCCTTTCAATCAATAAAGAATACTCCCAGATAAGAAAAATTGTGTTCCCTCGATACGGCTGTTCATGTTCGAACTACCTAAGCGTACATATTGAAAAAAACATTATTCACTTAGGTCCATGAGATCATTAAATATAGTCTGTGCTAGGTTGGGATCAGCACTTTGGTAAAGACTTATCTAAACATTTAAACTCAGGGTGTTCGTATAGTTCACAAAGTAAATATGAGATTTCCTTTTAGTCTGAGTATGTTTATCACAGGTTGTGATAAAAACATAACAAACATTCCTATTTGGCACTGATTCTGTACTACATAAAATTCAGATCATATAATGTGTTAAAATATGCCTTGTCTTGTTTATTAATCATTCAGTTTACGATCAGAGCGTAAGGGTGCATCATCGATCCAGCGTGTTATTTACAGTTCAAATATCGGTTACGGAAGCCTTTGGTAACGGGTTCTCGGATGACGTTTAATGACACCATGATATACACTGGCGGAAAGTGAAAAAAAACATCAAGAAGGAGATGTCTGATACCAACAAAATTTACACAGCATAATAACGGAATACAGAGGATAACGTGATCAAAACCTTATGGCAAAATACAGCTGTATTTGCTGGTAAACTGAAAAATAACATTCCAATGTAACATAGTTAGTACGAGGTTGAACCGCCAGGAACTGCGTCACACTGTGCAATTCTGGCATGGAGTCTGTCGTACAGATGTTGGATGTAAGTTTGGGGTAGGGAGTTCCAAGCATCCTCAACCTGGACGCGTAAATCGGAGATGGTCGTGGCTGGCCGTGGAGACCGGATAAGTCGTTGTCCCATAAAATCCCACACGTGCTCAATGGGGGAAAAATCCGGTGAACGTGCAGGCCATGGAAGTTGTCTCACACCCTGAAGTGCATGTTGAGTTGCACGTGCAGTGTGTGGGCGTGCGTTATCTTGCCGGAAAACACCACGATGGACCAACCTTACAAATGGCACAACAACGGGCTGAATGATGTTGTTGATGTAGGAGGTGCTGTTTAACGTAACCGGTACAAACACTAGTTGTGTACGGGAGTGATAGCTGATCGCTCTCTACACCAGAAGACCAGGTGTATGCCCTGTGTGTCGCCTGCGGACGAAAGAAGGGTTAAGAAGCTCCCCTGTGCGTCTGTGAACACACATACGGCCATCGGAGGCTCCCAAGCAGAATCTGCTTTCTTCGCTGAACACGACAGATCGCCATTGCGTTCTCCAGTGCAGACGTTGGCAACACCACTGCAGCCGTTCCTGACGGTGGACTGGAGTCAGAGGTACACATGCCAGAGGCACACGTGCACGTAGTCCTGCATCCAATAGACGGTTGCGGATTGTTCGTACAGTCACCTCAAGGGCAACGGCAGCTCGGATTTGCGTCGCAGTGGATGTTTTGCTTGGACACCGCGCTTCTTATGCGTCGATCGGTCTGCTCATCAGTCCGTCTGTGACTCCCGGTTTCACGTCTTCTCGTGTGGGAATGTTCCTCGGACCATCTACACCACCACCGATACTTCCCGTCCAATTCGCTCCGCAATACGAAGATACGACCACCCGGCCTCGCGGAGTCCGACTAGACGACCTCGCTGAAAGTCCGATAACTGCTGAAATCGTACGCGTCTTCTATGTCCAGGCATTGCAGCTTCTTCAGAGTCTTCGCACGTGTTCGTACGCCGACGACTGATTACATGCACTTCGCCGTAGTCCTTAAATACCACCGACGATAATTTGCATATTATGCCGTGCTGTGGCGTAAGCGCTCACTAGTTGGTCCCGAAATTAACATCACACCTACATAAACTCTACCCCATTGACATATTCAATTTTCATGATCGTCCGCCAATTCCTTCTTGGTGTTCTTTTTTCACTTTCCGCCAGTGTAATACTCGGAATGCGCCATGTTTCTTGTTGATTTTTTTTTTCAGAAACAACAAAGGACCTTATCATACCATAAGATCATTGACTGCGATGATCCTCGGAAACATAACTCCCTACGTTGTGAAAAGACGGAGGCATGAGTGAATATAATAAGAACTGTTTTGTATAAAACATCTTCATAACTGTATTTTTTTGCTTCTCTACATTTTAATGATATTCTCTTTCAGACATAATGGATTGTGTATGGATAGAAAGCCATCAGCACTTTAAGTAACCCCTTAAGGGTCTGCGTAATTTTTGAATATTCATTTTATAGTATACCTACAACTTGTGTTTTTATTTATATATATAACTTGTTTCCCATGTAGTTTACTGTAAGTAAAACCATGCATTAATACCCAAGTGACCCTCATAAATTGATTTCCCAAATTACACATTTTTCAGGTATGTATGTTTCCTTTACTCTCATTAGGATCAAAAAGTGACATCTCTTTAAAATAATGCACTCATTCCAGGTCAACAATTTCTGATCTCCGTTAAGAAGTTTTATATTTAACAACTAAGCGTCATAAATTTTTCATTAAATACTTGTAACTTCGGATTAAAAAGGTTTAGCGCCATGATCAGTAAAGAGACTAATTTTTTTTTACTGTTTATACACTGCTGGCCACCCAAAATGAAACACGAAGAAGGACAAGAGACAGCAAAGCCATATTTACTGGACACATAACAACAACAGATGCAAGGATGAAACTATTGAGCTCAAAGGCCCAAAGTGCGACTTGCGGAACTCGCAGACATCAGTAGTTCGTGTGGCCTCCATGGCTTGCAATAACGGCCGCTACATGCCGCAGCATCGAACCAAAGAGGTTTTGGATGTGGGCTTGGGGTATGTCGGTCCAGGTTGCTTCCACACGTTGCCACAGTTCATCAGGCGTAGCCGCGGGTGGTGCTCCCGGGCCACTCTGTTGTCGATCAGCGACCAGACGTGTTCGATGGGCGACATATCAAGCGAACAGGCGGGCCACGGCAGCAGTGACACCTGGTTGGCCGTGAATAATTGTTGCACGATGCGTGCCACGTGCGAGCGCGCATTATCCTGTTGAAACTTGGCCGCTGGCAGGTCCTGCAGGTTAGGGAGGACTACAGGCTTTAGGACGTCGGAGATGTACGGTGGCTGTTGAGTGTACCGGCGATGCGTACCAGAGGGTGCGGGTGTTATATCCAATTGCGCCAAAAACCGTAACTCAAGGTGACGGACCGGTATGATGATGCATAATGCAGGCGTCATGCAGTCTCTCGCCGCGGTGCCGCCACACGCGGATCCGACCATCGTCGTGTTGCGGGCAGAGGCGCGATTCGTTGGAAAAGACAATATCGTGCCATTCCGTAGTCCAAGTGCGGCATTCAACGGTTCACTGCCGCCGCACTCGCTGGTGGTGTAACGTCAATGATAATCTCCCTTTAACCTGGCAACGTCTTATACGTTCACTGAAACCTCCATCGTTATAATGACTTTAATGTTAACCTTTAGATCTATGTTTATTCACATGCACATTATTGTTACCATGGCGACATCACGTGACTATTACAAAGCATGTAAGTTGTCGCCGCACCACATGTATTCACAGTTGGCTTGACAATGGGCACCAAATTGTGACCCGAAAGATTTCACCTCATGTAATGTTTATCATTTTAACTGTAACATACTGGTTTTAATTGTAGTAAATTTTTATTTCATCTTGCAACTGGTGTATTGCGGTTTTAAAGAAGTTTTATCGTGTTTTAGACAGCACTACAACCTAATATATTTCTGAATGGTAACACGAATTCTCACACAGAACTTTGGATAAGGATATGCATTTTCGTAATATTCAAATATGTAAGACGAAGAATATGAAGGGAGAAGTAGAAAGATTAACTCCAACAATATATATTACTTTATAATTTGCAAAATTACATTTTTTTTTAATGAAAAATTGGTTGTTGTGTTGCTACAATATTCCAAAATCACATTCTGCGTTTAATACTGAAAACTATTGCATTAAAGCTATCAACAGAGATATAGATTTCACAAGTTTGAGAACAGAAAGCAAGTGACCAAGAATGTCTTAAGGTAAAGTACTAATTTGGTACTTATGGTAAAGGGTGGACCCTCATTAACATAAAAAGTTTGATGAGATGTAAATTATTAAACATTTTTTGAAATTTATATTTATCAATAATCATATGTATAGGATTTTAGGAAGGGATTGTCTGACCCCAGGTCTTAAAACAACCCTGAGAAACAGGAAGCTGGGAGATTTGGGTTAGAGTGCCCGATAGGAAAGTGACACGGAAGCGAAGTAGAAAGGGGGCCCAGAACCCGTGGTCCCAGGGATTAACGTGCCCATCCGATGCACGGCGGATATTTAGTGGATCGAACGTTCGTACTTGGCTGGGATCGAACCTGAGGTCCTTTCTACTGCAGTCACGTACGTTGCACAGTAAGCCACTTGCGGCCTTATATTTCGAAACTTTATTTTTTAAATTAAGTACTGCAAGTAAATTAATAATTGTAAGTTTAACTATAAATGAGTGTTTATAGCATGATACATAAATCCACGTACGAGATAATAATATAAAGAGTTTATATTATTATTTCGCACAATAATTTATGAAACTCTGTCAGATAAGTTCTATTACATTAGATATTGAAACTCCGAAGTATTCTGACGAAATCATAAGCGAATAACATCAAGGTAATTCGAGATTTTAGGACATCAAACACACAGAGTATTTTGATAATGCTTTCACAGAGTATTTTGATAATGCTAGTAATTCTGGTATCACATGGGAGAGTTGCATTTTTGTAGGTTAGTTTCATTTTGGACTTGTTTTACTGGATTGAACTTATTTGTAATTATTGATCAGTTTATTTCTTTTTCATTGTACCTATTATTTCTGGCTATATTTCATATTCAGTTATTTTCTCGGTTATTTTTCAGGAGCCTAATAAATGCGTGAATTCTCTTTGCATGTAATAATGGAATGCAACATATTTTTATTTCAGTAGTTGGTATGAATTTGCTGGTAGGTAGATGCTATTAAATTTGGTTTTCTGGTAAGTTGGTATCAAATTATGATAAAATAAAATGTGTTGTCTTTTTCAACTTAAAATTGATTGATGGGCATTTTTTAGTGCACGTGTAAATAAATGATTAAAGTTCTTTTCCGCCACGTTGACAAAAAGTCGAGATATCGTCAATGTGCCTCATGATAAGACATTGTTTTTTAATATGTCTGTTGTTGGAAATATTGGTACATATTTCTAGAAGAACAGCTTCAGCTAGCACTTCGGAAAGTGAAGATCTCACTGCTGCACCGGGTTTTATTATAATTATTTTTTTTTGCCTATCAATGTTTTTTGGCAACATGGCGACAATGACATGTACACTTGAAGTCAAAACATCCAAATAACTCCTCCTTAGCACTCTTTGTGCAGAGTACTTTCTAGACATGTGATTTCGTTTTGGTTAAAAATACCACAGACTTGTGTCATTTGTGTCTTAACCAGTGAGCAACGGTTGCGATGATTTCACCCAAAGTCATTCGGTGTTAATTGCATTGCATAAATATTTGGCCTACCGAACTCTTCCCTTTCCCCGAAGCAATAGAATAATTCTATTTGTGCATCATACGCAGAATAATATATGGTTTCATGATGATGTGCAAAAATATGAGGCCGTCACGGTGGCGCAGTGGTCTTACAGATGACCTCTGCCTATTAGTTCCATAGTGGCCTGGGTTCAAATCCCAGTGAGTTTGTCTTACGTCACTGGCGCTCTCCCTTTCCTGAAGCCAATTACCCTAAATTAGGGACGGGCGACTGCTTATAGCCCGTTTAGATTCTCACGGTGGTCGTTAAACCTCTAATAAAAAAATGAGGCGAAATTTTCAATGATTTTAACCAAATTCAAGAGTCTTTGGCATTGTAAAACACAGCTGTGTTCTAGTTCTTCGTTCATTGGGATTGAATATGAAATCGGAAATTAATGCGCGAACAGCACACAGAAAGCAAATATGATATTGAAAATGTTACGTCAATGTAAAACTGGCAACACTTGGTTGTCATGGTCGCTCATTCAGGAATATTCAACTTAACGCAGGTTAAGATCTGTCTGACTGTATGGAAGAAGAATAAAATAAAATTTATGAACTAAAGGATTTACTAAATCTTTCTGAAGTATTTAAGTAAAACCCTTTCTTTTTTTTTTTATTGCAGGTTTAACCACCACAGTAAGCAACTCAATGGGCTATAAGCAGTTGATCGTCCCTAATTTAGGGTCACTGGTTCCTGGGTGGGTAGACAGCTAGTGCCGTAAAAACTAACACAACATTTATGCCTCAACGGGATTCAAGCTCGAACCCCTTTCGGATGAATGATCAGAAGCCATCGCTTGGACCACTCTATCTCTTTCTCTCTCTTTCTCTCTCTCTCTCTCTCTCTCTCTCTCTCTCTGTTTGTCTGTCCTTTCGTATGTATTAACAGTATTTTACGTGAAACAGGAATTGCAATGCTATGTGAGATGTGCAGATATTTTTTGGAGTGCGGCAAATTACCAGAAAAAGCAAGTCGGCGAACACTTGATGCACAATGTAAGACAATAAGTTCTTAAAAGCGGCTTTTCGACCTGCTGCAACGTGGCATTGGATAGTATGTGGCATATCGAAACTCCTCCGTAAGTTCCAGGAATTCCGTCACTATTTCTTGAATGCCTTGTAAACCATCATTTCTCGGTGAGACTATCACTATCCTTGAGAACAAGGTAATTGGAAGAGAAAGATGGCATTAGTAGACGATCAGTTCCTAGTGAGACGCCAAGAAAACTTCAAAATAAGACATACAATTAAGTGTCCTTTTCACACGGTCACCAATGGAATCTGTGACGTAAGCTTCACGCAACCTACAACACAGAAATTTATGGTACACAAAGTGTTACAAACACGGTCGAAAGTATTAACATTCAAGTTACGAATTGTCTAAGAATTGCAGCTTGATGACCGTTCAAATTGCTTGGTATTGGTAGTGGCAGACGTATCCGCAAGAAACGCACAAGAACATGAAGGATCACCAGTTGGAATTTTTTCTGAGTGTTTGTGCTAGGATGAGTTTTAGCAAAATTTGCCCAAGAAATCAGGATTTTGGAAGACGGTTCATTAGAAACTGCTATTCTAAAAATGTATGGTAAATGTTCTGGTGAGGATGTGCAGAGGTTAAACATCTTATCTGCCCCTAGTTAAGCACTGGAAAATATATTTAAGCGTTTACCAACGTGTCTAAATTCTGTGTTTTCCCTAGCGTTGTTTTAAACAGAGTTTTATTACCAGTCCTTCCTTAAAAGGTACAGCACGTTTAAGTCACGGTGATTATTCATGAACACCCGTTGTTGTAGTCCCTATCACGTTAAAGATGTTAGCACTATGGACTGACCAAATGATATTATTAGTTCCATTGAATATCTGTTCATTTGAGAGTTTCCTCACATCAGGAACACATGTGGCCTAAGTTGCCGGTGCTCTCAATTTGACTGATCTTTACAAATTCCTTATTATAGTTTCTATGAGCTGTAGGGCTTTAATAATCAACACCGACTGCATCGCATACCATGCAACAAATCATGCAATTTGAAAAATAGGCCAGCTTCTGAGAATAAGCAAGTCAGGAGATTAAAGAAAATAATTAAAAATCCTGTGAATTCTCCACTGAAGACATTTTTCCATATTTTGTCCTTAGTACTTTATTGTTAAACATTTTGATATAAAATAACTTAAGCTTCTGTCTTGTGTTAAGTGCCCGGGGTTTGTTTCTTATATGACAGGTGAAGGAAAAAATTCGCCTAGTTACCCGTATGCTAAATACTCTGTTTAGTCATCCTCTCTCGCAGTAAGTCCTCCTTAACGGACGTTTCGGAATGTGGCACACCTTCATTTAAATGACAGTTTTGTAATTCCCAATTCTGAATTTTCGGTACTGGATGAAAAACACTTCTGAAACCATATTTTGTTCGATAAGTCGAGTGAAACAGAAAGTACCTTCGCCTTGTAATTTTGCAAACAGCATGTATGTGTTCTGTTCTACCGGGTTTAGCACTTATTCGGACCTTTCGACGATTTCCTCGCCGACTCTCTTTCAACGTTCTGGAAAGAAAATTACATATATGATTTCCATGAAACGTTTCATTTATATATCGCCGAATACATAATGGTAATTTGTCATTCCACTCACTCAGTTTACTCCATAAGGCACGAAAGCTTATATTGTAAATAACGTTTTTGCAAAGACTAAAGGAGTGATTCTTGTATCAAGTGGGACATTGTCGGGCTACGTGAGGTAAGGAGAAGAGGAGATCTCAATGAACTGAAAAACGGACATCTCTTCTACCATCGTGGGACAGATACAGAACTAGTGGTGTGGATTTACAATAAACAAGAAACTGAAGGATAAAGTTGTAGAAGTTGAAAGTTCCTCTGACAGAGCTGCACGACTTATTATCCAACTCTGCAGAAGATACAAGCTTGAATAATATATATGGCTCAGATTATTCAAGCTTATTCAACCACCACGAGTCATCCTGAAGAAGAGATTGAAGAATTGTATGAGGAAATTCGTCATCTAAATAACAAAAATAAGCAGCACTTGAAGATCATTATGGGAGATTTTAATGCAGAAATAGGGCAACGGCAGCGGAACGGAACTTCAGTAGGTAAATTCTGCCACGGTAACACAAACCAGCGTGCAAATACCCTCGTAGAGTTGGCAGAGGCAGAAAGGTTTTTGATCATGAAGTCCTTTTTCAAGAAAAAGCCGGAAAGGAAATGGACATGGAAGCATCCCAATGAATTGACAAGTGAAATTGATTTTATTATGGGTAAAAAGAAATTTGTTATGTAAGACTGCAGTCTACTGAACACGTTCAACACAGGTAATGACCATAGAATGGTAAGATGCACCTCAATACTAAATAAGAGCATGGCAAGCTCATGCAACAAACAAAGCGTATTGACATGACCAACCTTAAAAAACATCCTAATACTTTCAAATTTGAACTGAAGAACAGAATCTCAGTTCTAGAAGGTCTAACGTCTGAAAAAGTGGGCATTTCTGAAGTTAACAGAAAATTAATTAAGGCTCTTATGGAAACAGAAAAAATAGCTGGTACTACGAACAAGTTCCATATGAACAAATTATCAGAAAAGACCAAAATTCTTACGCAAAAGTGAAGAGAGATGAGGGTAATTAAAGAAGATGTGACTTTCAAAGTAGAATTTATAGAGCTACGCAAGACAGTACGAAAAAGTACCACTGAAGACGTAAGAAAATTCAACTGTGAACTGGTGAGGAAAGCAATTAAAAACAACCAAAGCCTGAAGAGAGCAAAGGGACATTTGCGTAAGAGAAGAAAACAGATTATCTCTCTAGGAAAAGAAGGTGATTCTTTAACCAGAAACAGAGACGAAATTTCGACAAGAGTGAAATATTTCTACTCAAAATATAAAAAAGGGATGATACATGTACCCCAGACTTTACGAAAAGTACCAGTACCAGAGTTCTTCCAGTCCTCCCAGCAGAAGTTGCACATACAATCAAGAACATGAAACTGGGGAAAGCTCCAGAAGATGAAATTACGGTAGACACCATACAAGAAACCAGTGGAGCATTTGAAGCAATACTGCGGAAGTTTTCACTCTGTGCCTTAATGAAGGGAAAATTCCTGAGGATTGGAACAACGCTACAATGATCTTGCTACATAAAAAAGGTGACATTGAGGATCTCAGGAACTACAGACCTATCAACGTCCTATTAGTGGTTTGTAAACTCTTCACTAAAGTTATTTCTCACCACTTATAGGTGACACTGGGCATGGCTCAACCGAAAGTACAAGCTGGATTCAAGAGGGGCTACATCACTATAGATCATATGCACATACTGAGATATCTAATTGAAAGAGCGAGGGAATATGAACTTCCGTTATGCATGGCTTTTAGCGATTATGAAATGCCTTTGATTCGGTGAAACCATCAGCAGTTACAATGGCTTTGAAATCTTGCGGTATTGAAGATGCATACATTAATATTATCAATAACATCTATGAAAATGTAAGTGTAAAGAGTCGGCTATTTGGGAATACAGCACCCATAAAAATTGGACAGGAAATCAGACAAAACGACACTATATCTCTCAAACTCTTTAATGCCACTTTGGAAAATGTCTTTGAATCACTAAACTGGGAAAGCAAAGGAATAAAGGTTAATGGCGATTACCTAACTCACTTTCGTTTTGCTGACGATGTAGTCATTTTTGCAACTATCCCATCAGAGCTGCAGAGTATGATCCAGGAACTTGCTGGCAAGAGTAAAGAAGTGGCACAAAAAATTAACTTTTAGAATAGAAAAGTGATGTTTAATGCTTTTACAAGAAATGGTGATTTATCGATTGATGGGGAAAAGCTGAGAATAACCAATACCTTCATTTATCTTGGACAGCAGATAAGAAGTGAAGGTTACATTGATGAAGAAATTAATCGGCGTATAAATATTGCCTTGAGAGCTTTTGGAAGAAACAGTATAATTTTCAAGAGCAATACATCATTATATCCTAAACGAAAATTGTTTGATCAATGCATCCTTCCAGTGCTTACATATGGTGCAGAAACGTGGACCTTAACGAAAAGAGACATACAAAGACTGCAGACAACTCAAAGGAGCATGGAGAGGTGCTTGCTATGTGTAACTAGGAGATATAAGAAGAGGAACTACTTGATCAGGAAAATGACAAGACTGGAAATTATCATGATCAGATTAAAATCCCTAAAATGGCAATGGGCCGGACATATTGCCAGAAAAATGGACCACAGATGGACAAGTGAAATTTTAGACTGGATTCTAAGAGACAGGAGAAGATCCTAAAGAAGACCACGTGGGAGGTGGGTGGATGAAATTCGAAGAATGCGGGAGTAACATTGAGGAGACTGACTGGCACAAGGCAGACCTTTGTGGAAGAAACTTGGGGAGACCTTCGTCCAGCAGTGGAGTGATGATTATAGATGAATTACATTCAAAGAACATGGCATTGAAGTTTTTCTCCCAAAATTGTATTCCTTATATTAATTAAAAAATTTCTAAACTCAGTTGAACGCAATAAAACTGGGTGAAAATTCATAAAGGCGTATAATTTGTTACACAACTTTCAAACGAAAAAAATAGCTATATTGAATTGTGCTGATCGAGTGGAAGATTATCAGATCATCAATTAAAATATTCATGATGTGACTGAAAAGTCAGAACCAAACACTATTTGCATGGTAACGTGAGGAGAGTAGGAGAAAAGACCAATGTTTTGAATGTGCAAGAATTGCTCTTTCAAGTCAATCAGAGGCTCGTGAAACTCATTTAGGACTGAACCATGAGTTAGTTAATTAAAAAATCTTTTGATCGTAATCTCCTCGAGGATTCATTCGAAAGACAATATACCTTGAAAGAATAGTAAAGAAACACCACACAACTCTGCAGATGGCTTTGGAAATGGGCATTATAACAATAGAAGAAAGATATGTGAACAGAAAATAATAACACTATGCACTTCTTTGTAGAGTCGACTGAGAATATATAGAGAAATTAATGAAATCATGATAACGGCAGGTCTGTTGGAACACCATCAAAGAGCTGGATGTGACATCTTGCAATGGGGGATATTTTGTTTTTATTGAGAAAATCCGCTGAAACCTGTGTTCTTTAAAGTCACATCCGTGGTATAGTGATTGTCGTAGTAAACCATGTGCACTTTGCAATTTTGCACAGTTATCCAGTTGGTGAACTAGAAATAACTTTTGAGAAAAACTTGCGGTATGTTCTCTAGGTTTGCCTGATATAATACAGGGAAGTCCTGTATCGATAAAAATTTATAAGTGTATGTACTTGTAAACGCATATGTGCCACATTACATACAAGGTTATTTTTAGTATTTTATTGCTAAAATATGTTTTATATAAAAAAATTTAAGATTTGCTCAGTTTGATTTCATCCTTCTGTTTAAAGGCAAAACGCCCTTCAGTGGGTTTTGACACAGACCAAGGCTTTCTCTTACATTCAGGTTCCTAAATTATATCTCTCCATATTTTAATGGAAAGCGGCTGAAGATACCCAGAATACAGCAACGTACTTGTCAATACTGGCAATTCAAAAACCCATTTCCATGTATTAACACAGATGTCCCTGTTACAATATAAGCCCCGTAAGGTGTTCATTTCCTATCTACACCTAACATGCTTTAGTCAAAATTCATCCATCGGCTCTAAAGGTAAAATATGTTCATTATTTGTTGTTAAAAATTGAACTGTGTACATTTACATAAATTGCCGGAGAGGCACTAGTCATTTGCAATGAATTAAATAATTTGGTATTTTCTAATATTTTAATAAAAGTTTGTAATTTGCTGGCATTATTTTTCAATACAGTGCAAAAATTTTAATAAAGCGACATGCTTATTTATAATTTTTTGGAAATGCTTTTTAAGATGGTTCTTGCTAATATAATGGTTCTATTTTTAAACTTGTCGGTATTCCCGCATAGGTAACAACATTCTGTATATCTATTTCTTTTTTATATTGAACCGCATTAGAGCAACGGTACTTCAATTGTTGGAATTGCTTGATGAATTCATCCCCGAAACTTTTCCAAAAGAGTCTGTCCTTATAAAGTCAATTTGGTTTCTAAGGATTGATTTTAAAAAAGTGTAGAGAGCAACCATTTGGTTTAATATATTAACTGCTAGTTTTGTGCTGTTACGTTTAAACATTATTTAAGATTTTTTTATGAGGAAAATCAATGGTGTTTTCGCTTTAAAGTCTTAAAATATGTAGTTGGAACGTACGCCACATGGGGATACACACAATTTATTTCTATATTGCTTCAATTTTTGACGTTCCCGAAATATTTCCGAACACTAAATGAATCGTGAATTATATCATTTCATTTTTTCTTTGCTTCATCGAATTCCACATTTATATCGGTAATTTGTTAGTCATCGAACAGAAGCAAAACAACCTGCAGTATCGTTAAAGTGCGGATTTATAAACTTTTAGTTCATTATTTGTAAAGTAATTTTATTTCATTGGGTTAGCAGCAAAGTCATATAAATTTTAACACCATTACTTTGGCTTTTGTTTTAATGGTAAACTGTAAATAAACAAGAAACCAATAATTAAGAGTAATTTAGTAACTATAACTGAATACGTTTACCATATTGACAGGTATTTCAATTTAATTATTGTCGAATCTGTTTCTTACTAAATGCACACATTGTGAAAATTTTCAGTCCCCTAACATTTCCTACGATTTCTTTAGCTCCCATCATATTAATTCGTGATTGGTCCATATTATTAAGTAACTGCGTCATATGACAGCAGCAGCAAAGGCTTATAAGGTTTAGATAGAGATTACCAAAGATTTGCAGAGATACGTGATTTGCATTTTCTCTATCTATCATTAAAGTCAAAAAGCGTCGCTCACCATTGTCCAGAGGACAAAAATAGTGATTTTTAACCCAGAATGATAGCCCCGAAGGAAAAACAGACACACGTTTCACGTCAGTAAGATTGCTATCCATAATGTGATCTTTTAATTTCAAGATCAAAATGACCGGATATTTATAATTTCAAGATGACCGGATAGTTAGCGATTGAAAGACGATTTACTGTCAGAGAAAAACAATTCCTCAAGTTGACAGCTAAACAGCCATTCGATAACTCTGTTAAGAAAGTTCTCATTTTCAATTTGGTTCATTGATCATTTCAAATCATGTAGTGCTAAAACAGTGTTCAACGAAATTTCAGGATGAAGTGATAAAAATTTCACTTGAATTTTTAATGCATCAATGGTTTCTGAAAAACCCTGCTGACACAACTTACAACTGAAGGAAATGCCAGTGTGTAAATCAAAGTATAAACTGTTTGTGGAACTCATCCATAGAAGAATGAAACTGAGCTGAAGATATTTCCTGAAGTTCCCCAAAATTTAATCCTGCTGCAGTAAAATATTTTAATCCT
Source organism: Macrothele yani (assembly GCA_039090855.1). NCBI lineage: Eukaryota > Metazoa > Arthropoda > Arachnida > Araneae > Macrothelidae > Macrothele > Macrothele yani. Next base: position 156,460,863 of record CM077034.1, on the reverse strand, counting down.
AATTCATGGTAATTCGGAGAATAATGCGCGACTAAAGTTACTATGAGTGTTTCATTGTTTTGTTTGAATTTAAGTTTTAATTTATTCTACGATATAGGTAACCAACATTGCGTTTCTATTTGGACTGTTTGTAGTGTTTCAGTAAATTAAAACCTTTGAAGATATTTTCCGGAGAAAACTTTTAAACAATAACAACGAATAAGGTCATTCATAGCACTATTTCGTTGTTAAAACTTAATATATATTTATCTGAACACAAATCTTTAGTTGAATTATGTATGTAATTATGCAGAGATTTTCTGAAAACGAAGCCTTTGAGTAGGCTTCGTTTGTAAACTTCAGGTAGGGTAGGGAATTTCAATGGAATCCAGACTTTTTGGCATTCAGTTATGCGTAAATGTCGACAACGCCCATTAAATAAAGTAATGCCTACTCGTAATTCATAAAGTTTAACTGAGCAGTTATGATGGTAAAATTGCTGTGTAAAACATATATATGCGAGAATTCAAAATTTAATGTAACTTCTCTAAACAATTTTTTCGGCATGGAGCTCAGGTGCAATCGATATCATTTTTGGGTCCGTCGTTCTGCTCCGGGAGTGCAATAGATGGAGAATTTCCTAGGCTGACATCATACAAAATAGTTTGCTGTTAAGCAATGCGTAAATGAAGCAACAAAGGACATCTTGATGTTACTCTAGTAAAGAACCATGCAACTCTCCGTCTAGGTATATTTTCTGATTATTGGAGGGTTAGCACAAGTACCACACTGCACTGAGTTCTTTAGTTCACCCTCTGTCTGGATTTAAATGCGATTAGTGCGAGAGCTTAAAGCATCCCCCCAGTTAGTTCAGATTGAGAAGGTAACCAGAAGTTCATAATATCGCCAAGTCCCGGTTAATTCTTATTGTGCATTACGGCTCACGCGGTTGTGCGGATTTTTTTTATTCGTTCGAATCTTAGCTAATGCCTTTATGAATATGTTTGCACTGAACGAAAGAATCCCTCACCGTCTTATTGAAAGGAATAAAATGTTTCTTTTCAATAAAACGGTGTAGTGAGACCCCTTCAAGATGTGTCACTCTGGAATACATTTCCTTAAAAAAACCCTGAAATTTTCCCTGAAACGACAACGTGTCAGACATCGAGCTGAACTGATCTACGATATCATGTGTGTTCCCAAAATTCAAACGGCGAGACAGTAGTTTGCTCAAGAACGTGCTGTGATTAATTTGTGATGATCACTAGTTTAATTGTAGAATGGAGCTCCAGCTGCGTAGCAGACATCCAAATGAGATGCAGAACGGAGATTTATAATGTCGTCAAGAAGAAGATGCAGCAAATTCACTTAGAAAACTGGAAATATAAGAATACATTTATTTCTGAGAGGCACATATTTCCTTGATTTTTAAATAAGACATACTTGAATAGACAGGGTGTATTTATCAATCAGTTGTGTAATTAAACCCTGGGAACTTATGCATCGACCTAACACATCTGCGTAAGATATTTGATTTTGCTCAATGTTTCTTTACTCCAAATCCAAGTCATTCCTTATTTCTCAATATTTTAGTAATTGTTATTTTCCTTTCTCTTCATACTCTACTGTCATACCCAAATCCCAGCTTTAATTTTGGAAAATCTTCATATTCGGAAATACAAATACGAAAGGATTTGACCTACCGGAAAAAGTAAAACGATAAAGCAAAGTACAGGTAAAACGTATTTAGGTCGTACGACCAAAATTCGTACAATTTATAACTTCAATCTATTATAAAAATAATTAAAACTACATCTTACTTCAATTTAGTTTTTTTTAAATTTCAATTTAAATCCACTTCTTTTCAATTCTTAGCAGGCTTCTGGGTCAAACAACGTAGCACTGAGTTGTTTCTCGCAAATTCACGATGTCGTCAGCTCAACGAATGGGGATTAACGAGTCTCTATTAATCTTTCTGTTTTTATCTGACGAGTTCAATGATTGAGAGACCAACTGGAAGAAGGCAAGTAAGAATTCCTGAGACATAATATCAAACCTCCAGTTGCGGTTTTGCGAGTGCAATGTCCTCGTAAATCTGAGCTTGTTTGCTTTCAATTTCATATACATTATCAATATTGCCGTGTGTACCTTTGACATCGGAGAAATTTAAAAAGTTTAAACTGTTGATGCTTTCGCAGAATCAAAGCCTATCGAGAGGCAATCAAAGTCTTTTAATCAGGATTCTTTCCTTTATTGAGAACGATATAATTAAAATATTTTAGGTTTGCAGTTTAAATTCGAGAAAAAATATGATATATATTTAGTATTATGAAACTTTCTTCACTTGTGCTAGTTGCAGTTATCATTAGCTAGATGTCTTTACAAGGCAATAGGGACATGCAACAACTCTTGCGGTCTGTCGGTTAGCTTTGGATATTTAAAAACCACACCATAGTGCGTTCACAGACGCATATTTGTGTTTGGAAGAAACTTAGTGTAATATTGAACTAAATGTTAAAGATCGAAGTACATGTTGGCTATACATACGCTTAAGAAAGATTAATAAAGACAAGATAATTACAGTATTAACCCAAGTTTTGTCGAATCTGCGAGTGACGGCGGGCGTTGTGGTGGAGGTTGATATCGTCATGGAGGCTAAAACTTCATATCCCTTGATGATGATCTCTGAAAGGCAGGGATGCAGCTTTGTCATTATCATCAAAAAACGTCAGGGTTGGTGTGTTGTTGCAAATGTATGTATCTCAAAAACAGCAATATATTTTTTAACGTACATTCTCGCCGACAATTTAAACAGACAATAACTTTCTACAAAATATTTTTTGTTTATCGCCATTGACTGCCGTATCATTGATAATCAGACAACTCTGAATTGACAGTAAAGTAGTAGGTAAGCAAGCACCATTTTGCAGACCGAAGTATAGATATGCGCGCAGAGCTATGCTGATACGGCAGCATGCTTGTCTTTGAAATTTGCGTTGATCTACAGAATGAACTTATATCCTGCTCAGATAAACAACACCGTGCAAATAAGAAATGAACCCAATAATTTCATTTTAGTTATATTAGGCGTACCTGGGTTAGACGTTGGCGGTTTGATGTGCGAACAACAATGGGCTAAGAACAAATATGTCACAGAACGATCGAACAAAGCTCTGAAGCTAACAGGACGTGGTAGAAGAACCTTCCAGAATTCCGCCGAAGAGAAGTTTGCATGTGAAGAAGCGATCCAGCGGAAAAAACTTTCAACGTTACAGAACCATTAACTTAGGGTGGGTATAGATTCCACGGGTGAAGTTCTAATTTCAAATTCTTACCTCGCATTATAAATGAAAATTTTCACGATATCAGTTTTCTGAAGACTTTACACTTGGGTCTCTATAGATACGAATGAGCCTCCAAGTATTTTGTAAGTCTACTAATGTAAGCTGATTAAGCAGTTGTGAAACCACATAATCCTACTAAACGGCGAAGTGAGGGCAACCTGTGTCAGGCTATGTGTTAAAAATATTATGATAGATAACACATTCAGAAGATAATAAAATATATATTTTGAATATATTATTAAAAATTGTGTTTTGATTTTTTAGTGTCCTGTAGTAACGTTTACTTCTTTTGTTTCGGAATGTTAATCCATAAACATAGAAATAAAAATGAATTACAAATTCAAAAAAAAATTAATACCGTAAAAACTAAATATGTGTAAAATAATAAAGTAATATTCAGTGAGTCATATATTGTACCGAAAAAACAATGCCTGAAATAAAATGTAGCAACATGTCGTTTGATTTCCCAGACTTGATCCAAATACCATAAAGACGAGAAGGTCCTTTTCAACGAAACTTGAAGAGCGTAAAACGGATGCAAAAAAATAACGGGGTCCCAACTGCACTGTGAAGAGAAGTATCAAATAATGAGGCAAATCGACGCTGGTGCAAAATCTACGTATTGCCACAACAACCGCTAAGGAAGACTATAGATTCACTGCTGGACAATTGCTAAGGACGGATCATAAACGGCTATATAGCGCATAAAAAAGTAAGTGTGGTTGGATGCCAAGTGAAATAAAATAATGTCAGAATGCCAGGACATTACAAGAAAGACAATTTATTGTGCTCTGAAATCCAGAAGGCTTTGGAACGTGTTCAAGGGACAAACAGGCCATTTTGTGCAGAATACGTAAACGTGAAAAAAATGCAATTACCGTCCGCAGGCGTTCCGGCGTAAGATGTAAATACGGGAGATGGCCACCATGGAGGGCGATGCAAGATTCCACACGTCGTGTCATGCTTTGCGCAACATTATCAAGCAGCTGTTGGAGTAATTTATCCTATTCCTCTGTCAGTGCATGGATGAGGATGTCCTTGTTTATAGGAGGGCATTGGCGACCAGCAAGACTCCTCCCAAAAGCAACCATAACATTTTCAATGGGATTCAGATCTGGAGAACGTGCTGGCCATACGAGGCGCTGAATATCCTCGCTCTCAAGACACTCCTGGACAGCGACTGTTCGATGACATGTAGCGTTGTCGTCCATGAAAATGAATCTGTCACCGACAGCACCACGGAACATGTGAACATGAGGTAGCAGAACATTATTAATGTATCGTTGGACAGTCATAGTCCTAGTTCGAAGCACATAGAGGGACGTACGGCCATTGATCATGATGCGAGCCCATACCATGACACTACATGTCGGATATCGGTCCCTTTCCTGTATGTTTGCTGGATAATATGCAGTACCACTATCACGCCAGATCAGTTGTCGTCGACAATCAGACGATAGACTGTATCTGCTCTTACCTGAGAAGAGGACAGCAGACCAGTCGTTATCAGTCCAATTGCGATGTTGATGGCACCATTGCAAATGGGCGGTACGGTGACGTCAGGACAATGGGATGTACACAACAGGACGGCGGGCGTATAGTCCTCCTTCATGCAAACGTCTGGCAACATTTTTTTCGGGAGAGCCGCTTGCCGGTAACAGCCATAAACTGATTTGCTACCTCACTAGCCGTGCTGCGCCTGTGTCTTTTTGTTGATAGCACTATGTACTGATCTCCTACATGTGTCGTACTGCGAACACGACCTCCCGTGACATTTGCTACACTCTCCATTTGTTTGAAATGATTACCAAAGCCTTGAAACAACACCGTGGCTGACGTCGAACTCCCTGGCAACATCTGTTATTTTTCGCCCTTCTTCAATCTTGCCAATAATACGGCCACGCGTAAAATCATCTAGGTGATGTCGTGAAGACATACTGAAAATTGTAAGTTCGTCAATTGATTCTTTCCTTTTCAACTTTGCGTTTGAGCAACAACGGTCAATACGTGTCAAATCCTTTATATCTCTTATCAGCGCTATGACGTCACGAACAATTTCGGCATTCCAAAATTTGCATACGCACAACACGTCTTACTGTATCACGCACTTATGCTAATTTTCACATCTTCCTGCCTCCCATTTTATGGTTGCTATCGTTGCTATTGTTATCCGTCCTTAGCAATTGTCCGGCATTGTATTATATCTCACAGTGAAAATGCAATTTTTTTGTATTGATATATCTACTACGTGAACCGATTACACTTCTTGGGTGAAAATGCAGTTGCATTTCATTAAAAAGTAACTATATTGAATATACAATGAGGGATATCAGTTTAATGTTACTGCATGTGACATTTGTTTCATTCGCTTGAATTCTCTGCTTTATTTATGATCTTGAGAGTTTAGTCTATGCTGTTGTAGTCCCTTGAAAGAGTGTGCCTGGTAGATCTTGTATAATCATTTCACACCTGTAGAAACCGGATAATCTTCAGAAATATTTTACTTATTTCTTTCTAATTAAGTCTTGTGCATCGAAAGTAATTCATATTTTTTTCTTTACTTTGAACGTCTCTAGAACATTTTGGCAAAAACGATTTCTACTAGAAAATTTCAGCAGTCATCTATTATTCCTAAGCCCAAATTTTTTTGACTTGGTTTGTATGTTCCTCAGTTCCAAAAGCACAACTGCCAAACTGTGGTTCTTCAAAAGGGAACAAAAGTTCATGCGGTCAACTCTTCCTCGCCTTGTACGTGCGCGAAGAATAAGGATCATGTTCTTGGAGGCGACATATCATCATTTACATATGAATTTCGTGAATTGGAGAATTGTTTGAAGTACTCTTTGCCTGATATCAGCATATGTTCCTTGTGCCTGATATCAGGCACAAGTAACATATTAGATGCCCAACATGAGAAGAACCTGAGCTCTTTAAAAGATTTTCAGGAAATTCCATCTCAAACATTTGATCTACCGTTTGATAGCAAATCTTCTCGCTGCCAGTACAGAGAAACAATTAAAACTCTGAAATTAGGTCTAAAATTTGGTTTTTGATGTTTTTCTAATCGGAAGCATATTGTTCCTGTGCTTGAAAGTTTTATTTGAGGGATCCTTGAGTAACACTAGAATTTGCTGCGATAGCTATACACGTTTCAGCTAAGAGACGTTTCATACGGTAGGATTTCTGTAAAACTGAGCCAGACTCATGAATGTAATCAGAGATCTTATGACACCCTTTTCCATTCGTAAACACCAGCTGCCCTGATTTATGGCCAATGCAAGTTGAAGCTACTTCTTCCTCAGATGCCTCTGAAACATAACTCGAGGACTCCATAAGCATTAAATAAATCATAAAGAGACAGCTCCATCGTGATAACGTTAACATATAAATCAGAGCAGCTGGCGCTCAAGGATGCACAAGAGTATCATAAGAAGATCACAAATTACATTCAGGAGTCTGCCTCAGTTTTACAGCAACCCTACAATCTGAAACGTATCATAGCTGAGACGTGTCACAGGTAAAGAGGATGTAAACAGAAGAGCGAAAATGATAGCATTACATTCTTGTCTCCTTGGTGCGGCACATGCACCTCCCGGCCCTACACTTCCGTGTATAAATGGTATTATACTGATACGAATACCGGGCTGATGGCACCAAAATGTTACGAAAGTTGGTCATTATCCCACCGATGTCAATTAATTTAACCACCGTAGCCGAGCAATTAGTATGTTTCTTCTCTATATATATTCGCAGTATGCGTCGTTGTAATATTTGTCAATGTACCGCCGTCCTGCATGAAAGGAAACCAACGGTAACAGCATCCAAGGAAGTTCGACAGTAAAAAACAGAATATTTAAGAAGCTGGCTATTTAAAACGAAATAAGGAACATATCCCGGCAGAGGATAATCCACATGTGCGTGTTTCTTTTTGTTTTTGTTTTGTTTAAATCATCTACATTTCGCATATTATTTTAGAGTACTAAATTATATTCAAATCAAATCAAATGTGGTCTTATACAACACAACAGTTTATCTTCGATGATACGGATTTCAACATATTCTGAGCAAACTTTTGTCAAAACATATTTCAAAATGTATGCAACCGGATTAACACGAAATACACTTTTCACGTAACTGAGAACTATTTACTGGATTTTGGAGAATATTTAGCTTATTTGTGTCCTATAATCTTTAGATGATAAATCGCAGATAGCACAGCTTCTCAGCAGTGTATCGCAATCGACGAAAATGGGTTAAGGTTGTGACTGAACGAATTTGACCGTGGATGCGTTGTCGGCTCCAGACGGATGGGTTATTTGACCTCGTAAGTTGTGAGAATATTAGGGTTCCCGAATGCAACACTATGACGACTGTATCACGAGTATACCATTGTCGGACTTACCAGCGCCCAGAGAGCAAGTGGTGGCCGACCAAACGCCCTTGATGACGGAGTCCACATAAATTTTCCTGGCTCGTACAGACTAACTGCTTGGCAACGGCAGCGCATATCACATCCTGGCCAAATGTCTGAGGTCCAAGCAGTTTCAGTTAGCGATCGGTACTGTGCACGCAACAAGCACCTAAACCACAGGAGCCGATGCCCTGCTCTCGTGAAAGTGTGCACTATTTATCATCGGGCATTACGCCTTGCCTGGTGCCACGGACATTAAAACTGGACCTCTACAGAGTGGTACCGGGTCGCATAAACAGATGAATCCAGTTTTCAGCTGTACCGAGCAGACAGGAGAGTATAAGTGTTCGGTCGAAGCATGTCCCCGTCGTGCTGGTTGAGCTTTGTTCAAGGCTGTTGTGGCTCTGTGGTGATTTGGGAAACATTCTCATGAAACACATTAGGACCTTTAGTGCTTTTGGACAGGATTTGAAGTGCTGCGCTTTACCAGCATGTACTGGCTGATCTCCAACATGTTGTTATGGCCTTTGTGTACCTTGCTGTCGATGGTCTGCTTAAGCAAACAAGGCGCCGCCCTACTGGGCTGCAACCAGAAACGCATGTTTCAAAGAACTCACATCTGAGTTTAGAACCATCCATAGTGGCCCCAGTCGCCGGACTGAAAACCTCTGGAAGTTTTACGTGATGTCGGGGAACGAAAATTCAGATCCATCGATTCTGGACTTCGTCTCATGAGGAGTCCTGGAGAATGCTGCGAACATTATGGCTGGTATTACCTCCGGAAAATTTCCGTCATCTGGTGTAGTTATACCACTGCCTGTATAGGCGGTTATGTGCCCTACAGGAGGGCCAACATGCCATTAGTTGAGATCTGTAATGTTTTGTCAATTGATTGTGTTTTCATTATACATTTCTTTCAAAAACGTAACTTTTCACTGTATTTTTTATCGTTTCCCAAGTATTCTTTGATATGTTGCCACCAATACAATATTAACATTTCTATGAAGCCAACCACATATTTTTTTCAGATTTTTCTTTAATCTAATAACTGAATGTAACTTTCATTTTCTTTTCCCATAAAAAAAGGAAAAAAAAAGATACGTGTTTCAAAAACAGTTTGTTTTGATACTTCCGAATTCCTCTTATCTGAAAATCGAGTTCGACTAATTTTTGTAAGTTCCACTTCATTGCTGTTTTGAATTATTCTGTATTCCAAGGGTAATTATTAAAGCATTTCTTGCAGCTGTATTTCCAAAGACGTTGTCTTGTAATGTCAAAAAGTGTTTAATTACGTTATTTGAACCAACTATTTTTTTTTCGGAACGTAAAACAATATTTGTACTATAGTTAATGGATTTTAAAGTTTTAGGTAATTTTGAAACAAATTCCTCATGTTTTGAGCCAAACATAATTCTAAAAAATTCCTCTTATGAAAATTTTTTTCAAAAATTTGTTTCTAATAATTTAATTCTGAACTAACAGTAACATATTTTCTTTCTGTAATAACTGCTTCTATCTGCAGTCAATTTTATTCGGAATAGCAATTTTCATTGGGAATTAAATTATTAATAATTATATAACCTGAATGTAATTGTGATCTTCTTATCATACTCTTCTCGAGATTTTGTCATCGGTTCTTTTTCAGTTATTACAGGGAAGCGACTTTTCAAATAACCTGTTAAGAAATGAAAATCTAAGACCATGGATGTTCATGATTTTTTGGAATCATGTGAAAATATGAAATAATTAGCTTATTTAATGATATTATACTGTTAATTTGTGCATACGCACTTGTCGCAGAACAAATAAATGGATTGTACAGATCTTCCCATTACAGGGTAAAAAAAAAAAAAAAGGTACCATGTGACAGGTGTGTAACGCGTTTGTCTATCGTTATCATTTCTTCATTATTGGTTATTACACAATTTTGAAATTTTAAAGTCTTTCGTTTTAGAAAAAGTGGAGGTTTCGTTTACCTACAATATTTATTTATACGTGCTTCTCCAGCTTTTATTTTACTCTTTTTTGGTTAAGGGTTTACCAACCACCCTGAGCGGATCGATGGGGAATAAGAACTCACAGGTGCGGAAAAGAATGGCATCTATGGGTAAGATTACAGCTTCAATCCAATTTCCGTTTACGAAAATTGTTGCCTCACTTTTCAAGCTGAAACACACACATGTATGAAAAAAAAATTAATTAAAAAATAACTTGGACACAGCTGATGTCGAAAAAAAGATGACGGGAGGTGACTTCACTTGTTGAAACTTCCATTTTGAGAGAAATTTGAATGACCGGAGATGAAAACGTATGCCTATAATAGGTGGGAACCTGCAGAAGTATTCCGAGGATATGGTTTCCTCTCTGCAGGAACAAAATAAAGGTTCTGACGGATTTCGTTTTTGTCTACAGAAGCAAAATAAAATTTGCGACGTGCGTCGCCCATCACCGTGATTCAGCGACGTGGTTTCACTTATTATGTTGGTGCGAATGAAATATCCGGCAAAGGTCCCCACACGTGGACGGCAAGAACGGAAAAGTAGGACAACTGATAATTCTCCTCGTCATCGGCACATAGTTGCCATCTGTCCACGAAGGCCATGATTCTGGAACGAAAAAAGTCTTGTGGCTGGGACCTGAAGATGTTATCAACTGCACGTTCAGCCTCGTTGTCTGGCGTGAACTGTTTTCCGGATAGGAAGTTATCCAGGCGACGAAAGAGATGATAATCTGTTGGAGACAAGTCCTGGGATTAGGCAGCAGGCAGTGCTTCATAGTCCAAGGCACTTAGTGTCAGCATCGTTGGTTGTGCGAAATGAGGGCGAGCGTTGTTCTGAAGCAAAAAGAACACCATGTCTGTTGAACAAAGCCGGTTTTTTTCTGCAGCAATTTCCATTCCATCTGTTGTAATTCAGCAGAATAACGATCTCAGTGATGTTTTGGACTCTTGACAACAAAATCCAATTAATTATCCTAGCTGTGGACCACCAAACAAGGAACACAATCTTCTTGGTGTGTAGGTTTGGCTTAGCATGATGTTGAGCAGGCTGTGCCTTGTTTAACCATTGTGCGGATAGCTTACGATTATCTTAAAAGACCCACTTCTCATCGCAGATGACGATTTCAGGTAGTAGAGGTTCCTGTTTATTCCTGGCAAGCAGCGACATTCAGACTTCCAAACGCCTGGTCGGTGTCACGTCAATTCGTCGCGTGCGTCAATTCGTCGACTACGTCAATTCGTCGACTACGTCAATTCGTCGCCTGCGTCAATTCGTCGACTACGACAATTCGTCGCGCGTCAATTCGTCGCATGCGTCAATTCGACGCATGCGTCAATTCGTCGCGCGTCAATTCGTCGACCACGACGATTCATCGCGCGTCAATTCGTCGCGGACAAATTCGTCGACTACGTCAATTCGTCGCGTTTACAGATTTTAGTTACATACAAAACGAATGCAGGAAAACATACGATTTCGAACGTCTTGCTCCCTGATCAAATTTATAAAGTTTGGACACGCAGACAGGATAGGAATATTACGTTTTTCTTTGGCACTAAAAATATTAGACGGTAAACGGTTTTTGGAACGGGGCAGGGCCCAGTTGGACAGAACCCCCATATACAAAATTTTCGTAAAATCTACAGTTTTCAATTTAGAACCACCAAATTTCGTATACTATCTCATGGTACTCTAACTTAGACGCTAGACGGTTTTTGGAAGGGTTGGAGCCCGCGGAGTCGGAGCTCCCCCCTCATAAAAAATTTCGTTAAATCTACAGTTTTCTTCTTAGAACCACCAAATTTGGTATACTATCTTACGGTACTCTAACTTAGACGGCAGATTGTTTTTGGAACGGGTCAAGGCCCGGGGGTCAGAGCCCCCCACATACAAAATTCTCTTAAAAACTACAGTTTTCAATTCAGAACCACCAAATCTGGTATACAATCTCATGGTACTCTAACTTAGACACTAGACGGGTTTTGGAAGGGGTTCGAGCCCGGGGGTCAGACCCCCCCCGAATAAAAACTTTTTCGTAAAATCTACAGTTTTCAATTTAGAACCACCAAATTTGGTATACTATCTCATGGTACTCAAACTTAGAGAGTAGACCGTTTTTGGAAGGGGTTGGAGCCCTGGGGTAAGGGTGCCCCTATAAAAATGCCGCGTAAAATCTACAGTTTTCAATTTAGAACCACCAAATTTGGCATACTCTCTCATGGTACTCTAACTTAGACGGTAGACGGTTTTTGGAACGGATCAAGGTCCGGGGTAAGACCCCCCCCACATACAAAATTTTCTTAAAATCTTAATTTTTCAATTCAGAACCACCAAATTTTGTGTCATGAAACTCTAACTTAGCGGGAGACGGTTTTTGGAAAGGGTCAGGGCTCGGGGTCGGAGCAATCCTACCCCCCCGTACAAAACTTTAAATTTTCGTAAAATCTGCAGTTTTCAATTTAGAACCACCAAATTTGGAATACTATCTCATGGTATTCTAACTTAGACTGTAGACGGTTTTTGGAAAGGGTCGGAACTCGGGGTTCAGAGCCCCCCCCCTTACGAAATTTCGTAAAATCTAATTTTCAATTTCCAACCACCAAATTCGGTATACTATATCATGGCAATCTAACTTAGACGGTAGACGGTTTTTGGAACGGGTCGGGGACCGGGGGTTAGAGCCCGCCCCCGTACAAAATTTCCGTAAAATACACCGTTTACAATTTAGAACCACCAAATTTGGTATACTATCTCATGGTGTTCTAACTTAGACTGTAGACGGTTTTTTGTAAAGGGTCGGAGCCCGGAGTTCAGAGCACCCCCCCCCATAAAAAAATTCGTGAGATCTACAGTTTTTAATTTAGAACCACCAAATTTGGTATACTATAACATGGTACTCTAACTTAGACGGTAGACGGTTTTCAGGACACGTCGGGGCACGGGGGTTAGAATGCCCCCCCGACAAAGTTTTTGTAGAATCTACATTTTCAATTTATAACCACCAAATTTGGTATACTATCTCATGGTACTCTAACTTTGACGGTAGACGGTTTTTGGAATAAGTCAAGGCGCGGGGGTAAGAGCCCCCACATACAAAATTTTCGTAAAATCTATAGTTTTCCCATTAGAACCACCAAATTTGGTATCATGAAACTGTAACTTAGACGGGAGACGGTTTTTGGAACGGATCGGGGCCCGGGCGGCAAGAGCACCCCCTCCCCCTAAAGAATTTTCGTAAAATATACCGTTTTCAACTTAGAACCACCAAATTTAGTATACTATCTTATGGTACTCTAACTTAGACGTAGAAGATTTTTTGAACGGGTCGGGCACGGGGTAAGAGCCCCCCCCACCACCACCATAAAATTTTTTCGTAAAAACTAGAGTTTTCAATTTAGAACCACCAAATTTGGTATACTATCTCATGGTACTCTAACTTAGACGCTAGAAGGTTTTTGGAAGGGGTTGGAGCCCGCGGGGTCGGAGCCCCCCCCCATAAAGAATTTCTTGAAATCTACAGTTTTCAATTTAGAACCACCAAATTTGGTATACCATATCATGGTACTCTAACTTAGACCGTAGACGATTTTCGGAACGGGTCGGGGCCCGGTGGTTAGATCCTTCCCCCATACAAAATTTTCGTAAAAACTACAGTTTTCAATTTGGAAAACCAAATTTGGTATACTATCTCATGGTACACTACCTTAGATGGTTGACGGTTTTGGGAACGGGTCAGGCACGGGGTCAGAGCCCTCCCCATAAAATATTTTCGTAAAATCTACAGTTTTCAATTTAAAACCACCAAATTTGGTATACTTTGTCATGGTACTCTAACTGAGAATGCAGGCGATTTTTGGAAACGGTTGTAGACAGGGGTTCAGAGCCCCCCCCCCCCTGCCAATTTTTGTAAAACCTACAGTTTCGAATTTAGAACTACCAAATTTAGTACACTACCTAATTGTATTGTAACTTAGACCGCAGACGGAAAGGGTCGGTGCCCGGTGTGAAGGGGGCCCATTCAAAATGTTCGTAAAAATTACAATTTTTACTCTTAAGAACTGCATCCCAATACAGCACTCCATTACCCCACCTACGGTCTAGGTTAGAGGCCGTAGATAACAATAAAGTGAAAAAAATATCCGGTTCATGGTGTATTAAAAACACAAATTAATAAACGTTAGCTTTCACCACCAACGGTTGCCTTATCAGGCAGAAATACAATGTAATGTAAATAATGTAAACTCTTTTTTTGCTTCGTATAATTAAATTAACTAAATCAAAAGATTTAAAATAAGTTTCCTGGAAATTTACGGAAATAGCTTTTTCATTCATTAACTTTCACCCGCTGAACTTGGTGATTTTAGAAATAGTAATATTTACCTGGAAATACCGGGTACCACTGCTAGTAAGAACTAAAGGTAATGTTACACTTTTAGTCAGGTACAAAACAATAATTAGAAAGCCCTAGGACTGGGCCTGTTTAGCAATTTTCAGTGTGCCGTGCTAATTTTCATAATGTTTTCATAGAAGTCCAAGATTTTAGCAATGCGCTTTTCTGAGGTTGGAACTATTAAGCAGACCCTAGGCCTAGAGATTTTTGATAGTTTTCAGTCCTCCGAGCTGATATTTATGTAGTTTTCATAGAAAATAAAATGAATTCTGTTTAAATGTTACTCGAGCACAAAACATTAATAGATACGCCCGAGACCTAGGCATATGCATTTATAGTAATTTTTATAATGCTGTGATTATATGAGGTTTGCATGACAAATCAATTTAAGAGTGTTACGCTTATCAAAAATTATTTAAAAGGCCTAGGCCTAGCGGCCAATAATTAGCATTTGGTGCCTAAGTGAAAGCGCAACATTATTAACTTGATTTGTTATGCAAACCTTATAAACACGACCACAGCGATTAAAAGTTACTAAAGAGTCCTTGTAAGTAATATTTTTTGACCGAGTGCAAATACAATTTACGAAATGTCAACAGGTCAAAATATCTAAAGTAACAATGAAATTTGGAATATTTCTTTTCTCTTTCTTTTTATTTCAGTTTTGACACTTGTATTAAGTTTTAAAAACATATATTTCTCCTATCGTATACCTTCATTGTGCTTTCAACAGAATTTCTTACCATGTTTTGGGTATTTTGCTTCATGTGGTTGCAGTTTTTTTAATGTTTTAGTCATTTCATTTTGTGTGGTTACTTCTTTTTATGTTTTGGCCATTTTACTTTGTATGGGTGTTTTTGTTATGTTTTTTTTATTTTATTTTCTGTGGTGGTTGTAATGTCGACAGGATGAAAAGGGGAAACTGTGGACAGTCACGATGCCTACTTGCTTATAATTTTTTTTTTCAAATACAGCACATGATTTTGTATTGAGTTATACCACTTACTCATTAAGCGACTACAGGTTTCTTTAAATATGAACTTTTTCTTAGAGCCTTTTGTTTCCTCTACCTAGCTTTTTCGGCTCCGCAATTTCTTTTTTTGGTTTTAGAATATTTTCCTTATTGTTAATCTATTTTCTCATGCAAACTCTTTATGTAAGGTATGTATATTCTATCGAAGTATTTTGCAATTATACGTGAAGCCCTGTTGCTGAAGTAAAAAAACATATTTCCAACTGAAACAACGCAGTTCAGATATTTTCCCGCTGTTAACTCAAAGAATGAAAACAAAAACAACAAATCTGTGCAATGGTTGAGGCATGAGACAGTACTTACTGGTAACCAGGCAAAGTTTTAAGGAAGAATGAGATTAACAATTTCTAACTGCAACAAAAAAAGAACATCCGCACTGTATCCCTCCCCCGTCCCCTAGTGCCGGCCTTTGGACGTCTTGAAAGAGAAGTCTTAAGGACACATCTGTACCGTAATTGCCTGAGCATTCGCGACAATCTTCTGGTGTCGTAGTAGAAAAACCCACTTCCTACTTCGCCTTAATTGCTTGGATGTAATGCCAACGAACAAAGTTTTGCTCTCGCATTGGATTTCTGTTGCTTTTGATGGAATACTTTTCCCCTGGGGTTCACCGCTTTCACTATAGTCTTCAGGACAGACGGCAATACACCCCAACGTAAAACACCAATTTCACGGCAATTAACTGCAATTAGCGAAAGAGACGGGCGGTACAGGAAATAAGTCGAACGAGACAGATCTGAACTTAGAAAGTCGGGGGAAGGTGTTGCATGAAAACTGTGTTTGGCTTACAGATCACTTGGCACGTAGGGACGTAGGTTTCGTTTAATATGTTACGGGGTAAACAAATTATCTTTTCAGTATAACAATTTTCTTTCATACGCATGGTGCAACACAAAAAATTTGAATTTATTTTTGAGAATTAGCATGACGCCTACCGGCCCAGAGTACAGCTGCCCAGTCCGCGCCTGCTGCCGCCTCCAGAACCTGGCTCCCGGGTTCTTCGCATCTGTTGATCCCCCGCCTGGAGAGTCCCAGCTGTAAAATACATGTACCTCTGCGTTTTGGAAAAACAAAAGATAAGATGCCGATCCTTAAAATTAACCACTTCTTGTGACCGCAGGTACGAAAATCTTGAACTTCGCTTAAACCCTAACTGGAGGAACAAGCTTCACGTGATTGCCTGCATTCTGAGTGTTTTATTGAATGGTTGATCATTAGTTCGTAGTTGACTGGAGAACAGAGAACGTGCTTGTTGAAACCTTTGTTGTGCGTTGTGAAGTGAAAATAGTGGAAATATATCATTCTAAATATTTTGGAAAGAGAAAGTGCATTGTTTTCCGAAGGCACTATGCAGATGAAGAATGCAACATAAATAGTTAACTCACAAAAAGAAAATGATTTGCTGAAATGGAAAGGGTATTTATTTTGCCATAACAGAGTGCGAGGTGATTTACGGTATTGTCACTGTATTGAAAGAAATTATGGAAATTGTACTGGCTTTGCTAGTACTATTCTCATTGGAGATGAACACAGTATGCGCAATGAGAAACCACATAATCATGCTCCAAGACCGGAGAAAAGTGATCTTGCTGTTGCAAGAGCGCAAATAAAAGAACCAGCGAGAAATACGGACGAAGCCCCTGCACAAATTATTCAAACCGTGACAACGTCAATGGCTACAGTAAATACAGCTTACATGCCTAATATGGATGCTCTAAGGCAAGTTGTAAAAAAGAGAAGACATGCCAAGACATGCCTGCGGAGCCTACGACTTCAGAACGGATTGGTGCCCCAATAAATTTACAGGAGAAGATGGTGCAAAATTTCTTGGCAGAGATTGCGCATTTGGACATCAAAGAATTATTTTATTTTTAACAGAGAATAATTTACGAAAGCCTAAAGAAGCACCCCTCTGGATTATGGATGGGACATTTGAAACTTGTCCAACCCTTTTTAGGCAATTATGTTCCATTCATGCTATGGTTGAAACGAATCCAGAGATGCGCAGACTTGTCCCACTAGTTTATGGGTTACTTTCCAGCAAGTATAAAGAATATAATACTATTATACAGTATTTTTGTCGGATTTACAAGACTATGCATCAGACTATGATATTCAGCTTGCACCACAATATACGCATAATAATAGATTTCGAAATAGCTATCGTTATAATGCTGCTAAAAAGGAATTTGGAAGCAGAACACACAAATGTTGTTGGTTTCATCTCGGAAAAAAATGTGCTGAGGAATATCCATCCTCTGGCATAGCCTTGAAATATAGGGAAAACAGTGAGTTTGCTCTCAAAGTCAGACATTTGCAAGCACTCGCATTTTTTTCATCTGATGAAATTCCAGCTGCTTTTGAAGAAGTGAAATCAATTTTACTAGAATATGCAGATTCTGTAGTCCAGTGGTTTGAGGAAAATTATGTTCTTGGAAAATTTTGTGGAAGCAGAAGAAACAATCCGAGCAGAAGCCCTCCGCTGTTCCCTCCAACAATTTGGTCAGTAAGTGAAAACAATTTATTTGGCTTTCCCAGAACACAAAACGAACTTGAAAGATTAGACAGACGCTGGAATACAATTCTGGGAGAGAAAAAACGGTGACTGTACGAAATAATCAGTGAAATTGCGAAAGATCAGAGAACAACTATGGGTAAAATCGAAAGAGTGATAGCACAGATTCCAACAAATCCACATAGAAGAGAAACGCTGGCAAGATAAAAAAGAATTCGAACTTCCTTGGTGCACAGAGACAATGTTAACATGCTGGACTTTTTAAGAGGAATTTCATATAATTCTACCCTTTACTAAAATGTGCTGGCATTTCTCACTAATTAAATTATGCCTTTTACTAACTTGTAATTGAATTTTTCAAGAATGTAATTCCGCCGAAGATGCAAGAATGTAAAAGACAACGCAAAATTAAAAAAAGACAAAATTTTCAAAATAGCATGTCAAAAACATAAAATGTCAAAAAGTAATCCAAAATGTGAAACAAATAAAAATTCAAAATGCAATCACAAGTCACAAGCATTACAAAAATGCGAAACGCTATGTAACAAGTACAACACAAAATAAAACAAATGCCAAAAAAAAATGCATACGCTTTGTAAAATGTACAAAATAAAATAAATGCCATATTCATAAGGATTTCATGACGAGTCAAGTTAAAAATGAGCTTTTACTTAGACTTCAAATAATAATTACTAGCCTCTACACCTTTTTAAGTCTTTAATAAGTGCAACATCATTCACCTGACTTGTCATCAAACATTATCAATATGACCATAGCATACAATCACTTAAAAGACTTGTTAATGGATGAATTGAGGAATCACCAAGTTCAGCGGGTGAAAGTTAATGGCTGTTTATAGTCTTGTACTCGAGTAAATGCGCAAAACAGTAAATTTGACTTTCTCTAAAAATTTTATGTATATGAGCACGGTTGATTGAAAACTGATAAAAAGGCTTAAGGCCTGTTTATTAATTTTTGTGCCTCAGTCAAAACGCAGTACCATAACCTTGGCATGTTATCGAAACCTTATGAATACGTCGGACTAAAAATTCCTAAAAAACGTTTACGCCTAAAGTCTTGTATTTAAAGTTTTGTGACAGGGTAAAACTGCAACATTAATAACTTGACATGTTATGTTAACGTTGTGAATATGAGCACGGCGGATTAAAGATTTCAACAAATAGCCTTTGGGATTAATGTGTTGTAGCTGAGTAAAAATGTAACATTATCTTGATTTTCTATATAAACCAAACTACGTGCTGAAACGGCCCAACTATATATACGTATACTTCAACCATATACCGAAGCGCTGACAAGGTAAAAACAAAAGTGCAATTTTGTTCGGTCCTCTAACATTTTATGGCCAGCCTACATGGAAGTGGACACGTTGATATCAAAAACATACTTTTTGTACGGTCCACAACAAATAGCAATGGACACGTCGCAATCTTTTTTTTTTTTGGGGGAGGGGTTAACGACCACCGTGATCAATTCAGTGGGCTATAAGCAGTCGGACGTTCCCAATTTTGGGCCACTGGTTCCTGGGAAGGGGGACAGCCAGTGCCAGAAGTCAAGCACAACGTCCATGGTTCACCGGGATTTGAACCAGGATCCTTCTCGACAAGTAGTCACAAGCCAGCGCCTAGATCACTCCGCCGCCGTAGCGGCACAAGTTGAAATGTATTTTTCATACGGCCCTAAACGCCCTTATGGACATACTAGATTGAACTGGACGCAAATAAATCATTAATATAATTTGTACTAGCAGGGATACCAGTTATTTGCCAGGACCATATTACTATTTGTGGAATCACCAAGTTCAGCGGGTGAAAGTTAATGAATGAAAAATATATTCCTGCAATTTTCCAGTAAACGTATTTTAAATTTTTTGATTTAGTTAATTTAATTTTACGAAACAAAAAAGAAAGAAAAAGGAATTTAAATACCTACCTTCTAGGAGACATCTGTAGAACTGCCGTACATCTGGCGTGTGCTTCTGTGAATCCAGCGACACAGAAATGCAATGTACCTATGTGATGTCGCATGCATACGACTTCACATTGGCACTGATCATCTTTTTCTTACCGTTTTGAATTTTGAATATCTGGAACTCTCTGTTTACATTACATTATATTTCTTTCTGATAAGCCGCTCGTTGGTAGTGAAAGCTAAACTATATAGATTTGTGTTTTTAATACACCATTAAACGCATACTTTTGCACTTTATTGTTATCTACAATCCCTAACTTAGACCGTAGATTGGTTAGTTGGCTGGTTGATGGTTTATAGTGCAAGGCCCTCAAAGGGCCAAAGAGCGCCTTAGAACGTAGATAGGGTATTCTTAAGAGTAAAAAACGGAACTCCTTACGAATATTTTGCATGAGGCTACCTTGACCCGGGCCCCGACCCCTTCCAAAAACCGTCTACCGTTTAAGTTAGATAACCATAAGTAGTATACCAAATCTGGTTGTCCTAAATTGAAAACTGTAGATTTTACGAAATTTTTATGAGGAGGGGAGGGGCTCTATCCCCGGGGTTCCAACCCCTTCCAAAAACCGTCTAGCGTCTAAGTTAGAGTTTCATGATACCAGATTTGGTGGTTCTGAATTGAAAACTGTAGTTTTTAAGAAAATTTTGTATGTTGGGGGCTCTGACCCCCGGGCCTTGACCCGTTCCAAAAACAGTCTGCCGTCTAAGTTAGAGTACCATAAGATAGTATACCAAATTTGGTGGTTCTAAGATGAAAACTGTAGATTTTACGAAATTTTTTATAAGGGGGCTCTGACCCCGCGGGCTCCAACCCCTTCCAAAAACCGTCTAGCGTCTAAGTTAGAGTACCATGAGATAGTATACCAAATTTGGTGGTTCTAAATTGAAAACTGTAGTTTTCAAGAAAATTTTGTATGGGGGGCTCTGACCCCCCGGGCCTTGACCCGTTCCAAAAACGGTCTGCCGTCTAAGTTAGAGTACCATAAGATAGTATACCAAATTTGGTGGTTCTAAGATGAAAACTGTATATTTTACGAAATTTTTATGAGGGAGGGGGGCTCCGACCCTGCGGGCTCCAACCCGTTCCAAAACCCGTCTAGCGTCTAAGTTAGAGTACCATGAGATAGTATACCAAATTTGGTGGTTCTAAATTGAAAACTGTAGATTTTACGGAAAAGTGTTTATTCGGGGGGTCTGACCCCCGGGCTCAACCTCTTCCAAAACCATCTGGCGTCTAAGTTAGAGTACCATGAGATAATATACCAGATTAGGTGGTTCTGAATTGAAAACTGTAGTTTTCAAGAAAATTTTGTATGTGGGGGGCTCTGACCCCCGGGCCTTGACCCGTTCCAAAAACGGTCTGCCGTCTAAGTTAGAGTACCATAAGATAGTATACCAAATTTGGTGGTTCTAAAATGAAAACGGTATATTTTACGAAATTTTTTATGAGGGGGGGAGCACCGACCCTGCGGGCTCCAACCAGTTCCAAAACCCGTCTAGCGTCTAAGTTAGAGTACCATGAGATAGTATACCAAATTTGGTGGTTCTCAATTGAAAACTGTAGATTTTACGAAAAAGTGTTTATTAGGGGGTCTGACACCCCGGGCTCAACCCCTTCCAAAAACCGTCTGGCGTCCAAGTTAGAGTACCATAAGATAATATAACGGATTAGGTGGTTCTGAATTGAAAACTGTAGTTTTCAAGAAAATTTTGTATGTGGGGGGCTCTGACCCCCGGGCCTTGACCCGTTCCAAAAACGGTCTGTCGTCTAAGTTAGAGTACCATAAGATAGTATACCAAATTTGGTGGTTCTAAGATGAAAACTGTAGATTTTACGAAATTTTTAGGAGGGGGGCTCCGACCCCGCGGGCTCCAACCCCTTCCAAAAAGCGTCTAGCGTCTAAGTTAGAGTACCATGAGTTAGTATACCAAATTTGGTGGTTCTCAATTGAAAACTGTAGATTTTACGAAAAAGTGTTTATTAGGGGGGTCTGACCCCCGGGCTCCAACCCCTTCCAAAAACCTTCTAGCGTCTAAGTTAGAGTACCATGAGATAGTATACCAAATTTGGTGGTTCTGAAATGAAAACTAGATTTTACGAAAATTTTGTATGTAGGGGGTGCTTTGACCCCCGGGCCTTGACCCGTTCCAAAAACGGTCTGCCGTCTAAGTTAGAGTACCATAAGATAGTATACCAAATTTGGTGGTTCTAAGATGAAAACTGTAGATTTTACGAAATTTTTAGGAGGGGGCTCCGACCCCGCGGGCTCCAACCCTTCCAAAACCGTCTAGCGTCTAAGTTAGAGTACCATGAGATAGTATATCAAATTTGGTGGTTCTAAATTGAAAACTGTAGATTTTACGAAAAAGTGCTTATTCGGGGGGTCTGACCCCCGGGCTCAACCCTTCCAAAAACCGTCTAGCGTCTAAGTTAGAGTACCATGAGATAGTACACCAAATTTGGTGGTTCTGAATTGAAAACTGTAGTTTTAAAGAAAATTTTGTATGTGGGGGCTCTGACCCCGCGGGCCTTGACCCGTTCCAAAAACGGTCTGCCGTCTAAGTTAGAGTACCATAAGATAGTATACCAAATTTGGTGGTTCTAAGATGAAAACTGTAGATTTTACGAATTTTTTATGAGGGGAGGGGGCTCCGACCCCGCGGGCTCCAACCCTTCCAAACCCCGTCTAGCGTCTAAGTTAGAGTACCATGAGATAGTATACCAAATTTGGTGGTTCTAAATTGAAAACTGTAGATTTTACGAAAAAGTGTTTATTCGGGGGGGTCTGACCCCGCGGGCTCCAACCCCTTCCAAAAACCGTCTAGCGTCCAAGTTAGAGTACCATAAGGTAGTATACCAGACTTGGTGGTTCTAAGATGAAAACTGTAGATTTTACGAAATTTTTATGAGGTGGAGGCTCCGACCCCGCGGGCTCCAACCCCTTTCCAAAACCGACTAGCGTCTAAGTTAGAGTACCATGAGATAGTATACCAAATTTGGTGATTCTGAAATGAAAACTAGATTTTATGAAACAATTTTATGTATGGGGGGGGGGGGCTCTGACTCCACGGGCCTTGACCCGTTCTAAAAACCGACAACCGTCTAAGTTAGAGTGCTATGAGATAGGATACCTGATTTGGTGGTTCTGAATTGAAAACTGTAGATCTTACGAATATTTTGTGTATGGGGGCTCTGACCAACCGGGTCCCTGACCCGTTCCAAAAACCATCTACCGTCTAATATTTTTAGTGCCAAAGAAAAACGTAATATTCCTATCCTGTCTGCGTGTCCAAACTTTATAAATTTGATCAGGGAGCAAGACGTTCGAAATCGTATGTTTTCCTGCATTCGTTTTGTATGTAACTAAAATCTGTAAATGCGACGAATTGACGTAGTCGACGAATTTGTCCGCGACGAATTGACGCGCAACGAATCGTCGTGGTCGACGAATTGACGTGCGACGAATTGACACAGTCGACGAATTGACGCACGCGACGAATTGACGTAGAACCCGCCTGGTCTTGTTGTCAGTTGTCAACTCATGAGACAGCCACATGTCCAGCTTTTCGATCTCACCCAGCGCATGCTGACTCGGAAGAACTGTCGTTTAGTGGACACCTACCCCTGCCTCTACCTCATGACACGCTTTCCTAGGGTCCGCTTCAACCACACGGAACAGAACATCGTCCGAAGCTGCAACAGGTCGGTGACTACGTGCTTCGCTTTTGAAAGGTCCATTCTGAAAATTCAAGTTTATTGTGTCATTAGATAAAGAAATAAAGTAGAGCCAACAGAAAATCTACTCTCTGAAACAGTTAAAGAAGTCCTTTAAATTTAAAAGAAATTTAACACACTTTCGGGTTCAAAAACAAAATGCCTAAGAATCATATTCAAATCTGTTTTAAAAAAGCATTGGATTTCAAACTATGTCTAGGGTTGCTTAAGATTTATAAGGTCATTTTGTCGACACTGTTTAGTTGTTAATGACATCACTCTCCTAAAATATGCAAGGCTGACTTTTTGTAAAATGGAACTATCCCTTTTCAGAGATCAATGATTGTTTCACGACAATAACCTGGGTAGGCAGTATTGTGATGCGAAATCCAGAGATCACATTTCTAATCTACAATAACTACAAACAATTTTTCCATCTGATGCATAGCTGTGATTAATAAGTAGAATAATAATATTGTCCTTCTTTCAGATAACATAACTAGTAATATGAAAAAAATGCATTTTAATTTTTAGCAAATGTATTTTATTTTACAAAATATTTTTTTCCTTTAGGATACATTTTGGAAATTAGCAGTACATTAAAATCAATATTTTAGCATTTTAAATTGAGTTTCCCTCTTGTTACATTGGATCAACAGAAAAAACATGTTTTATTGCAAACTTTAAAATTATATTTATTTAGTATCACTCGTGTTGACAGAAATTGTTGTTCAAATGCGCACGAAAAGATTTCATAAAGCACATCGCATTCAATAGCCAAAGCAAATTGAGAAATCTTTTGTTGAAGTTAAATCGTTTTCTGCTGCAGCCAGAATACCAAATATGTGCTGCGTAATGTCATCGAGATTCAATCGGCTAGGAACGATCATTCAAAATAGAAATTACTCAAAGAAATAATTAGAAGTTTGTATATCCGTCAATTATACATTTTGGTCACCATGGGGAAACTCAAAAGAAAATACTTTACAGTTCTTCTGT
Source organism: Macrothele yani (assembly GCA_039090855.1). Lineage (NCBI taxonomy): Eukaryota > Metazoa > Arthropoda > Arachnida > Araneae > Macrothelidae > Macrothele > Macrothele yani. The sequence continues at coordinate 156,436,491 of CM077034.1, read as the reverse complement.
TAAGCATCCTAATTTCGAATTCAGAAGCCTCAATATTTCCAACGTTCGAAATAAAGAAACATTATTTGAAGAAACTGAAGGAAACGATGGCTATAATGGAAAAAATACATTATAATCTCCGGAGTTGAACTAAAATTCGAAAAAAGTTTAATTCATTTAGAAATGACGGATCAGAGTTTTGCCTTCAATATTAATATGAGTCAGGCATAGAATTTAGAAATACTCGTAAGTCTAAATACTTCTATAGACAATGAAATAATGCTTTTGTAAATATATTCAACATATGTCGTAATGTAATGTTATTATATACATTCGTTTTCATTTTCATTATTTTTTTGTGGGAGTTTAGCGACTACAGGGAGCAAACAGATGAGCTATTAGCTGCTACCCGTCTCTAATTTAGGATCACTGCCTAGAGGAAAGGGAGAATGCAGTGTCCTGAGAAAACACCTTACCATTCATTCTTTAGGGTAGGTACAATTCGTTCTTAAAGAACGAATCAGCAAACTGACTCATTGGTAAACCAATGTTTCCTGAAAACAATCGATTGTGAGAAAAAGAACCGATTCCCTGAATGAAACACGCAAAATTACTCCTTACTGGATATTACAATTTCACCTCGGTGTCTTGGTAAACATCGTGTTCTTTTCAGAAATATTTACCTTATTCAGAAGTGTACAAATGCAATACATTTCGTAAACGTTTCAAAACAAACTTTTTAAGAACATCAATGAAGAAAATTTCTGTAAGAATTAAATTCAAATTTAAACTTCAAAATCGTCAACAAAAGCAGAAAAAATGAATGAACGAAAGAACCTACATCAGAATGAATTCCCGAAGACAAATCGTTCTACAAACGGGAAAAAGCAAACGAATGAAATGGACCAAACAGTTCAAAGAAATCATTTTATTGAGTCGAACAAAGACACTCGAATCTTGCAAAAGAATCATTTTGCACATATCTAGTTTACAATACTTTTCCGGAATCAATTTACATCGTAAAAGGTAAGATTTCAGATGCAAGCCTATTGAAAGGCAAAATGTTTGAAAATGGACACGTAATGCTCCAAGAAATGATTTATTATTTCTCCATTTGATACCTTTTTTATTAATATAAAACTCCAAACTACTAAATTGGGATAGCTTTAGGAATGTTATATTACTAACGTAATATACACGTTGAAAATATTATCACATTTTCCCCTTTAAAAATATCACATTGAAACCTGGCTTAGCAACATTCAGTATCTAAGGTTTTAAACAGGGAGATATATTGAATATCAGAGGAATGATTTCAAGCTAAATACCAAACATAATAGGAAACTATATTTAATAAAATACCAAAGCCTTTCGTGAATGTTTCTTTATATAAAATACATGAAATCTCTTCTATCTGCACCAGCAAATACACTGGCGGGAAGTGAAAAAGGAACACCAAGAAAGATTTGGCTGACGATCATAAAATTAACATATGTTAATGGGGTCGAGTTTACATATGTGTGATATTAATTTCGGGACCAACCGGTGAGAGCTTACGCCATAGCACGGCATAATATGCAAATTATCGTCGGTGGTATTTAAGGAGTACGGCGAAGTGAATATAATCAGTCGTCGGCGAACGGACACGAGCGAAGACCCTGAAGAAGCTGCAATGCCTGGACATGGAAGACGTGTACGATTTCAGCAGTTATCGGGCTTTGAGAGAGGTCGTCTAGTCGGACTCCGCGAGGCCGGTTTGTCGTATCATCGTATTGCGGAGCGAATTGGACGGGAAGTATCGGTGGTGGTATGATGATGGCGTAGATGGTCCCAGGAACATTCCCACACGAGAAGACGTGGAACCGGGGGTCACAGACGGACTGATGAGCTGACCGATTGACGCATAAGAAGAGCGACGTGGTCAAGCAGAACATCCACTGCGACGCAAATCTGAGCTGCCGTTGCACCTGAAGTGTCTGCGCGAACAATCCGCAACCGTCTGCTGGATGCAGGACTACGTGCACGTGTGCCTCTGGCATGTATACCTCTGACTCCAGCCCACCGTCAGGAACGGCTGCAGTGGTGTCGCTAATCTCTGCACTGGAGAACGCAATGGCGATCTGTCGTGTTCAGCGATGAAAGAAGATTTTGCTTGGGAGCCTCCGATGGCCGAATGCGTGTTCGCAGACGGACAGGGGAGCGTCTCATCCCTTCTTACATCCGCCAGCGACACACAGTTCCTACACCTGGTCTCCTGGTGTGGGGAGCGATTAGCTATCACTCCCGTACACAACTAGTGTTTGTACCGGGTACGTTAAACAGCACCTCCTACATCAACAACATCATTCATCCCGTTGTTGTGCCATTTGTAAGGTCGGTCCATCGTGGTGTTTTCCAGCAAGATAACGCTCGCCGACACACGGCACGTGCAAAGCAACATGCACTTCAGGGTGTGAGAAAAATTCCATGGCCTGCACGTTCACCGGATTTGTCCCCCATTGAGCACGTGTGTGATTTTATGGAACAACGACTTATCCGGTCTCCTAGGCCAGACACGACCTTCCCTGATTTACGCGTCCAGGTTGAGGTTGCTTGGAACTCAATACCCCAAACTTACATCCAACATCTGTACGACAGACTGCATGCCAGAATTACACAGCGTGACGCAGTTCATGGCGGTTCAACTTCGTTCTAATCATGTTACATGGAAAATGTTGTTTTTCAATTTACCAGCAAATACAGCTTAATTTTGCCATAAAGTTTTGATCACGTTATCCTCTGTATTCTGTTATTATGGTGTATAAATTTCGTTGGTATCAGACGTCTCCTTCTTGGTGTTCTTTTTCACTTTCCGCCAGTGTGAGTGAATTAAGATGGGGATTAACTGGTACCTTTGGCGATTAAATTTATTTTAGTGGTCACCAGTTTGGCTATTTTTTTTTTTTAGTGCCAATTTGCAAAAGTATATTAATTCACAAGTAAAAGTAAAAAGAAGAGAATCCAGTCTTAACTAGGGATGGCGAAAACTTCGATGTTTTTGAACATCGAAGTTTTGCCACCGATAATTGATGTTTAAAACTTGATGTTGCAGAACCCTTTTAGTGGGACGGTGATCGATTTATCTGCCTGCGCGTTGTGTCAAATGCGCGATGGCCTGAATGATCAGTCCTCGATTTTGAGCCCACTATTTCCCGAATCAGACAGCAGCTATCGGTGTGAACGATCATGTCATTTATTAATCATATTGTTTTGAAATGAAATCTCCGCGAATCGTACGTTGGAACAGCAATATTATTGAAAAAATCATGAGAATATACAGTCTAAGAATCATATCGTAAGCTGGCGTTTCTTATAGCATTTCCACGCACCTTCGCCATGTGAGGTGAGGAAGGCAAAATTTAGGCAAAACGTTCCATACTACAGTTTAGGCAAAGCTGTTTACATGGGATTGTGGATGAATTATAGAACGTTACACTGTCGAAAATCAGTTTTCCGGGGCAACTTTTAGGCAAAACTTTTTCTACTACAAGAAATACATTTTTTTTTTTTTCCACAGATCGTTTTTTTTTCTGTAAAATGACTTAAATTTCTTCATGATTAATCAACAAAATGTAACTTTTAATGCATATCTTACTCTATTTTCTTTTTTTGAACCCGCGTAGTAGTTAAACGTATCAATATATCTACATTATTTCTGTTTCTACCTTTACGAACTAACCACTACTTTTATTGAGACTTTTTTCCGATTCAAAGCTAACAAACGTACTAAGATATTATACCCTGGCGTGCAGAACTTAAGGACGGACAATAGTGTGCTCTAACTAGCTAACTCGAGTACGACAGTATAACCAAAGAATATCACAGCAGAGTGCTTCAGTGGCAAGGCATAAATGCGCATGCGCATTCACGCGGTTGCCAACCCAAACATGCTTAAGTATCGTCGGATTGTAATATCAAGGTAGCAATTATGTACAGTGAAAACTGTAAAACATCGGTGAATTCCATTTTTAACGTAACTGTAATTTACAAAGAGTTATGTTCTGAAATAGATGTGGCTGAAATGTAATTGTAAAATATCTCTGAAATGGTAACGAAAATGATAGATTGTAACATTATTAGTACATATCTGAAACGTTTTGGGATGTAATTTGTAATAATTTCTAAAAAAATATTTAAAAGTTTTGTTCCAATAATTTTTTGTTTAGAGCTTGGTGTATTTTAACTTCCTTTTGTACTTTACGCCCTGGATTAAAGATATGATGTCATACACCACAAAGTCCTTTTTCAGAATTGGGGGAAAAGTGGAAATTTGATTTGTATTGCAAGCAACAACTACTAGGCCGCCCCGGTGGCGCAGTGGTCTAAGCGATGGCCTCTGATCATTCGTCCGAACGGGGTCCGGGTTCGAATCCCGGTGAGGCATGGATGTTGTGTTTGTCTTACGGCACTGGCTCTCTCCCTTCCCTGGAACCAGTGACCCTAAATTAGGGACGGGCGACTGCTTATAGCCCATTTAGTTGCTCACGGTGGTCGTTAAACCTCCAACCCAAAAAAAAAAACTACTAGCGTTGTTCTTGTGGGAGAATTAATGGAGCATTGTAAGTGCTACATATTTTCACAGTGAAATTACCGCCAACTAAAGGCATGATTGAGTGATTTAAATCTATTATTTATTATCGTTAAAAATCATAAGAACTTGTAAACATTTAAAAACAAAAATAGAACACGGCTATGACTGTTGACTTCAACGTTACGGCACGAAGGCAAGAACAACTCTGTTGATACATTTTGCCGTTACAGCACGTACATTCAATAGTGCTTGTCACGAGAACAATGCTTGACGTGATATACACACATATCACTTGATTTGATTAAATAAACATGATAACACATGAACAATTACGTCATTACATGAGATAAAACAGCAAAACAAGAATTGATTTCCTACAATCCCCCTCACAATTCTTATTTTCAATATATTCACACATTTTGTGAGTTTTCCCCCTCATAAATATTACTGAACAATAGTGAAGTAAAAACCATTTTCATGCTAAATTAAACAATAGTGAGTTTCAATAACTCCCAACACTTTTTGTGCTTATTAGCAGTTAGTCCTTTTGTCAAAATATTTGCGATCATGTCGCTTGAACTCAAATATTTTACATCAATCTTACCTGTTTCATTTATTTCTCTGAAAAAATTATGACGAATGTCAATATGCTTTGTCCTGGAATGATATATAGGATTATGGACTAGCTTTTGCGCTGACTGGTTATCACAATATGTATCCATCGGAGACGTTATAATTTGTGAAGAAAGTTCACTAAGAAAATTTCTTAAGTACACAGTTTCTTTAGCAACTTCTGAAAGCGCCATATATTCTGCTTCGGTAGTTCACAATGCGACAGTTCTTTGTTTTTTAGGTTCCTAACTTATTGCTCCTCCGGAAAATTTGAATACATATCCGGTATATGATTTTCTAACGTTTATATAGGAAGCCCAGTCTGCATCTACAAAAGCCGTCAGTGGTTCTTTTGCTGGGTAAAACACAAGCCCCATGTTTTGTGTGACTTTTCGATATCTCAGCACTCTTTTGGCTGCTATCCAGTGATGTTTGCCAGTATTGTTGTTGAATTGACTGAGAAAATTCACAGCATGAGTGATATCAGGTCTGGTTGATACAGAAAAATACACGAGCGAACCGATAAGTGAACGATATTGGATATCTTTCATCTCAGATCTTGCTTCTTCAGTTTTAGGACGCATCTCTTTTGTTAGCTTTGCGCTAATATCCAAAGGTGCTACCGATTTTTTTCATCCTGGACCTTGAATTTGCATAAAAGATCTTGTATAAATTTCCTTTGTGACATTGTTATGCCATTTGCATTTTGAGCAAACTCGATGCCTATGCAGTAATGCAAGGATCCTAAGTCCTTCATTTTGAATGAGCTAGCCGGCTTATCCTTTATCGTTTTGTAACTATCTTTGCTGTTTGCAAATATCATTAAGTCATCAGCATAGACAATAATAATGACTTCATCAGTGCGATTGTTTAGGTGGTAAACACATTTATCTGAATTAAGTGGCTTGAAACCAAGAGATTTCAATTTTTCATTAAACGTCTTATACCATTGTCTGCCGGATTGTTTTAGACCATAGATTGATCTTTTCAATCTGCAAACGTGATCTTTGTTTAATTTACTTTGGAAACCTTCCGGCAATTCCATGTATATTTCCTCGTCTAAATTTCCATATGCGTATATCACGAAATCTAGCTGGTAAGCCGTTATGTTTTTTGTAATAGCATCTGAGATTACAGTTTGAATCAAACTTAATCTGGCAACCGGTGAAAAGTTTTCTTCATAATCAATTCCTGATGTTTGAGAGCACTCTTTTGCAACTAGTCTTGCTTTCAGCTTTTCAATACTGCCATCTTGATTGAATTTGATCTTTAAAACCCATCTGCAACAAATAACTATTTTATGTTTTGTTCTAGGTACTAATTCCCATGTTTTCGCCTCTATCAGAGCATCATATTCTCTTTGCATAGCGATCTTCCACTCCTTAATTTGCGTACAATTTAATGCTTCATAAAGAGTAGGATTTGCTTCAACATTATTAACAAAATCAAGAGCTTCAGCAATGTTAGCGGGTACTGTTTGATACTGTTTAGCAGGTCTACCTGGATTTCCAGTATGAACTTTTCTAGGACGACCAACAGTCCTCATCTTAGTTACTGTGTGATTTTTGTTTGTAAACAATGGTGAATCACGTTCTCTGGAAGAATCGCGCATGGCTGCCTCTGACATAAGTTCCTGTGACGTACTCGGCTCTGATGTCATGTCTTCCACTGCCATTTCTTCTGTCGTAACGTCTGTTTCATTCTCGGCATCCGGTGCGATATTACCATCGGGTGACCACGTTGTGTCACTCTTTTTTTTTTTTGATTGGAGGTTTAACGACCACCGTGAGCAACTCAATGGGCTATAAGCAGTCGCCCGTCCCGAATTTGGGGTCACTGGTTCCAGGGAAGAGAGAGAGCCAGTGCCGTACAGCACAACATCCATGCCTCACCGGGATTCGAACCCGGACCCTGTTCGGACGAATGATCAGAGGCCATCGCCTAGACCACTGCGCCACCGGGGCGGCTCACTCTTTTCAATGAATGGAATATGAGATTCGGATGACGTGAGCAGTTCGAATTCGTAACCGTATGGAAGGTTATTTTCGAATTCATCGATAAAACGGATATCACGGCTTTCAACTATATTTCTGGAACTTTTGTTCCATAAGCGGTATGCTTTATATTCTATGGAATAGCCAACAAATATATGTTCTTGGGATCTCGGGTCGAATTTCCCCTTTGATCGCTTATTCAAAACACAAGCGTTTTGCCCGAAAACCTTGAAGAAGGATACATTTGGTTTAACGCCAAATAAAGCTTCATATGGGGTAATGTTCAAATTTAAGCCTCGTGTCCGAGAACTATTCCTTAAGAACACAGCACAGTTAATCGCTTCTGCCCAAAGGCTAATAGGCAGTTTTGACTGTATAAACAAACATCTCGCCATTTTGACGATTGTGCGATTGTATCGCTCGGCGACTCTATTTTGTTGCGCTGCTAATACTGCAGATTTTTCTCTGGGTATGCCTTAATGCTCCAAATATACGTTGAATTCTGTTCCGCAATATTTTAGCCCATTATCGGTACGGAGTGTTTTAATTTTTACTCCTGTACGATTTTCCACTGAGGCCTTGAATTTCAAACACAGCCTTCTTCACTTCATCTTTTGTTTTAAGACAACATATTACTGTATTTCTTGACTTGTTATCAATAAAAGTAACGAAATAACGTAAACCACCAAGAGATTGGGTTTTCATCGGTCCACAAACATCTGAATGGATGAGATCCAGCAGTTGCTTGCTTTCAAATCGGGATTCCTTCGGAAAGGGTATTTTCGTCTGTTTCGCCTGAACACAGACTTTACAATTTTTCAGAGTATCCCCATTTTTAAAGAAGAGTCCTCGTACCATTTCGTTTGCTTTAAGCTTTCTTAGATCATTTTCATTCAAATGACCATATTTTAGATGCCATTTTTGAAATTCTTTAACCATAGCCACATTTTTATAGGTTGGTGTCACATAATACAGTTCACCTTTTCTATCTGCTCTGAGAAGTGTGGTTCCTTTGGATTCAATGACTCTGGCTTCTTTTTGTGTGAAGACAACTGAACGGTCAATCGCTGCAGCTTTTGACACAGACAGTTTCTTCAGATCAGGAACACAGAGCACATTTTCTAATGAATGGTTTTTGTATCTTTCCATTCAGTACAGTGATCCGTATGGATCCTTTTTCGGTTACTTCAGCTATTTTATCTACTGCGAGATTCACAAAACAGTTTGCTTGTTTATTTATTTCTGTAAAAAGATTCTCATCGTTGCACATATGCGACGTTTCTCCGCTGTCTATGCACCATAGAGACTTTGTATTATGATTGGCATTCATTGATATGGCGGTATGCATACTTTCGTTTTTCGCTTTTATTGCCATGGAAGCCTCTTGTCTGAAGGATTCTGCCTATTTATCAGCAATATGTTTCTGACATTCAGATGATTTATGACCGACCTTCGAACAGTAGTTACATTTGTAACTACGGAACACTTTGTTGTTCCTTTTTTCGTTCTTTCCTTGATTTTGCCTCCAGTTGTTAGAGGTTGGCTTCAGGTTCAAATCTTTGTGTTTGTTGAAAGACAAATATGCTGTTTAGCAATTCCGATAGCTTTTTGTTTTTCGAGCTTCCAATTCTTCCAAAAGCTTAACTTTCAGAATGTGAGTAGCTGATCTATTGACTCTATGGCAAAACCAAAGTTGTCGAATGTATCTATGATACTATCTAGCATTAGTATTGGAAGGAGATCGTCAGCTATTGCGATGTCCATTTCATTAAGTTTATCAACTATTTCGAAGAATTCAGTCAGATGTTCTGGCATGTCATTAATATCATTTGTCTTACGAAATAGTAGTCGCTTCAGTAGCGTAGCTTTTCTAGCTGCTCCCTTAGATTCATAAGTTAATCGAAGCTTCTGCCGAATTCCACTTGAAGTTTTGCAATTTTTTATATTGCAGAGCTCGCTTGGACACATGAAGATAATTACGTCTGCCTTTGCCTTCAGATCACCCAGTGTCCACTTTTTGTGCGTTTCAAATTCAGCTTCGTTTGTTCCGTCAACAGGCTTTGGAATTATAACTGTCACGTAAACCCAACGGTCAGTTGGATTAGAATATCATCTATCTGGATTTTTCAAGTGTCATAATTGCTTTTTCTCAGCGTTTCTATATATATATATGCGGTATTGCTTATTTATTAATATTATCGAAATAAATAATAATAAAGACTTATTTACCAAGAGCTGAATCGAAGTTCACAGACTTTCAGTTATTCTCCTACTTCTGAATCGGTCATTATGCGGGATCCGTTTTAGCAGTCGGAAAAACGTTCTTCTTTGAATGGATTTTTGCGTCATTGTTTGCTTCCCTGTATGCTTATGTTTCTGTCGGCTTGGGTGGCGCAGTTAACTTGGGGGGCGCAGTGCCTGGGTCCATAACCAAATTGTGGGAGAATTAATGGAGCATTGTAAATGCTACATATTTGCACAGTGAAATTAACGCCAACTAAAGACATGATTGAGTGATTTAAATCTATTATTTATTATCGTTAAAAATCATAAGAACTTGTAAACATTTAAAAATAATAGTAGAACACGGCTATGCTTTATTACTTCAATCTTACGGCACGAAGGCAAGAACAACTCTGATGATACATTTTGCCGTTACAGCAAGTACATTCAATAGTGCTTGTCACGAGAACAATGCGTCACGTGATATATACACATCTCACTTGACGTGATCAACCAACATAATAACATATGAATAATTGCGTCATTACATGAGATTAAACAGCAAAATAAGGATTGATTTCCTACAAATACATATATTCGAAGAAGGCAACGGAGAGGTCAGCAAGCCGCCCCGGTGGCGCAGTGGTCTAAGCGATGGCCTCTGATCATTCGGCCCTGAACGGGGTCCAGGTTCGAATCCCGGTGAGGCATGGATGTTGTGTTTGTCTTACGGCACGGGCTCTCTCCATTCCCTGGAACCAGTGACCCTAAATTAGGGACGGGCGACTGCTTATAGCCCATTGAGTTGCTCACGGTGGTCGTTAAACCTCCAATCAAAAAAAAAAAAAAAAAAAAAGAGGTCACCAATTACCCATTTTTGCCATTGAATTGTGGAATGTTTACACCTGAACACTGAATGATCAGAAACGTACCATCAACGGCGTGGAGGGGTGGCACAGGAGATTTCAGGAAACCCAACTAATTGCCGGTAACTCAGGCAACAAAAAAAAAAAAAAGAAGTACAGTATTATTCAATTTCTGTTAGAATCAAAAGTATAGTCCAAGATTTTCAAAGTCGTAATGTGATTGATTACCTTAAAGGCATTGCAAACAACTTCGAGTTTTAAACAATAATAATGTGGATTTATTCTTTTAAAACAAAATAAATTATAAATATTAAAAAATAGGTGTATTATTTACATTTTCGTAGCCTACTCATTATCTACTGGGGCGAAATGTGCCGTAGGCGAAATGTGGGAGGCGAAATGCGAGGGGCCACTTTTCCGAATCCCATAAATGATATGCTACCGAATTTCAAGAAAAATAGAATGACAATGAAAAACACAAAAAGCCTAGTGAAAATTGTTTTAACTTACAGAAGAATCAACTAATTTGAAAAAGATCAGATCAGATTATATGTAGAGGATTTTAGGAAGGGTTTGTCTGACCCCAAGTCTTAAACTACCCTTAGAAATATGAAGCTAGGAGATTTGGGCTAGAGTGCTCGATAGAAAAGCGACACGGAAGCGAGGTATAAGGACGCCATTATTTTTTACCGGGGCCAGTACCCTGGGTCCGACGGCTTAACGTGCCCATCCGACGCAGGGCGGGTATTTAGTTGTTCGAACGTTCATACCTGCCCAGGATAGGACCTGAGGTTACCTCCATGGCTGTCAGGAAAGCTGACCACTGGGCCACCCGCGTCCCACAAATTTGAAAATATTTTGCTCGAAATATATGTAAAACATAAATAAGTATTAAATTGTAAATCAAAATATCAGGCGTAATATAAAAGCAAAAAGCAGAAATATGATGGTTTTGCATAGACATTTGGATAGAATATACCCATGCATTATGTTTTTTAACGAATGCAAGATGCGAAGCTTTGTTCTACGTATAAAAATTTATATTCTAACAAAATAAACAATCTACAAATTATGCTGGTAATACCCTAGAGTTTGGTTTGAGATTGATGAAATATTCATTCCACGAAGCAGATATCTGTTCGGTGTTTTTTTTGTTTTATTTCCCAAAAAATAAAGTCATTGTACTGAAATTACTATTTGGTTCACAGATTGAATGCAGTTACGTTTTGCATACTACTTTTTAGCTTCGAAAATGAAATATCAAACGTACTAAATGTACACTGATTTAGATCTTCCAGTCTATAATAACCTGGACTATTTGTATGCAAATTTTAGAACTGAAATGGAATACATCATTTATGTTTTTCTACTTCCTATCAAAAGTTTCTGTTCATTTTTTTATTCTTCAAGGTCACCATTTTACCTTTTTTGGCTGCGTATTTATTTTCGGACTTTACTAGGTTTTCTTTTATAAACTATAATTTTAAGTTCCAGTAACTACAGTGTGAGAATTACTCCGTCATACGTAGCAAGTCAAGGCATGAGAGATTCATGAAAAATTTACCTCTTATTCGCATCTTCTTAGATGTAAAGTACAATATAGCGATAAGAACAAGTTATGCATACCTCGAAAGCGTAAACATCTTAATGACACAATCTCGTTTGTAGAAATTAGTTAATCGAGGAATAATTAAAAGTATTTTTATGAATGCAAGCAAATGATCCTCTGTGATATTTAATATTGCTATTTGTAAAGTCAAATTTCTAATGGAAGACACAGATAAGAAAATGCGAATATAGAAGGGAAGGTGTTGATGTATACTACTGCTTCTCTTGGTCGTAATTGTAATTCATTAATTCCCATGTTGAGCAAGTACACAAGTACGACATATCACAAACTTTTTTAAGGATATTGCTTGCGTGCTGTGTGAAAGAAAGCAAGTACATGTACTGTAGACGGAAAATCAAAGAAATACGAATTTATAATAGATTGTTCGTGTATATACAGGTTCTCAAAATTTCATTCTGAATTCTCTCTTTGCTATACAATCTCTATTTATCTAATGTCGGAAAAGATTACAAAGTGCAAACTCGGTCCTCAAATGTTTTCGAACTTGTTTGGTACGTATTTTTGTGTTCTTTCACAGTATTAAGTAAGAACGTTTCGGTATCGTAAGAAGAAATATTACTATGCGATCTAAAAAATATGTCTAATTTCAGATGGATAGCTTAAAACCAAGGACATAGCAATGAAATTTAATTATAATTAATTATCAAAGACGAAATACTTAACAATCATTTTAAGTAAATCTTAAAGTAATGTTTCTGCACATCCGTAAAACTTTTCATTACAGACAACTTGCTCGGTACGAAGCGTTCTCCTTATAGTTTGCGCCATTAGTTGCAAACAGATATAAAATACTGCACTGGAATTCAGCCAAACTGGTAATAACTTCTGGAACACACTATATTTTTTTGTTTCTTCTTCATCCGGGTAATAATAATAAAAGCCCAAATCGCAATGACTTTTTCGAGATAAGTTCATATACGAATTTTTGAAATATTAAAAATTTTCCAGAAACCATGGAAACTTTGTCATAAAACGGAAATATCTCTTAATTGAAACACCTAAAATACAAATATTACATTTTAATACTGCGATATGGTGGTTGAAAAGGAAAATTCCCCTATTGCGTGTTCACGTAGAAATCCGAAAAATATTTATTTTCTTTTTCAAAACGGTCGAAGTTTCGTTGGATTTCGAGTACTTCCGTTTTGAGAAATATAGCTTACTGTTGAGGATATGTAACGCTCCTTTTCTCTTAAAAAAACTGTAATTTGTGAAATGCCCTATTAGTTTGTTTGATTCTTTTTATTTTGGCAGATGCAACAAGGAAAAATGTCTTAGGAGCTAATTGTGCTTTGTAATATCACAAAATTCGGAAACTTCAAAAGCGCCTTGCATCATTCTTGACATGAATGGAAGAGCGTTGCAAAACATGATCAGTTATGTTGTGATGTGCGTGATTCATTAAAGTGATACTGACATCGAAGAGAAAAGTAGTCAACAGTGATGTAGCTTTGACTTATTTAAGTTACAATGTTGATAATTAAAGCAGAAAATAATGAACTCCTATATGTAAATAAGCATTGGTTGTATAAAATATCATTTGCCACCTTAATTTTATAAAAAAAATAATTATATCATCCACAAAAACTACAATTTCATTCCTAGGTAAAAACAACAAACACGTATAAAAACTCTTTAAGTTTTCGTGATAAACACTCCCCCTTCTATGTACCAAAAGAGTAACGGTGAGAGCTCCGACACTATTTGCTTAAGGGACATGAAGTGAATACAAAGATACAGATCTGGTGAACATGTGCAGTCTTTCTTGCAGGATATTTTACATCACGACGAAAAAGATGAATACGGTCTATCACGGAAATGTGGTTTCTTAGAATATTTCTTTCGAAATCTGCTCCTATATTGTTTTAAATACTCAGTCTGCTTCAGTATTAGGCTTTCACGAGGTAAAACAAACTGTCTTCCACCAAATTCTTACCAGTCAATGGCTCTTTGCTGGCAGGGTAAAAGGCAATTGACTAGTCAAGAGGTCAAGGTTACGAGCCCTTCAAAGAGCGGTTTTTGCCTTGAGAAATATGCCATGCAAACGATGGGCACATATTAAGATTTGGGCACAGGGACCTAGTGCCGTGTCGTGGTTTGACAAACCGTTGTCAATAATTTATGCTATTGCCATTGAATGATTTGTCTAAATTTTCCAAAAGGTGTAAAAACGTTTCAAAACTTTAATATAAAATTTGAATGAGTCGAATACGACCAATCCCTGAAAGCGTGAGTTACTGTCATTGTAAAAGGTGACTAACTGAGGCTTGATTTTTATCTATTAAGCATTTATCCGTTGGTCCTCATTCTGATTCAGATCATCATGAGAGACATCCTGACTTTCACAGCGGCTCTGCCGTCTATTTATAGACTGGGGTATAAGGCAGCCGCTTAGTTATCGGTACTGCAATCTTGTTCGAACACATTGAACACTTGTCCTGAATGCCCAAATTAAAGAAATGTTTAGTTATTTATTAGAAAAATTTATTTTGTGAACATTTAATTTCAAGTCAACATGTGATCTGGTGAGGTTCTTATTGTTTTACAAACTCTTCAGCTTGGTAAAGCTGAAGTAAACTGGTGTGCAAAATTGAGGACAAAGAGGAGAAATTAGCATAACCGCGGAACGAGTAGCCAGAACTGACCGAAATACCACTCAGGAGATAGACTAGGGTCCAGTACGGTAGTGCATGCGTATATATGCAGCATGACGTGGGCGGTGGAGTGTTAGAAAGGTATAAAACACACGGGCGGTGTAAGCTCAGCAATTCGGGGAAAGCTATTGCACGGTGTACATCGGTTTGAACGACGTCGGTTGCTGCCATCGTGTGATATGGCCAACAGGAAATCCAGTAGACGACATCTCGATGACTTTACCCGAGGTCGCGTCATTGGAAAGTTGGAAGATGGTCGAAGTGTGACTAGTGTGGCCGAGGAGTTCGGGATCGCTCACAGCATCGTTTCACGAGCTTGGTGAATATTTTAAACGACAGGAACAGCTGTACGAGAGTTTAGCAGTGGTCGTCCACGAGCAACCACGGTGGCGGACAACCGGTATATTGTCCTACAGGCGAAAAGAGACAGACGGCAGACAGTGGGAGAAATCGCAAGACACATGCAACAGACAACTGGACGTCCGTTCAAGAGGCTGCGAAAAGGTTGTTTATTTGCACGACGATCAGTACGGTGTGTGATATTAAAGCCTTCTCATCGGAGACGGCGGTTTCTGTGGTGCCAGGAACACAAGAACTGAACACATCAGCAATGGGGTCGAGTTCTCTTTACGGATGTGAGCCGATTTAGTCCGACGAGCGATTCTGGACGTATACACATCTGGAGAAAGAAGGGAGCACGCAATCACACCACCAACATCATCGAAAGTGCCCGGTATGGAGGTGGCGGAGTTCTCGTTTGAGGCGGTATCATGCTTGATACCCGTACTAACCTCCACATCTTCCAACGAGGTTCAGTAACTGGTGTCCGCTATTCTACCGAGGTTCTCCTGCCTCACGTGCGTCTGTTTAGAGGTGCTGTAGGTCCTGACTTCCTCTTCATGGACGACAACGCTACACCTCATCTTACAATGGCTGTAGCAGAGCTGTTGGAGAGTGAAGATATTCAACGCATGGATTGGCCCGCAAGGTCCCCGGACATAAATCCAATCGAACACGTGTGGGACCTTCTCGGTAGACGCTTGGCAGCACGTCACCAGCCGCCAGCATTGATTCCGCAGCTGCGATTGGCGCTACAAGAGGAGTGAGCCGCGAAGCCTCAACAGCTCCTTGACAACCTCGTCCTCAGCGTGGGCAGACGTTGTAAATCCTGCAACTCAGTCAGGTGTGATCATATGCGATACTAAAGACTGGATTTTCTTGGCAGCCGCCTGTCACATGGACGTTTCTGTCTTCTGTCCAGCTGTGTTCGAAGCTACCTTTTTTAAGAAAGTGCCTTTGTATCCTTTGGATTCCTTTTTTGGACGGTTTCGCTCACTTGTCCCATATTCTTGCATCTTGTTGACCTTATGGTATGATTTTAGTTGATGTTGATAAATTCTGCACGACGTTACATTAGAAAAGCCGTCTCGTCCTTAGTTTTTTCACGCCAGTGTAGAATTCAAGTTAAAAATAAGCTGCTTAATTTAGTAACTGTATGGTAAGCCTACACCGCATATCGTAATAATATGAGCACCGACCATTTTGAAGAATACAGTATAAAAAAAACATTTTTTTCGAAACTGAAAAATCCCCATAACAGTCTATGTGTGACAGTGAACAAATTGTATAAAAATGCTTTTAAAAGTCTTCAGTGTAGCAATAATGCATTTTAATTAGAAATTCTGCGTTGCAAAATCATTTGGCTACCTTTATCCAAAATTTGAGGATAGTGATTTTTTTCCGCACAATGACAACAGTGGATATGCTCGTAAGCGCACAAATCTTCTCAAATATGCAATTAATGCCACTTTTATAAAGCCATCGCTTATATTAGATTTGGTAGTACTAAGAACTTGCATGACAAATTTTGGAAGAATGGGTCGAGGAGGGAGCTGGATGCGTTTGTGGAAGGGCGAATTACGGCTTGGAATTAGTGCGATGTATCGTCCAGATCAACAACTTAGGAAAAGATTTGGCAGATTTCATGCAACAATACTATATTATCAGAAGCTATGCGAAATTTAAGATTAGAAGACGTCTCCATGGGGACCAGTAACACCGTCGGGAAGGCAAAAAATAATTTTTGGGGAGGACTACGAAGTGGAAATACATCTAAGTTCAATTGTTGAAGGACCCAATGTTTTGAAATCGACATTATCTAGTGTCTCCAGGTGCTACGGAAACTTTGTCGACATGAAACTAAAATCCCAACAACGAATGACTGATCTACACCTTGAAAAGTGACTGAGTTTGGCTACATATCACATGTTCTGGTAAAAAGAATTTGAAAGTGTCATCTTCGCTGACAAAAAATAAGTTCAGTTTAGATGGCACAAATGGATGGAACAATGATTGACACGATCTTCGTAAGGAGCCGGAGATTTTCCCTAAAAGAACAACACGGTGGTGGGACTTTTATGGTTTGGACTGTGTTCAGATTTAAGGTTAAAACTGACGTAGCTTTTGCATCATTTACAATAAAGGCTGTGTATTCCAAATAGAAGTCTCTTGGCGATAATCTGCTGCCATGTGCTGATGAAATTGCAGGGCCTCCATTTATTTTGCAACAAGATAACGCACCAAGTCGTATAGAAAGCAACACATGGAGCTTGTTTTTGAACATCGGCATTAAGAAATAGACATTCAAAAACAACGTTTTTTGAATGCCCGTCTGTGTTTCCAGAGCTTAATACCGTGGAATTCTAACAAAGACGGTTTACGGAAACGCCTGGCAGTATACGAATATCACTGAACAGCAATAGTTTCTAAAAGGACGGAAATAGACCGGAAAGTACAATAAGGTTTAGAAAATGCCTGATAAAATTTTGTTTAATTTAAGAACTCGCGTGGATGTACTGGCTACTAAGTCTTATGTGGTCATATAATATTGAAGCACTTTTGTTTTAATAATAGTAAAAGAGTGGTTCTCTTTTGCTTTCGAATGGCCTTTTACGTTTGTATTTGTATTTATTGGATAAATGTTTCGTACTTCCTAATAAGACTACCCTGTTGTGCTTTTTTATTGTTTTTCTCTTCTTTATCTGTGAAAAAGTTGGTGGTGATGTCATTATGAAACGTAGTGTATATAGTATAGATTCAAACCCACCAAGTTTGATTTAAAATCACTTGAGGAAATAGCACTTTTTCCTCCATTTTTACAGCGTTTCTTATGTTAATTTTTACAACTGCCACAATATTTGGCACAACATTGACTCAACACTGGCCATGATTCTGTAAAGATCTCAACGGGCATATTTCAGTTCAAACAAATATCATGTCAGTTTTTCAGTGTGGTGAAGGTGTGCCGCGTTTTATGACCGAAGGAGCCACTCACCAAATCATTTAACGTCCAGGATATAATATGTCATGACCAAAGATCCCGAAGCACGTTCTATGTGTTATCTTTCCTATCCGAACGCCTGTTAGTTCTTGCTTTCAATTACAATGAGACCTACTGCTTCAACTCATTGCTGTTAGTCAGGGGTCGGTATAGTTTACATGCAGGATACAGAACATCCGAAGGAAAAGAAGACGAAGTCGTGGTCAAATTATTGAAGCTGAGCTTTAAAAGTTGAATCATGGAGTCTTGTTTCCGTTCGATCGTGTGCTTCCTTCTTTCTACTTTGTTTAGGTATAAAATGTCGGTAGCACTAGCCATTAAAATAAAGGCAATACATGAGCAACAACCCACCGCAGCAAAGAAATATCTAAAGGCACATCATTGAAGCACAAAATCCAAGGTCCTTTTTGAGGAGCTCATTTCCTTTAGGTTTCTGCTAGGATTTCATGTTTATTTCCCACTCACATAATTCTTCAACTGTTATTTGTAAAATATATTTGTGTTTTCGATAACATTAAGAGTGAAATTGGTTTCCATATCATTTCCGATTATTTGTAACTCACAGTCTCAGCACCCGAATAATGAACCTATATTTTCTTTCAAAACACACATTTAGCAGCTAGGTAGGTGACAAAATGCATGTCAGAAAAAACAAAATTGTTATTCAGATACTGGTGATCATGAGAAACATTATGTTCCCATTTTTTATCATGGAACAGACTTTTCTCTCTACCTGCATAAATGAGAAATATATTTTTCTCTCAACAGATCTTGTTCTAAGAGTAGTTACCGATCTTTTGTTATATTATGTTAGACTTCATTGCATATTCTGCCAGTAACTATTGAATTCTTCACTAAACGCATTTATGCGGCTCGGTTGCGTAAGAGTGCATTTATATTTTCTTCAGTACCTTTGCTCCTACGATTTCGATTGAACAAAATCGTGTTGCATTGTATGCCATTTGCTATGGTGAATATTACAAAAAAATACTGACTTAAATAATGCACATCCCTCTGTGGTGGATAAAATTCCATTGAGAGATTCGGTTCACTTCTGCTGTGTAATAATTAGCCAGCTCATTTATCTTCCTCCATGGACCAAAACAATATACAGTCGTAGCCAAACCTGCACCAGTAGACCGAAAGTCAATTTTTGATGTTTGAAGTCAACAAATACAGTCAGGAATACATATTATGCATAATTTTAAAGGAAAGTTTATGCTGCATTCAAATAACTTTACAGAATGTTATTACCAGTAATAGAAGTTAAGTGAGAAGCAAAAGTACAGCGTCTAATCATAAAAAGAAAAAAGGAGAATTTGTGAAATTTGTATACAATTCATTTATCGTAGAACTACTGTATAGTACATTAAGTAATTTTGCAGGACACTTCAAATAACTTACCAACAGGCAAAATACGCTGCAATATTTAATTGGAAATCCACTTTTTCTTAGTGACAAAGTGCACCTTCTTGGCATGGAACTAATGAGCTTGTCTCGTTGTCCATTGCTGATAACACGGTGCGATAAGGCCCTTAGAGCCTCAATTAATGATGTTTTTGATGTGGGTCCTTGTATTGCTTCAATCGCACACACTGATTCTCTATGGGATGAAGATTCTATGACTGTGCCAGCCACTGAAGCTTTTTTTATAAATTTTCGATTAAACCACTCGTCAACCAACTTTGACCGATGACATGGCTCATTATCGTCCTGAAGGATACAATTCCTTAAACCCATGTATTGTGCAGATGGTAGCAGTTTGGACTCCAAACTATCTACATGTTTTGATCCATTCAATGTGCCATGAACAATCTGCAGATGTCCTACATCACTTCCTGAAATACAGGACCATAACATCACCGAATGTGGGTGCTTTATTGTTAGCTGGGCGCAGCATGCCTTATATCTTTCACCAGCTCAGTGACATGCATAAATATTCCCATTATTAGCAGAAATAGTACCAGTTGTTTCAACACTAAAAATAACATTTATTCCATTCATCAACAGTCTAATTTGTTTGTGCCTTTGCCCAAACAATTCTTTTGATCCAATGTTTTTTAGTTAGGAAAAGGTTTCGTGCAGTTTTTCGTGCAATCAGTCCTATTACTTGTCGCCTACGACGAACTGTACATGCAGATGCAATAATGCCTACTTCATTCTTCCACTCATTTCTTAAATCAGTGGCTGTATTAAACCTTGATTTTAAGAAACGACGAATCAACACGCGATCATCACGTTCAGTACACAGTCTTAGTCGATCAGTTTATTTTTTCAGTTTCCCACACATCCAGTTTCTGCAACACTTATAGAGGTGCGCAAGACAGTGAAATAATCACAGGCACATTTAACAGCAATTTTTCGATTACTGAATCCACGTTTCCGCAAAGTACTAATTTTTGCATTGGTTTGAAGAGGCAGGATCAATTTTTGTGCCTTTGAATTTCCGAAATTCAAATATCACCAGGATTTGTGTATAAACTTCCGTCAACTGTCTACAAGCAGGTCATTCGAAGTCGGCAGACGATTCTACATCTTTTTATATCTCACTAGCGGACCTCGGAGAAATCTATAGTAAATTAGAGGGGCGTGAACGCTTTTTTAGTTTTTAGAACTGGATTTGTGTTTCCTCACTTGCACAATTTTGCTTGTAATTTCACTTCTATTACTAGCAATAACACTCTTTAAAATTATTGTCATTCAGCATAAAATTTCTTTTAAAATGATGCATAATATACATTCCTGAATTTACCATAACGCTGTATAAGTCGCCTTCAAACATCAAATTCACTTTCGGTCTACTAGTGGAGGACGTTCAGCCACAATTGTAGGCGTGTATGCTTGACATTGTATATGCACTACTGCCAACAGAGTCTCAGTGCTGCAACCCTACGACACATGTGGTAGGATATTTCTCAAGACGAAAGTCCCACTTCCTCGGTGTCACGCTATCGCTTTTCAAAAGTATTCAATTTTTGCGATTTTTTATGCTTCATCGAGACCTGTTTTTCAGCATCTTAAGAGAATGGAGATATTAAGGCTGCCCAAATGTTTACAGCGAGTGTTTAACATTCATTATCCAAGCCACAGCGTGCGCAATTTTTCTAGGAACTCTGGAAAACAACTTGGATTGTTGCATGTCAGACGAGGTACTGGTGTAGGTGCCATACATTTACTGTCCGCCGATGATTTTATCGGTGTCGGATGATTTTTTTTTCCAAATGTGCAACTTTCGTCTTTGCAGTATTGCTATTGCTAAAACACAGTGATATACATTTAGAATTTAGGAATTTTAACCTGTGCATTTCTCTAATCACAAAGCCCCAAAGGTTGTTAAAAATTATCAGCAACATTTAAAGAAACTTTTTAATATCCATATTTGACTCTGGGTGAAAACATTTTGACAGTCATTTCCAAATCGGTAACTATCCTTAGAACAAGATCTGTTGAGAGAAAAAGATATCACTCGTTTAGCAGGTAGAGAGGAAAGTGTGTTCGATGATGAAACATGGGTACATAATGTTTCCCATGGACACCGATATCTGAATAAGAATTTGGTTTTTCTGACATATTATAAAGCAGTACTATGAAAGCTCATCACTCCAAGTTTGCAAATCCGAGCTAAACCACATTTTCAAATTAATTTGTAAGGCGCATACCGAAACGAACCTGTCGTGCCATATTTGCCAAAGAAGAATGATACCACGCAGTACAAATGCAGTAAAATTTTAAGTCGTTTCTACGTGCAAAAAACAAGCAGGAGCTCAATAGGGTTTTAAGAACGCGTTACGAAGTTTGAACCATGATGAAAATTTGAGAAAGAGAATATACATAACAAGTAAAGCACACAGGCATTTAACAAATACAACTCATGCACGAACTCTCATCGAAGTATTCAAAGCAGCAAAGGCGCTCAATGCGACTGAAAACCGAATAAATGTATTGTAAGTAAGCTATTAGGATTGGACTATGCTTCACAGTTTTGAGCAGTGACTTCCTTCGCACAAAGTAGGAAATATGACAGAACGCAACAACTCCCAACTTAGGTGTTCTCAGGATGAAAGGCAAGCAAAGCATGAGGAAAGAATTATCAATATTAAAACCTAAACAGTGTACCTTGAGTTTTGAGGGAATCTGTTAAAAATTTAGTTATTAAAAGAATTGTAAAATAGCAAAACAACAAAATACATACTTGTAAAGGAGAGTAACTAAACAAAGTAGCATAATGTTCTAACGTAGTTGTTGTCACTGCGCATTTTTTTATTGGAGGATTAACGACTACCGTGAGCAACTCAATGGGCTATAAGCAGTCGCCCGTCCCTAATTTAGGGCTACTGGTTCCAGGGAAGGGAGAGAGCCAGCGCCGTAGGACAAACACAACACCCATGCCTCACGAGATCCAAACCCGGACCCATCCCGGACGAATGATCAGAAGCCATCGCTTAGGCCACTACGCCACCGGGGCGTCTCTCTGCGCATTCGTCAGCTGATTATCTAAGCCACTCTCTGATTGAGGGCTGCCGGATGGAGGAGGCCTTCTGTTGCTTCACTGTACGAGAAGTTGCCTCTTGTCTGTGGGCATGCTCAGCGAGAGGAACCTGGTATTGTGGCATTGTGGTATTTGGTGACTATTGTGAAATTTGTATTCGTGGCATTTGATTTCGAGTACAGTCACTAATCCGAGGGTGCAATAATTTGCAATCGTTCTTCCGAACTCGAAAGAAAATCGTTTCTCAAGTTGAACATGGAAAGTATTACGTGTTCCGAAATATATCACTAATAATGACGGAAAGACAAGGAAATAAACTCCCATTCAGCGTCCAAATAAGAAGTGCTGTTCAGTGGGAATGAAACAACTCAGACACAGTCACAGCACGGCCTATTTGCATTGGTAGCTACTTCGTAGAGAGTTATTGGTTTGTAAAATGCTAAGTCTCTTAAACTATATCTCTCTTCTTTTGTACAAGCTGATTGACAGCCGTCTAATTGAAACAAACGATGTTCACCCGTTTTGTTAGCAGAAGGTGTCAAGATAAGGGATACACTTCGTTTTTTAGGGATCGTACATGAAAGCGACTTGTTGTCAAACACATTGAAATGGTACTATATTTTGAGCCATGGAAGCTAGATGTAGTTCAGGTGGGT
This sequence comes from Macrothele yani, assembly GCA_039090855.1. NCBI lineage: Eukaryota > Metazoa > Arthropoda > Arachnida > Araneae > Macrothelidae > Macrothele > Macrothele yani. The sequence continues at coordinate 156,413,478 of CM077034.1, read as the reverse complement.
TCATTACCACTAGGGCTCATTTAAAACCATAAATGAGTTAGGGAAATAACAAAGCAAAATGTATAAGCTTTTTCAGAACTTGTTTTGTGATTTTATTCTTTCCTTGAAAAGAACTTTTGTTCTTAACACATCTGCAAATTCACAACATACTTTCGACTCAGCAGCTAAGATGACCACGTAAAACTCAATTTGATTGCAAAGCACATTTAATGATTTGAAGGTTTTATTTTTAAGCCTAATAAATGCCGTTCTTTTGTAACTCAAATCATTCAGTACAACAAAAAAAAATATTAATATTTCATATAAACTATTTAACAAGTAATAAACTAAAAGGTAATATAAGTTAAATGTCTTTACCATACTATGTTCTTATTCGTATATGGATTTTCATCTCATTTAAATCATCTATTGTAAGACTAATATCTTCAAAAATATTAAAATCAAAGTACTTTTCTATAGATGTAATATGTAGTTGCCTGATAAAAAGAATGACTTCCCACTATATGTCAATGAAATGAAACTTCACCCTCTATGTACGATATGTTTAATAAAATATGAAAGATATTTACAGTTAAAATACCCCACTAGCACTTTCGGGTAAAAATTAACCCCATCATCAAGTGAAACAGAAGCATTGCAGCACTCCTTTATATCGTAGTGCAACGATGTATTACGGGTATAAGTCATGAAACGTCGCATGGTTCGTGACCGTTGCCATTATACCAGCGTAACAGGTACAATTTCACAAATTATTAGTTTTACATATCGATACAAGAATTTCTTACACAAACTAAGTTATGATCAATTTCATATATTGTTTAAATTGTTAATATATTTTACTATAATTTAAAGCTCAGGTTGGTAATACGCTCTTTCCAATATTTTGATATCCCAAGGCAAGTAGTCAATACAGCATTTCTCCCATAAAGCTTCGATGTACATACTTTCAACAAAATGCAGCGAATGTATATATGCTAGAGTGTCTAGTAGCATAATGTGTTCCCATTCCATTTACCACATTCCTTAATAATGCTGTATTATTTCGTATTTTATTAAACATATCGTACATAGACGGTGAAGTGTCATTTCATTGATGTAGTTGCATTTTGGTAATTTAGAAAAATTAGGTATTTACTGTGTCAATAAATGAAATAGGGGATTCCACCATAGCGCAATACAAATTTGGAAGGTGTAAATTCGTTTATTGGTGTAAATATGACATGGAGGTTATGTCAAATAATACCCGAAAACATGAAAATTTCGTCGTCCTGCAGCGGGAATAGCAACAGCGTCTCCCTGATAGCGCCCGATTCCCTCTCCAGGACGACGAAATTTTCTCATTTTCGGGTATTATTTGACTTAACGTTCATGTCATTTTTACACCAATAAACGGATTCAAATCTCCTAAATTTGTATTTACTGTGTCATTTAAAACAATTAGCATCTTAAACACACTGAAAATCAGAATGGCCGCCCCGGTGGCGCAGTGGTCTAAGCGATGGCCTCTGATCATTTGTTCGGAAGGGGTCCGGGTTCTAATCCCGGCGAGGCATTGTTGTCGTCTTTGTCTTACGGCACTGGCTCTTCCCCTTCCCTGGAACTAGTGACCCTAAATTAGGGACGGGCGATTGCGTATAGCCCATTGAGTTGCTCACGGTGGTCGTTAAACCTCCAATCAAAAAAAAATCAGAATGAAATATTTTCAGGTGTCCGCCGTGTTATTATGTTACGTAAATCTTTTAATGTGTTTAAATGAACACATCGGAATTTACGAAATTACTATACTTTTAAATAATAAATTTGTATTAAGTGATTTTCTACCATTAGGAGAAATGTAAACTTATGATGCGAGTTGATCCTTTAGAATCAGAATATGGTGTTTTGCTGATTTTTTGTATCCATTGCAACTCTTTATGCATTCGAACGAAACTGTTTTGACCTTACATGTTTTTCGTATGGAAAGTTGTCCGAAACGTCTGCTAATATATCCAGCCATTATCCTCTGCAATTATGTCCGATATCAGAGAGCAATATATCTCAAGTAAACACAATGACATGGAAAAAAACTAATCAAAAAGAAAAACAGTCGGTACACCAGAACCAAAAAATATATAAGAATGAAGCTTAAAAATACATATCAAAGTCCTGTTTATTAGATACACAATAATCGTAGAAATAATTGGCGATATTTCTCTTGCACACAGACTAAAACGTGAAGCCACAAAAAACCTACTTACTAAAGTGACTAATTCTAAATGGAAACGAAATTTAGAATTTAAGCAAACATTGTGCATGACTACGTAACACAAGCTCAACAGTACACGATAGATTTCCTCGAGAAAAAAATTTAGATATAGATTAGCTGGAAATCACGTCTTATAAAGAAGTACATGCAAGCTGTAACTCATTTGAAAGTAAATCTTTACACTCCTCCTGCTCAAACCACATGTTAATGGCATCTCCTATAAACTTTGAAGTTGCGGAACTACGCAATAAAGAAACACATTGCCATTGTTTAATTTTATATTGGCATGATCAACAAATCAACTACACTTGATGTGTGTGAGAGGAATCTTTAGTATTGTAAGCTTACTAGAGTGCTGTCAAAAAAGGTTGCAATCAAAGGAGCAACCGTGTTCTTAAAATAATTGACATCTACTGCACTGTATATTTTTGGTTAGTAAACGCTAATAAGGGACACAACTGAAAAAAAATCTCCTCAGAATGCTTGTAATGACTACTTTTCAACCGAATTAAACATGCATGGACTGTTTTGTTAGACTTAGATTCCCATATAATTATATCAAATTGCACCAAGAGGAATTATACAGCAGGGCTTTATTGCTTTTCCATTATACGAACATTCACAGTGTTCATTTAAATTTTAACTTCTCTTTTATTTAGAATTTGTCACTTACCATCCGTATATCGTTTATGATTGGAAAAGTATGCATGGGCGCAAACTTAAGCTTTAAATTAATTTCTACGTTTCTCATAACACCTAAGAAAGATAATTTTAATATGTGTCTTCAATCCTCAGACTTGGTTATTAAAATCTAACACTATATTGTCAAAAATGAACTAAAGTTATCATGCTTCTGAGACAAGACATGACAGGATTTGTCAGCATATTTTTAGCATAACATAAACAGGGTTTCTGCTAGAAATGGTAGATTGAATAAATAAGCAAATAGTTGAAATACTAGGAGAAAACGTCAGATATACCTCGGAATTATGTGAAAATAATTGTTCGAAATTAGTTAATATTTGAAAAATCTCTAATCCCAAAAAATACTTTTCTTTTGGTTTTATGCTTTTAATTAATACTGACAAAATTTTAGGATATACCACCCGCTAGTGTCGCCAACATTTGGTGTCTTACCAAATTTCTTTCTTTTGTTTAGAGATTTAACGACCACCATTAGCAACTGGATGTGTTATAAGCAGTTGTTCATACCTAAGTTAGGGACACTGGTTCCACGGAAGGGAAAGAATCAGTGCCATAAAACAAACACACTTCATGCCTCATCGGGATTCGAAACAGTCCAACCCGTACGTATGGTAAGAACCAATTTTTTAGACCACTACGACACCCGTGCGTCACTACAATCCTTCGGCGATGATGCTCGGATGACAGTTGGGAATTAATGCTTTCCATTTTTATTACAGTTGTTGGACATTCAGAAAGTCATATAACTAACTGTGCCTTACTCCGTTGGACACGCTGGACATTGTTATGGACAGTAAGTGGCTCGTATTCCTACAGATGAAATAATCTCTCTTTCGTAGTGGGCTGTTCTGGGCTTTGTGAGATTGGCATTTTTCAGTACCGCGGTTCTCATATTAAGTAAGCTTTCGAAATTGCGACCCACTCCTTCAATCATAAAATAGAGCACTTCCGCCGCGCGAGTCTGTGATGTCCCATTTTTTTGCATCTACGGCCAAAAACACCATACCGAAACATCGCTACTTTAATCGCCCAGCGAAATACTTGAGCTGAGGTAGACCACAAATCACATTTTAATCCACCCATTATTTATTGACTTTCGTTGGAACCATACTCTCATCCTTTTTTCCATGTATAGGTGCGCAGTGTCGTTACAGAAACCAGAGATGCCAAGGATCAATCTAGGTATTGTTTGGTCGTTAAAAACTGAATTGTGTCTAGGTGCTGAACACATTTTACCAGAAGGGCCTAATTGCTGTAACTGAAATTCGAGTACTTTTTCTTCAGGAGTTAAAAAGATATATTGGGTTGCTTTTTCTGAAAGTGATATTCTGGACGTTCATAACAGTCTCCTGATATTGCAGTCGTGTTTTGAATATAAGAATGTACGTAGTTCTGTGTTTTCTCTATATGTCCTCAAGATTTCTCAAGAATATGCTTTCTATACTCTGCTGATATCACTTAAATTAGCAAGAAATATATTACGGAAAACGATAAGTGAGACTGACGTAGTTGAACATAAAATATTATTTTGATGTAAGATACGGTAGAATATTCAGACACATGGGAAAAATAGTGCATGCTAGCTAATATTCATTCACCGTTATTATTTAACACACAAGATGCGATACGTTTCACAACAATGCGTATCTTTACAACAAGAAAAATAATGACTTTCCAACGCGATGAATGACCTCTAGTACGGTGATTGTTCTCTTTGAACAGCTAAGATTGCTTCACTCCTGTTTGACATCGGATTGATGATGTTATCAAGAAGGTTGGAAGGCTATCTTTCGTACTCCTTATTGACGGCGGTCTCCAGGTCACGAAGAGTGAGAGGTACCGGCATAGCTACTACAATTTTTGCTCCAACTACGTCCCCGAGATACTCAATTGGATTTTTGCAGGAGAGCATATTGGTCACTCCATATACTCGATTCCATCGTCCTGAAGCATGCTGCCCACTAGTTGATCTCAATGAGTTTGAGCGCTATCGTCTATGAAAAGGAAGGAACCACGACGGCTGCATTATACGGCATATGCAATAGGTCTGAAATTTCGTCACTATATCTATGTGCACTTGGACTGCCGTTTCGAAAGAAGTATATTTCACGTTAATGAGATGTTTGCCGCACCAACGCAGGGTTATTTAGTTTGCCTGGTTACCTGCAGATAAAAACTCAGAAATCCAGTGTCGTAGGACAACACAAAACCCACCAGAGATTCGAAACCATCTCCAACGAATTTTCAGAAACTAGGACTCATACCATTGCACCACCGGAATGGCAAAACTGTGAGAGGTACCGGCACAGCTACAATATTTGTGCCAACTACGTCCCCGAGATACACAATTGGATTTTTGCAGGAGAGCATATTGGTCACTCCATATACTCGATTCCATCGTCTTGAAGCATGTTGCCCACTGGTTGATCTCAATGAGTTTGAGCGCTATCGTCTATGAAAAGGAAGGAACCACGACGGCTGCATTATACGGCATGTGATATAGGTCTGGAATTTCGTCACTATATCTATGTGCACTTGGACTGCTGTTTCGAATGAAGTATATTTCCGTGCGTCCACGGATACGTATGCCTGCCGAACCACATTCACGGTAATGAGATGTTTGCCGCATCAACGCAGGGTTATTTAGTTTGCCTGGTTACCTGCAGATAAAAACTCAGAAATCCAGTGTCGTAGGACAACACAAAACCCACCAGAGATTCGAAACCATTTCCAACGAATTTTCAGAAACTAGGACTCATACCATTGTACCACCGGAATGGCAAAACAGCAGTTCGCATCACTTTCTTTCAAAAAAAAGTCTCAACTGGTGTTTGGTATAATTATAATTAGCGTTTTGGGCTACAGTTGAAACTCAAAAAAATCGCGTGTTCTACAGAAGAAGCTTGTGTGTCAACGCATAAATGGAATAATATAATAATAAATAAATACATCGCTCTTTCCACGTTCCAGATAACTGTCGCCACGTATTTGGAATATTTTCAGCATAAATGGAAGCATCAGATTTAAAGGGTAGGTTATGTTCTTCTGAAAAGTTCTCAAATGCTGAAAACGCAACACCTCTCACGACCTACTACCAAACATATAATCTTCTAAACAAATATTACAGAATATATATCACTTATGCTATGTATTCTTGCCTCTCGTTTTAGAATTACTGAAAGTTTTATTATATGTAATTTTTTTCGTTATACCACATGTTACAACAATATTTTTCCTTTTAGATTACAAAACACAATACAATTTTGTGAACTCATTTAACTGATTTTTACTTCACATTTTATATTCAAAAGGTACAACCTAACTGAAGGTTTCATAGTGCAGCATTTACGCAGATACAAATTATTCTCATCAAGGACACATGATTGTTGTTGAAACTGGAGTGGCGTGACAGTGTCAAAACTGCGTCGAACTCTGATGAAACAGCAGCAAGTTAAGCTCAAGAACAAGGACATAAATATCTTCATAAATAGCTCATGGGACATAATATTCAGATACAAATGAAGGCTTGTTTATAATTATACTAGCAGAAATTTATATGTTCCTTTTGGTTACCGAAACGTAGTCGGCTTTCTTTTACACACGGCTTTATTGCTTAAAAATCTACGTTTTACATTACAACCTCGAAAGGGCGAGCCTTTGGGAAACTTCGGATAGAAATTATGCTTAAAATTTACTTAAAAGGTCCCTAAAATTTCAGAGTATTAACTAATACATTGTCAGTTTCTCCTCGGTTAAAAAGCGGTTTTTTGTTTAGAACACTGAACAGTTTTTCCTCTAAGCGCATTCATTTCAGAAGATCCGCGAACAGTTTTTCAAGAAAAGTATTTAACAGAGCATTTCTCAGGTGCATGGACACTAAAAACAGAACACCCCACTGAGCAGCGTCAACTTTTGAAATATTTGTCAGTAAAATATTCCGATAAAGTTTATGTCCCATCAGCTATCTACGAAAATATAAATTACGTTTTTGTTCTGCAGGTAAAGTTGCCGCGGTTTCTTGTTAATTCGACTCGGATTCGAAGGGCTTGAAAGAAAAGCACTCCAACAAAGCATCAGTTTCACGCGCGAGACAACCCATTTAACGTGAATGGCAAGAAAAAAACATATCGATTTTTTTACACCCATACGTTACGAATGCCTCAGCGTGATTTCCTTAAACTGAGGGGGAAAGTTCAAACGCAAAGTATATAAATAAATTTTCTGTATCATAATTGGTAATCCCATGTACTACATACAGAGACAGCCATGGCGAACTCAAAAGATTCGAGTAGTTACCCTACATTCTCTTTTTTTTATATACAGTATACTAAAACATGAAGAATATAGTTACATAATTTCCGGAACACAAACTGTATTTAGTCTAGCCTTGTTTTAACTTAGAGTTCACTTATCTGTGAAAGCAGACGCTCATTTCCTTATCTTCTCTCTTCTGTTCCATGCAAATCAGGGACAATTTTTTAAAGGAACAGAAAAATGAAAAAAACAATTGGCTACGAAGAGGAATCCTTATTCTTCTACTTATTACAGATGGTTTGTGAGATAATTTTTCCTTTAGATTTAAATATGGCTTGATTCAGAGCTAATCTAATTATATATGAGAATATTTGGAATGATTACGAAAAAAGAAAGAAAGAAAAATGCGGCATCTTTAAAAGGGAATCATAGCATTTTCTTGAATCGGAGTTATTACATAAATTCAGAAGAAAATATACTGCCTTTCCATTATTCAAACGCCGTATGTTGCACATTGAAAGCTTGATACGGTCATTATGCAGCATAGAGGTGATACATTTTTTTAGAAAAAAATAATTTCTATATTCGAAACTTTTGCAGCACACTGAGTATTTTTTGGAAAATATTGCAACTACGTTTGTAATTCAAGTTAACGCACCAGAACCAGTGGTAGGAACTAGCTCATCTTCATTCCTTTGGGTATTCGAAACTTTCGCAAATAATTTCTTGCAGATTTTCTTCTTGCATATAAAAAAGTTTCACTAACAAATCATTCTCAGTCAAAGTCAACATAGCAACAGTCTTCTTTTGAAGACCGTTTTAGTGACTGGAAGGAAAAGAAAATTCCCCGATAGCTTCAGTATATCTATTTCTTCTTTTAAAGATATCACTGCCTATTTTTTTATAGTTGGAACATGTATAACGCAATCAATTTCTTCGCAATTTGAATGAAAAGTTTTCTGCTGCGAAACAAAATCCGATACTAGCAGAAATTTTAGATTGTTCCCTGAACTAGGGGGCGCCAATTCAATGTGCAGTTGCAGTCTCCGTTTCCTCGGATTTCCGTATGACGTAACACTTAGAGCAAGCGCCGCCAAACACAATACCAGATAACCAAGCCGACAACGACGCCGCATAGAATCTTTGGCTTGGGGGTGCCAACTCAAACTCGTTTACATGTTTAGAAAAGCCAAGGTTATTAGATGAAAAAGCATTTAACTTTGATGAACAGACATGTGTGCATGTTTCGCAATTACTGTGTCCTCATAATTTGCAAATATAGTTTATAATTACTAAGTAACCTTGGCGGCTTTAAACTCGTTCACATTCTTAGCAAAACATTTCGCTTCGGTGAATAGGCCTGTTGATATGTTGCAATTAACTACTTTTCGTCATAATTGGTAAATATACTTCTGAACTAGCTATTTCTCAACATCAGTTGAGCATATTATTGTCCTATATCAGTGTAGCGCAATATGCCTGGGTGTGCAATAGCAGGATATTTATCCCACAGTAAGAAGACTGTAGGTTTGGATGTTATTTATCATTCTTTTCCTGCAAATAATGATTTGGAAAAACTCTAGGAACTGAAATGTGAACGAAAGGATAATTTTAAAGTTAAAAATGCAAGAATTTGTTCGAGACATTTTACTGCTGACTGTTATGTTCCTGACTTAAAATCAGAATTATTTGGATTAACCGGCAGAAACAAATTGAAACTAGGTCAAATTGACCATAAGCATATTACAACTGCTAATCCTCATGAGTTGTCATCCTCCATTCCCCGCGTTTTGAATGTTAGTTCCGCAGCAAATAGTAAAAACATTGACGTGAAGTAAGAAAATGAACACTAAAAACCTTTCGCAATGTCTCCACAGAACAAAATGGTAATTGTGTGTCAACGGATGAGAGTACGTCATCACCTTCAACTGATGTTCAACATCTGAAGACGAAGATAAGGTTATTGGAAATAAAAAATAAAGATTAAATGTTGAGTGCACCAAATTATAAGTGCAAAATAAATGCCTTAATAACAAACTCGCATCTACTCAAAGGGATTTGCGTGAATATCTGAATAACTCAGCTTCACAAGCGGCAGCTAACGTGGGTAAAGTCTTACGTAAAATTCACTGGTGGAAAGTGAAAAAAGAACATCAAGAAAGAGACGTCTGATACCAAGGAAATTTATACAGCCTAATAACGGAATACAAAGGATAACGTGATCAAAACACTATGGCAAAATACAGCTGTATTTGCTGGTAAAGTGAAAAATAACATTTTTTTTATTGGAGGTTTAACGACCACCGTGAGCAACTCAATGGGCTATAAGCAGTCGCCCGTCCCTAATTTAGGGTCACTGGTTCCAGGGAAGGGAGAGAACCAGTGCCGTAAGACAAAGACGACAACAATGCCTCACCGGGATTCGAACTCGGACCCCGTTCGGACGAATGATCAGAGACCATCGCTTAGACCACTGCGCCACCGCGGCGGCAAAAATATCATTTCCATTTAACATGGTTAGTACGAGGTTGAACCGCCATGAACTGCGTCACACTGTGCAATTCAGGCATGGAGTCTGTCGTACAGATGTTGGATGTACGTTTGGGGTATTGAGTTCCAAGCATCCTCAACCTGGACGCTTAAATCGGGGATAGTCGTGGCTAGCCGTGGAGACCGGATAAGCCGTTGCCACATAAAATCCCACACGTGCTCAATGGGGGACAAATCCGGTGAACGTGCAGGCAGTGCATGTTGCGTTGCACGTGCCATGTATGGTCGTGCGTTATCTTGCTGGAAAACAACACGATGGACCGACCTTACAAAGGGCACAACAACGGGCTGAATGATGTTGTTGATGTAGGAGGTGCTGTCTAACGTACCCGGTACAAACACTAGTTGTGTACGGGAGCGATAGTTGATCGGTCCCCACACCAGGAGAGCAGGTGTAGGCCCTCTGTGTCGCTCACGGATGCATGAAGGGTGGAGACGCTCCCCTGTGCGTCTGCTATCACGCATACGGCCATCGGAGGCTCCCAAGCAGAATTTGATTTTATCGTTGAACACGACAGATCGCCATTGCGTTCTCCAGTGCAGACGTTGGCGACACCACTGCAGCCGTTCCTGACGGTGGGCTGGAGGCAGAGGTACACATGCCAGAGGCACACGTGCACGTAGTCCTGCATCCAGTAGACTGTCGCGGTTTGTTCTCACAGTCACCTCTGTTGCAACGGCAGCTTGGATTTGCGTCGCAATGAATGTTCTGCTTGATAACGCCGCTCTTTGTACGTGTCGATCGGCACGTTCATCAGTACGTCTCTGACTCCCGGTTCCACGTCTTCTCGTGTGGGAATGTTCCTCTGGCCATCTACGCCACCATCGTACCACCACCGATACTTCCCGTCCAATTCACTCCGCAATATAACGATACGACTACCCGGCCTCGCGGATTCAGACTAGACGCCCTCGCTCAAAGTCCGATAACTGCTGAAATTGTACACGTCTTCCATGTCCAGGCATTGCAGCTTCTTCAGGGTCTTCGTACGTGTCCGTACGCCGACCACTGATTACATTCACTTCGCCGTACTCCTTAAATACCACCGACGATAATTTGCATATTATGCCGTGCTGTGGTGTAAGCGCTCACCGGTTGGTCCCGAAATTAACATCACACCTACGTAAACTCGACTCCATTAACATATGTAAATTTCATGGTCGTCCGCCAATTCTTTCTTGGTGTTCTTTTTTCACTTTCCGCCAGTGTATTTACTGAAAACCAGATTCGTTGTTTGCTCTATCACAAAAAAAAATGTGCAGTGTGGAAAGATTGACAAATGTAAAGCAATTACATTGCGGGCCACATCTGTTGAGTCCTACAACTTCTTTTAAGGGATCGGCCGAGTCACCCTGTGATAAGTTTTATTTTTGTTTTTATTTAAATTCTACCTGCCGTTGCAATAGCATTATATAATTTGTGATAGATTTTGTGCTTTAGTTCCACCTATTAAAATAAATTGAAATCGAACATTTCCTGCGGATTTTTTATTGTATTTAAAGGCTACGAAGTAGAGTTATGTAAACAACCATAAGATTTATTTTGCAAAAATGAAATGATGAATGATGAATAACATTTTTAATTCTTGTTTGTTCAGCCCGTTAGCGGGACTACTTGATGCGCTGAAAATCGAAAGGTTAGACCTTAAATAGTTTGGATTTTTAAGAATTTACTTTTGCACTGACAATAACTTTTGTAAATATAACATCCTGGGAACCAGAACTACGAAGTTCAGCAATATGTTTGTTTACAGCAATGACCTTTTATTTCTTTATACAAAAGCTGTTAATTTGTTTTGTTTCCAAAATTAATTAAATCATAAAAGAGGAGAGGAAATAACAGATCACAGATAAATATGCTAATCTTTGAAGTTACTAGTATTTGAAAACATTTTGCTTCGGGTTTGTTATTTACATTCCTTGCTTACGTGTAACGCGAAGCAGCGATGGATCATTAGCTCACCCCTCTAGCACCTTTGCTCCCAGTGCGACGTCATTTCGTCAGCCATTAGCAGCTGGTATCCCAAACGGATCAACTTAAACAAATATCTAATAACCTTGATCTGAACGTTTTAATAAATTCCAGCAAAAGGGGCATGATTTTAATTCACTGATGCCCATTGAAGGGAGAGTGTTTACGAGCATGTTCAATGGCATGTACCCAGTGGTTATAATATTCTATATTAATAATAACTTTTTTTAGTATTAAGGTGAAATTTTGATTAACATTATTTTAAATGTATGGTTTTCTACAGAGGTAAATCCTTTAAGAAAGTCATGTTCAGAAACACCGGTTTATTAAAAGAAGTATTTATACCTGTGGAAATAATAGTATTTAGAAACTTTAATGTGGACACTAACGAGAAATAAAGAATTGTATTCATTACATTTATCTTGTACCCACAAGTACCTGTTTAAGGTGGAATTCAAGTCAAAGTCATTACATACGTCTGCTATTTTTTACAGTAAAACTTAAAATTTATAAACGCATGTCTCAGACTTTCGAGAAAAATACCTAACGGAGAATAATGAAGTTAAATGGAGTTAAATAACAGTTTCTCCGCTCAAGTTGATTCAAACTGAAGTTCCAAAAATTCAACGCAGAAAAGTGTAAAAGATCGAACAAATACAATTTAGCTATCTTTAAGGAAATAGTAAATGGGTAATGCTAACAAAAAAATCATCTGGATTATTTGGGTAAGAAAGGAAATTATGATGTAGTTTCTATAGTTTCAAAAAAACAATGACACGTTTTACGCAAATCTAGAGAACATTCGAAAAAACAAATAAATATTATTTTGGAGGCTCTAAATATAAAAGATATTGGAAAGCTGGCCACCCAAAATGCAACACCAAGAAGGACACGAGTAAGCAAAGCCAGATTTACTGGACACATAACAACAGATACAATGATCAAACGATTGAGCTTACATGCCCGTGCGACTTATTGAACACGCAGACATCAATAATTCGTGTGGCCCCCATGGCTAGCAATAAGGGCCCTACACACCGCGACTGGGCTTGAGGTATGTCAGTCCAGGCTGCTTCCACACGTTGCCACAGTTCATCAGGCGTAGCCGCGGGTGGTGCTTGCCGGGCCACTTGGTTGCCGATCAGCGACCAGATGTGTTCGATTGGCGACCTACCGGAATAACAGTGGGACACCTGGTAGGCCGTGACACCTGGCAGCAGTGACACCTGGTGGGCCGTGAATAATTATTGCACCATGTGTGCCACGTGCCGGCGCGCATTGTCCTGCTGAATCGTGGCCGCTGGCAGGTCCTGCAGGTAAGGGAGGACTACAGGCTCCCAAACGTCGGAAATGTAGCGGTGGATGCTGAGTGTACCGGCGATGCATACCAGAGGGGTGCGGGTGTCATATCCAATTGCGGCCTAAACCATAACGCCAGGCGACGGACCAGTATGGCGATGCATATTGCAGGCGTCTTACAGTCTCTCGCCGCGGTGCTGCCACACGCGGATCCGACCATCGTGGTGTTGCAGGCAGAAGCGGGATTCGTCGAAGAAGACAATATCGTGCTATTCCATACTCTAGGTGCGGCGTTCAACGGTCCACTGCCGCCGCACTCGCCGGTTTTATAACGTCAATGGTAATGGGAGCAGTGGGCGCCGTGCGACAAATCCGCGCTCCTGCAGACGACGTCGAACGGTACGTGCTGACACAGGTTGTTGCACAACACACCCTAATTTCTGCGCAAACGTTCGTGATGTGGCGGTGCGAACCGTCAATCCCCGCAAAACAGCATGCCGGTCTTCTCGTTTGGTGGTGTGCCGCGGCTGCGGCAATCGCTCACGTCGCTTTGTCCGTCTCTCCTGCAGCCACCTAATCCATACTCGCCTCACTGTCGCTGGATGTCGTCCCACACGGGCTCTGATGTCTCGCTACGATAAACCGCTGTCGCGATAAGCCACTATTAGTTCTCTGTCGAACTCTCGAAACGTGCTAGAAGGATTGCCTTATTCTGCGACGAGGCATATAGAAGCTTCCCACGCAAAGGTCCGGCAGCACAACACACTTCCACTACGTACACCCTTCCTTCTGTGCACCCTTCTTATAGTGCTTCTCGGTGGCGTGCCTGTCGCACATGATTTGCATATGTCCTGCAATGCTCATCGTTTGCATGTCCTCTCACGGGCGACGCATGCTGGGAGTTTCAGACCAATCGGATGCTTTCTTCTTGGTGTTGCATTTTGGGTGGCCAGCAGTATATAAAGCGCTTCAAAGAAATATTGTGTAGGGATGTAAAACAGCTGTCTGGTCATTCGAATTTAGAAAATTATTTTTCATTCCGTTGCTCAAGAACGAAATCCTGAACAATATAAGAAATAAACAAACATAAGTTTAATTACAGAAACTAATATATTCCGATGAAAATAAAAATCTGGAATGTTTGCGAGAAAGCTGCTTTTTTTGGAAACGTAATTTGTTAAGTGAAAAAAATATTATGTCCCATGGTGGCTAATTATGCGGTACTTTGACATTTTGTCGGTAAACATTTCCTATGAAGTATTTCTATTAGTTCGTATGCTTTATTGACTAGTTTTCTATACGATTGGGGCACTATTTTATTTCTTTAACATATTAAATCCAAAGATGTCAATAAACATTCAAAATGTTTAACATTACAAAACATTCAAAATTCAGGGAAGACAATGAAAATTTTTGACGTATATTTCTTCTGAAAAACCAAAATTGGTATTAAATTAAAATAAATCAGTAATAGAGGCATCTGGAAAAAATGGAGTGAATTCTTTTGTATGTGTCGTAGGTGTTAATGCGGTCCGTGGTGCATGCCGCGGCAATGACAGCAGCGGCCGTTCTACATTGACTGACGGTGGTCTGCTCTAAATTTCGGGGGCGGTCTTAAAACTCAGATTCTATGCTGTGTTGACAGCATTTGTGATGATCACACCAAGTGCCATTTAGATTTATGCATCTCACAGCAGCACCAAGTCAAAGTACTGTGTACGTAGCTGACTTGATGCTAGCAACGCGAAGTCGGCACCAGTCAAGATGCTCTGCATTATGTCAAATTACGAAGGGACAACAATAATGTTGTAAGACAGTACAAAATTTAGTAAACATTTCTTTTCTCGAGCATTGAACTGATGCTTGTCTATTGTCCATATGTCTGTCACTGATCGTGATGTTTACGTCCGTACGATTCTACTTTAAAAATATCAAATATCTATAACTAGGCATTCGCATAGGAGCGAATTTGTTTTATGATTTCAACATCAAAATTGTGGAAAGGATGGTACTGACTGTTGGTTATTTTCCATGTATAATCTTGCCGACAAAAGGCTCAAAAGCAAAGGTTACCGACCTCTATATTTATATTATACAAACAGTTGTTTCTCAAAATCTTATTGAAAAGGTTATTTTTTTAATTGGGACATTCCATAATCAAAAAATTGTTGGAAGCGGTCTTTTTTGTTTTTAGACTTAAGGTGCCGTCCAATCAAAAAGGAACTGTTTGAAATAAAATTTGACGTTGAGAGTTTAAGACTCCTTTTAGTATTTAAGTGGATTGCTATTTCTTGAGGTTGGATTCATCCCAACTGGAAATGATTCAAATAAAATGTGGGGGCCATCGTTTGGATAACAACTGCAACTGAGACGAATTGCAAATCTAAACTTCAACCTGAGTATTTTCAGTGTTCCTTTTGCGTAAAAACGATTTAAATGATAGGGATACGGAACAACTTAAATGATAGAACAACATTACCGTTTCTTTGGCTTTATAACCGGAGACCTAATAGCCTGGCATGAGGGCAATGATCTTCAAAATATGTAGGACGAATAGCTGGTAGATGGTAGCAGAGTTGAATGAGTGCGTGCAGAACGATTAATTACCTTTATTTTTGGCGGATATCATTATTCCCATGGATGACATATTTAAAGTATATTTTTATCAACACTATTTTACTTGCTATCTCACTTTTTGCGATGAACTTTTTTCCCTCCTGGTTTTGCCTTTACCGACTTCAGTAAAGCAAACTTTAGTGTTCTGTAATGAATATTAACCTGTTAAATGAAACGTACAGTCTCTTATGGTGGCTCCTCCATATTATTTAGTGTATCTAACAGTTTGCGCTGTTCCGTGATTTTCTCTCTGTTCTAAATTATTATTATTATTTTCTATTTGTTGTGCTTGGAAAAAAGTATTTTTCTCGGGGCTTCCGAATACACAGTGATACCCTTGCTGATAGCCTTAATATGTGTTCCATTACCCTGCTACGTAACAACATTTACAAAGCCAGAAACGTTAGAGTTTGGGTTGAATAGAAGCTCGCGTCCAAGAAATGAAATTTCAGCATCCATAAGAAGAAAAAAGTATTTACAACGTTTATATGAAATCAATTTTGCACTTATATTACTGTATTCGGCAACATGTACTTCTTTTAATGATAATTATTTAAAAATATACTTAGAAGTCGTCACCCAATAAGAAATTGTCATGCAAAAAACGCTTCCAGAGATCCTGAAATAATTTCTTACAACAAGAAAACGACTTTCAGTTTTAATATTCAGTTTTTTCTGTTTCTCTTATATTGTACATTTTTGAATGTTGCTAATATTATCGGCAACTATTGAAAGACGACCTATAATTTTACTGCGTGATTTCCCCGTCCATAAATACATTTTTATCTGCGGTATACGTTTTCCTAAATCTTAGATTGAGCTATCGATTCCCTCTACAAAATTTGTTTTAAATATATTTGCTCCTACAGGGCGCATACGATATCTCCACTGAACAAATTCATGAGATACTTTTTTGCTCATTTCACAGAAAGTAAAGAACATGCTCTGTGACTTTCTAAAAATAATTCATTAGAAATATGATGATTTCCCAGTGACTCTGTTACAGCGAACAAAAAAGCCAGAAAAGCGATCGGACGACATATAAGTTGTATTCAGCCGACATAAATTCTCGAGAGCAATGCATCCCGTCAAAATAAATCTGACATCATCCTCCCCACTTGTAACAAAATTCCCCAAATAAAAGCAGCCGCAGTGGTCCAAGCGATGGACTCTGATCATTCTTCTGAAAGGGGTCCTGGTACGAATCCCAGTGAGGCATGGATGTTGTGTTTGTTTTACGACACTGGCTCTCTCCCTTCCCTGGAACCAGTGACCCTAAATTAGGGACAGGTGACTGCTTAAAGCCCATTGAGTTGCTCACGTGGTCGTTAAACCTCTAATCAAAAAAACAAAATCAAAAAGCACACAAATCGAAATAAAAACCAATTTATTCCTTCCTCTTCCAAAGCGTTAAATGAGTAAGGTTATGGTTTAACTGAATATATAATAAGAGAGCATCAAATATGTACGAAAGCACTTGGTGTTTTGATTTACAAACGTCATTTTATTAAAAAAATATTGATTTCTTATTACTGTCGCTTCATAATTACCGAGTTGATGATGCAGAATTATCCAATACGTTAAGTTTGGAATTAAAAGTTTTAAGTGGTTGAATAAATTTAGGAAATGAAAAATTATACGTACATAAGAACTGAAAAATTGATTGAACTTTTGTGCCTCCACGTTAATCATGTAAAAACAATTACCCTTCCTCTTAAAAGTCAAGTAAATAAATTTATTTCTTTATAATTCGTAAAGTTAACAACATGTGCTCAATCAGTGTCTGGTCACGAGGTTAAACACAAGTTGATTTCTGAGTTGGCGAAATGCCTCTCTATTTCTGAAACCTTGGAACTTGATCTCTTTTGAAGGAAAAAATCGTGTTTGCTGGAATTCGTTCGCGATTAAAGGTTAATTTTTTTGAGTCTGACAACTGCAATAAGAATTATTGCGGATATTTCTGATTTCTAGAATTCTATAAATTCAACATAATCATCCTGTAACAGATGTGTTGCGAGAAGTATTATATTTCTGCTCAGACAGTTTTATCTCTTGCGTAATTATGAGGCGAACTAATGCTTAAAATAATGTATTACACTCAAAATCATACATATAATAACAAATTGATAGATTTTGTATTTTTAGAGGAAAAACGACTTAACTGGAATTACTAAACCAGAATTTTCTGTTATGAGATCCAAATGTCTTCTTCAAAAGGAAGTTTCAAACGTTGATATTTAAAGAATTGCTTTTATATTTTAAGAATTATAAAATTCCATGGCTTTTAACAAAGTGAAAACTGTATAGTGACATTTCAATGTAATAACAATAATTCCAAGGTACATATTAAAATTGTATAGTAAATATTGCAATGTAATTATTATCGAATAAAAAGGACTAAATTCTGTGTTGCTTTGAAAAATTCATTGACCTACGTTTGTGAGATGGGAAATTCCTTTTACCATTCCGTAGCTATAAGCGTATTTTTGAAACGTTGAAATTTGGAATAAGTTGTGGATTTAGTTGTTCACCTATCACGCAATTCGCAGCTTCTATATTTCCCATTCGAAAATAATTTACCCTCATTAGTGTCATTATTCTCTCTGCTGTAAAGTTTTATCGTTATGCTGTGAAAATTTAAAAAATTCTGGGGAATTAATAAAAATTGAAGAACTAGAAAGGAAACGGAAATTATAGATGATGAGAAAAGTTTCGCTTTACTTTAGGACAACCTGTCTCTTTAACGTTATGGTACAAAAAGACAAAATCAGTGAATATTAAAAAGTTAAAACATTTTTCGTAGTGGAAAATACATGGAAAACTGGAGTACTGTGAAGAAAATGAATGCCTATCTATTTCACTCCTAAATAAATATAACAGCAGAAAATGAATATTTTTATTACCGTATGATGGCGTAGAGCGTTTAAAAAATATGTTATATTCTATACCAAATGCACAAGGTCACAAGAATTGAAAAATCGAAAGATCCTAATCCGAGATGGAATTTATACGAAAGAAATTCATACTGTATATAGAGTTCTGCATTCGAGGAAAATGTGTGTTTAATTCTTCCATTCTTATAGCTGCATTATTATTCTGGACTGGAGATAGAATACAGTGGAACTTGACAGAATCTTTTAAAAGGAACCTTGGAAATAACTAAAGAAATTTTTTTTAGAGCACGTATATGTATAATTGTATATAAAGCATATTATTTAAATTTCCAGAAGTTTCATGAGTTCCATTTATACTTTCTACTACACTCATATTATACTTGTTACTATACTCATTTATACTCATAAGACTGAATTTACCTAAAAAATAATATATTTTGTAGTTATTCCCTCGTTTTCGAATAACAAAGACTCAATCACGACTACAATTTTTAATACAAAAAGACCTTCTAATCGGCAGTTTTGCTCTTAATTTTTAATTGTAACCATATTAAGTGTTACAATTAAAATTTTCTACCTTTTAAAAATGTAATGAAACAAATGTATAAAATCTCTGAAAATGCCTTCAAAATTTCAAAATTCCTACTGTCACTAAATCTCGAAACATTATTTAGGAGCCTCGTCATGTACTATTTGAATATCCATTTAATTTCGTCTGCATAACGGCATCAGTCATAAATAGGCAGATAAGGAAAATCGTACTTCGTGAGCATGAATATGGAGATTAAGTCGAGAGGCAAATACACGTTTCTGAGGTGCTGACCAAAAAGTACCTGATTAAAAAGATTTGAGAACGATTAAGTTTAAAAATTAATTATGTGTGATCCAGTTTCCTGCTGATATGTCCCCTACGTAGAATAAAGTATAACGTGTGATGTTACGTAATTTTCAGAGTTTCCCACAAT
Organism: Macrothele yani; assembly: GCA_039090855.1. Classification (NCBI taxonomy): domain Eukaryota; kingdom Metazoa; phylum Arthropoda; class Arachnida; order Araneae; family Macrothelidae; genus Macrothele; species Macrothele yani. The sequence goes on along the minus strand of CM077034.1, from coordinate 156,393,978 downwards.
CTAGATAAACGACTATCTCGGAGCAGAAAAGCAATCCATTTAAGTCCGGTTTTTCTGCAGTGTTTCAATTTTGGAAGCATATAAATTAATTGTAAAGTTTAGAGCTTCAAAGGGTTTACACTAATGAAAATGTAGCAGTCATTATTACTCAGGTAAACAAAAGAGAAATGTCTTTGAAAGTGAACACCACCATTCATAATTGGCATTTTTCTTCAAATTCTAAATTTTCGAGAGTCGAACAGTTCCGGTAAAGAAGAAAACACCGTTTCCGATGGCCTTGAATAGCAAATTTAGTGCGGAAATACGTATTTACATAATATCAGCCATGGTTTCATAGAAATTTAGGAAAGGAATATTGCTTATGCAGATATGTGGATCAGCAGTTACTTTAATAATTGTAGGAAAATTTCGAAAGCCACATCCCAAGTATTTACAATTATTTTTTAAGGCGTGTGCATGTCTGTGTTCATGTATACTACTAGATAATTTAAAATTCCAAAATGGGATTATTTGGTAGGAGTCTCACTTCCGCAGTTTGAAAAGAAACTCAGTTGAAGTGCAAAAAAAGTGTAGCTGTTGGACTACAATAACATCAAGGAAAGCCACGAAGAGACGAGAGCGAAGAAACGAACAGAACGATCCTACTTCTTCTAGAAATAGTCATATTACGTTTACTTTTAGTTATAATTATTACCAATCCCCAAATGGGACTTTAGCGTATGACGCGATTTCATCTGTTACGCAGAAGCTGAACTCTTTAAATGATCGATATGCGTTAATGGTTCCCAAAAATCAGCGGGAGCTTGTGGACGCATTTTTCCAAATTTTCCGCTTTAGAAATTGCATAATCTCTGCTGTTTTTACAACAGCTGCTAGCTTCCACGGTAAGGACTTGTGAGATAGACTTGCTCCACCGAGAGAATGATTATGCAAGTAATAATGTAACTCACGGGTTTTCTTTTATTTTGAAGGTATTGCGAAGGCAGTCTTGGCAAACACATGACCCGTATGCCCGAGCCACTGTCCACGATCAGCACACCGACCAACTGTCTTCTGCTACCACAGCAAGAGCATCACAGTCATGCTGATGGGCGGAGAGCCGAACGAGGGGTTGCCTACAAATATTACTTTGCCCGACGAAGAGTTTCCTTTCCTTTGAAGCCGATTGGCGCTTTAATTTTTCAAATACAACACATCCAACGTCTAATATTTAACATGGAAAACCAACATATCTTTACGGGTTTACGAGGAAATGATAGTGCGTTTTTACAGGATGATGAAAAAAAACAGTATTTTACAATGAAAATGTGGTAGGAAAATCTGGATTTCGTGCTAATGATGTGGTATACAGCTTATCTCGAGGGACACCAGTTTCTTACATTTTTCTTTAAAAAAGTTACAGGTGAAAGCTGAAACTTGAATCCTGCAACAAGGTCTCACGTGGCTTGACAAAAGAGCTTTAGTTGTACTTGCTGCGTATCGTATATTTAAATAAACCCAAGCTATTAAAAGGTAAATGAGAAAATATAATAATATTATACCTAAAAAATATAATAATATTATACCCAAGTGTTGTAAAATTCGCACATTTTTGTTATATTATTGAAAAATATAGGTATAATTAAATAACTCTTCTAATCCTAACGAAAATTGCTAATGGTTATTCTTAAGTTCTAAGTCCGACCCAACGTCGTTAGGATGGATGGTGCAGTAAGAAATAGTGATAGAGGTGGTAAAAATACAGGAAGAAGAAACCAAATTTCAGATTGCGAAAATTATGAACTGTTATATTCGATTTTGCCAGATTTAATCAGTTTGTTTAAACAATTTCTTCAAAATTAATTTCTCTCTCATCTTAACCAAGTTCGTTTTATAAGCTGTCTTTCATCTCTTTTGCAACGACTTTAACAAAAAGACAGAAGATTCTTGTTATATTTTAGGGCAGGGGTCACCAAACGTTTGGAGAGAAGAGCCAAGTGAGAAAATGGGTAAAGCTCGGCAGGCCGGATTAAAAAAAATGGTAAATCAAAGATCAATTAATGCAGATATTGCACATTTTTCATGAATTAATTACTAATACAGTATGTGTCAATGTGTAAACAATTTTATATGTTCTGTAATTTAACATAAAAGTGTTCAAACAAATATTGCAAGATATTTTTGCACATGGAAAACAAATACAAAGCTAAATTTACTAAATGACTTCGTGACATCTTATACTAGAAAAAACATCAATGAGAATAATGGTCTTGTTGCCAGAATGATTTAGCTATATTTCCGATATTCGGTTTCTCAACGAAAAGATAATCCACTTTCCATTGCGCTTTAAATATGCGGCATTCAGTGTCCACTTCTCTCTTTTTGGGTAAGGACATATCAAAATTCAACAATCGAACTCAAATAACCAAAAAATCAAGAAAAACACGTGTATCGGGTCAAGTAAAATTAGCACAACGGCGCATAATCTCTGTGGTTGAGATGCCGTCCGACTCGAATGCTTCTGGAAACAAGGTGTGGGAGTAAGTAGTTGTGTCCCTCAGCTCTAGTGTGGGAGCAGGTGTGGGAATAAGTAGTTGTGTCCCTCAGTTCTAGTCTATTTTTAGAACAGGGCGCGGCTACTGGGGCTAACCCCATGCGCCAAGGAGAGAGAGAGAGAGAGAGAGAGAGAGAATGTGTGTGTGTGTGTGTGTGTGCCAGCAGATGCTGCTGCAGGCCGCGGGTGGGCTGTGAGTCACAGCACTGAAAATCCTCCCTCACTCTTCTGAAAAACACTTTAGTAGTAATAATAAACAGGTTTTGAAAGCTAAGTGTCAATCAAAGGTTGCTATGATATCCCGCCATGCTGTGACATATAGCAACTGTCTTTCTCAGTCAGAAAAAAAATTAAAATATGTAAAATTAATTTTAAAATTGTAAAAATAGAAATTTCCTGGAGCGCAGGATCCCGGTTACTCGAGGGCTGGATTTGGCCTTTGGGTCGTAGTTTAGTGACCCCTGTTTTAAGGCTTAAAGCAGGCACAAACATTTAAGAGGCGTGTTTGAGGTTACGGGCTCAATCTGAGGAATGATATCTTCCTAAAAAGGAATTATTCTGAATGAAGATATAAATTCGTGCCAGCCTTTAGGATTTGAAAATTTTTTAACAGCTTTGTAAAAATGAAAAATGAAAACAAGAGAACCACAAAAGACGTATTACAGCTTAAGCAAAACTTTGATCAAATGTGGACTGCTTTTATTCGCATTATGAGGCAATGCTTGATTAGAAAATGTGAAAAAGTTTTAAGACAGAAAACAGAAGATTTTCATGCAAAGTTGGCTCATTAAATGTTTGCTCAAACAGAGTTAACCTTTAATGGATGGATATAGAAGATTAAGAAATCCTTTCTCTAAAAGCGAATATTTCACAGAATACGTCATTGAAAAAAATGCTGCAAACAATTCATAATTTACCTCCGATTATGTCTGAAGTACTGGTGCAAATAGAGGACCTTTTGACGGAGAGTCATGTAGGAACTACGAATTTGTTTGTTAAAAAAGATACTAAGATTCTGGAAATGCACGTTCCTGTTGTATAAGATAATGTTTAAAACCACAAAAGTTATCTTCGTATGAAACTTATACTTCTAAAGGATACCGCCCTTGTACATTCTACCTGCCCTCGAATTACATTTCCCGTCGTATCCAGAGAATTTAGGTACAAGACTTCAATGTCGGGGTACATCTCGCCTATTCAAATGTTTCTCCTGCTCAATAAAATCGTTTCCAAACAACATAAAACCCTTATTATAATGTAATTATAAATACACCACACTGTGAATACTCAAGAGACGCAAATAGCGTATTAAATCCGTTTATTTTTGCGGCGTAGTAAGTATAAAGATTCGCCAAGCTTGCGAACTCCACTGCGAGGCTTTCTCAAGGCAATGGTAGACATAAAAATGCAGGGAATTGGAACACGTAAGGAACAAAGACTATTTTTGAAATAACGCGGGTGACATCACGAGCGTAGTATACGAATTTTCATCACGCTATCATACGGTGTGTCGCGATGTGTTTCCATCTTTTAATAATACATGCCAAACTCTTGGTAGTTCAGTAGAAACTATATCATTACACGCTAGTCTGCTGGATAGGATTTCGACTGTTTCCCTGATGGCTGTCTCTTTAAAATTCGTGTATGGGGCAATTCTTCTAATATTATTACATTGAGGAGCAGCCGAGGAATGCCTGACTTCTTTGTCGAGGGCTTTATTCTGCATGTCCTGGTTGACACTTCGCACGTGCTCTCGATTATTTAACAAAATAATTTGTGGAGCGCGCAAGAAACTTGGATATACTTTATAGTGATATAATGGGAAGTTTCGACATAGTGTCTTTATATCCATCTATACCTATACCAGAGGCCGTTGCAAACCTAGAGGAAATAATCGACACCTCCAGTGAATTTACACCAACTCAAACAAAGAAAATTGTCGGTGCCTTAAATTTGGTTACTAACCACAACTATTTTAAGTTGGATGGAAGCATCTATATACAAACAAAAGGAGCACCGATGGGTTCACCTCCATCTTCAGTCCTTGCCGAAGCAGTACTTAGACCACTAGAAGATTTGATCTTTCTAAATTGTATCAAGAAACCCCGAATGTGGATCCGTTATACTTACGGCATATTCTTCATATGGGAACATGGAGCAGATGAATTAAATGATTTCATGCACAAGATAAACGAACTACACAATACGATAAAGTTCACCATGGAGCTTGAAGTAGATGGGGCGTTGAATTATCTTGACGTCACGCTCAGAAGAAACAGAACATCAAGCTTCGATTTTGACGTTTATTATAAACCGACCTCAGTACCGAACCTTGTTCCTCCTGATTCGCACTGCCCAAAAGAGTATAAACTTTCTGCGTTTAGAGCATGGCTCTATAGATCATATAACGTATGCAAACCCGACTACCTAAAGAATAAGGAATTTGGTAATATTTATAGCAAAGTCGAAAGGCTGGATATAAGAAAGATGACATAGACAGAATACATAGAACTGTAAGAAATCGTGTAATGTCAGCAATAACAAAATCCCCTAGTAAGACGGTGAGATTCAAAGGATCCATCACATATGTTTCAGGTTTTGCATATTGGTTAAATAATTTATTACGTAAATACAACGAACTGATAGCACTGAAGTCCCCGACTCCGTTATCACATATGATATTAAGTTGCAAGGATATACAGTGTGAGAAAGAAAAGGCAGGTGTGTACGCTATACCGTTAGTATACCCTGATAACACGGAAAAGGTATATATCGGAATGACAAAGCGATCCTTGGTCACTAGGTGTAAAGAGCACGTGCGAAGTGTCAACCAGGACATGCAGAATACAGCCCTCGCCAGAGAAGTCATGCATTCCTCGGCTGCTCCTCAATGGAATAATATTAGAAGAATTGCCCCATACACGAATTTTAAAGAGACTGCCATCAGGGAAACAGTCGAAATCCTATCCAGCAGACTAGCGTGTAATGATATAGTGTCTACTGAACTACCAAGAGCTTTTGCATGCATTATTAAAAGATGGAAACATATTGCGACACACCGTATAATTGCGTGATGAAAATTCGTTTAATACGCTTGTGATGTCACCCGCGTTATTTCAAAAATCGTCTTTGTTCCTTACGTGTTCCATTTCCCTGCATTTTTATGTCTACCATTGCCTTGAGAAAGCCTCCCACTGGAGTGCGAAAGCTTGGCGAATCTTTATACTCACTACGCCGCAAAAATAAACGGATTTAATAGACTATTTGCGTCTCTTGAGTACTCTTATTGTACATCGAAATGATGCTCGTATTTCTGTGTTTAAAAAATTTGAAAGATGGGAACTCGCAAAAATTTTCACTTACGTTGTGAAATGTTTACATAATTTCAGAACGTAAGTGTCCTTGGTATCTCACTTATCATCGTTGTTGTAGCTAATGCTTCCTGTGTTTTAAATCTTTAGAGTATGCCTTTGAATCTAGAGAGAAACATTGTTTGCAAGCACAGCATTATCTACGTACAGAAAGAACATGTTCCGCGTAATTTAATTTGTTTAGTCAGAGTGTCATAAATATTATTTTATTCAGAAAAATCCTCCAAGTCCAGTTTAATATTCATATGGAAAAACTGATAGTATTCTTATCATAACGCCGCTTCAAGATAAGATGAAATTTGGCTATATTCTTCAAAATCTGCACTTAAATGAAAAGTAGTTTTCAAACCACTCGTACAAAATTTCGAATTTAGCGAAAGCCTAGGACAATTTTGTGCATGTTTAGACAGCTAACGAATTCGTTGTTATATTTTGTTATGGTCTATATACACCCACGAGCCATTATATTATGATCACCTACCTAATAAGCTGTATCACCCCATCTATCCCACAAAACATCGTCTACACGGCAAGGCATCGATTCAGTGAGGTGGCGATAAGTATTCTGGGGTATCCGGTACCATAATGTCAACAGCAAGTCCTCCGGTTTCAGTGCATTTCGGAATGGCGGTGATTTAGCGCAAACCCGCTTTTCCAAGTCGAACCAAAAATATTTGATTAATTGGTGAATTTAAAGGTGAATTTGGATGCCATGCTGTAACTAAAAGTTACCCGCATTTTCATCGAACCACTCGTTGACGATTCTGGCAGTGTTGCATGGCGCATTATCCTTTTGGTAATTCCCCTCACCAGCAGGGAACAGATTTGACATAAATGGGTGAACTTGGTCTGCAACGATATTCAAGCACCTGACAGATGACAAGGTTTCGGCTATTGAGAGAAATGGGCCTAAAGTGTCGAAAGAAAACAACGCCCACGGAATAACAACGCCACCACAGGCCTGTTTCCGCCCAACCGTGCATCCATGTGCCATAGCTTCCGTTATTAATCATCGTATGCGCGCTCGGCCGTCAACGTGATGTATCAGAAGTCTTGATAACCAGACTACTTTTTTCTTATCATCCACGGTCCAATCTCGATGATCTTGTGCCCGTTTCATGGGTTGTTGGCCATGACGTTTAGTGAGCAAGAGGACACGGTTGTGACTTCTGCTACGCATGCCCAAGCGCAGACGGTTTCGGTGAACTGTGTACTGCGAAACATTACCCTGATCACCATTGTTGTAACTCCGGATGATTAGTCGCACTGTAGCCCGCCGGTCCTTGTGAACAATGCGCGACAGCCTCCGTTCCCCTCTGGCATCAATGAGCTGCGGACGACACACGCCTGAACGACTGCTCGTCGTTTAGTCATCTGGGCACTACTTTTGATACGTACTCCCTACAGCAACACGTGAAAAACTTACAACCAGCGGTGTTTTCGGGATCGCTGTTCCGAAGCGCCGTGCCGTCAATTTGTTCTTTATCTATCTCCGATAAATCAGCAACTTTTCCCAGTTTGACGCCGAACACTGGACTTTCCGAAACCTGTCCTCAGGTTGTGTGTATACATTTCTATGAACGTCATGTGCTGCACAGTTCGGTTTCCAGGAGCGGTTATTTTTCTAGTTAGGGGGTGGTCATAATATAATGGCTCATAGGTTTTTTGGACATTAACGCTGAGAGGAAATTTTTAAAAATTTGCCCTGTTCTAACATTTCTGAACAGATTGTTTTGCTACCCACTACTTCTGAACTCAGGAAATAGTAAATACATATTGTACTTTACATAGCGGTTGTAAGAATGTAAAGTACTTTGTGTGGACAGAGGTCGTTGGACACTCATCGCAGGAATGATAGTGTACCCTTGCCGCAGACACGTGCGATAAGATATGAAAACTGAAACTTAAGTACACTCATATCAGTTGCTAATAAAATACTTAGTATGAGGTGGTTCTCCGAGTATTTTTTGTTGTTGTTGTTGTTTATTGAAATTTAACGACCACAGTGAGCACCCTGAAAGTCTACAAGCAGTCGCCCTACCTTAATTTATTTCCACTGGTTCCAAGATAAGGAGACAGCAAAGCTGTAAGACAAACAAAACGTCCATGCTCACCGGGACTCGAACCCTTCAAGGACGAATTTTTTTTTATTGAAGGTTTAACGACCACCGTGAGCAACGCAATGGGCTATAAGCAGTCGCCCGTCCCTAATTTACGGTCACTGGTTCCAGGGAAGGGAAAGAGCCAGTGCCGTAAGACAAACACAAAATCCATGCCTCACCGGGATTCGAACCCGGACCCCTTTCGGACGAATGATCAGAGGCCATCGCTTAGACCACTGCGCCACCGGGGCGGCTCACGGACGAATTCTCAAAAGCCAGTGCTTAGATCACTGCTTCACCGCGGCGATGTATGCGAGTTTTAAAAGGGCATTACAAAAGGCAGCTCAGTTGGAGGTATGAGCATAAGAAGCATTTATATTGTTAGACAGGTCGTTAAATTGACTGCGGCCTTTGTCATCAACAAGTGGAAGAAGACCGGAAATTCCAAGAATTCACATCTCCCTGGAACTCCCAGAAACCCTGGGGTACTCCAGCGGCACATCCGGAAAACGAGATCCCGACTTGCGCTCGCGAAAGCACATGAGTATCGAATGGCCACATATGTTATGTTCTCCACCAAGACACAGAAGAAATGCCCTTGCATTCGGGTACCATTGCTGAGCAGCGACCCATAAACATCTCATCATAAAAACCAATAAACCCAAGCGGCTCCGATGGAGTGAATAGCACAAAAATTGGACATTTAAACAATGACAGTAATTGTTATTGAGTGCCGAATCATTTTTCACATTATTCCAATAGGATGGACATTTCTCGGTTAGGCACTTACCCGGAGAACACTGGCTTCTGGAGTTCACCGTGCCAATTGTGAGGCACGGAGGCGGTAGAGTTACGATATGGGGCAGTTTGAATTTGTACGGTACCGTTCCCTTGTTTGTTTTTCATAGGAACATGAACTCTGCGCCATTTAGAGATAGCTATTTAAGCTATCTCTATATGGTGCAGGGTTCATAGGATTAGTAAACTATTTTGTAGCAATATGTGGTAGAGTTCAGTAGCAACATTAAAATGAAACGCACGACATCAGCAGTTGTGACTGATATATGATAGAGATCGGAACAGAACACAATGTTCCGAAGGATTTACAGGCTTACCGGACGTTCCGTGACACTGGTCTATCAACAATGGCTAAACAATCTCAGAACAAAATGAATACCACATTCACCGAAATGAATGTTTTGCCCGCGTATGTCCTGCTGAGCACCAAATGGTTCCGAAGAATTGGGAGCAAATAGTATTACTCTGCCGGAGAATCATGAAAAGTTCCGGAATGATTTTTTCGGCAGAATTCTTTTGATCAAACGTTTCCCCACAGCCTACTATGCATGTTACATTGGACTGAGATCAGAAAAACACTCTGGATTCTCCATTCGATGGATACCCTCAAAAGGAAAAACTGTTCACAGCACACTTCATCCAATACGGTGCACAGCACAATGACACAGACGAACGGGTCGAGCAGCGGCTTCATTACAGCACCGATTCCGGGTGATTGTCTCTTATGCATCAATTGCAATTCGATATACCATTGATCATTTCCCCTGTCCACACCACTGAAATCATCACTGCCGTAGATATTCTATTTAATAATGAATGATCCCTTATTCTTCCAACGTCCACTTCCCTTTGAAATCCGACCAAAAACAAAAGTCTGCTGTCATCTGCGAACATGAAGTTATCCAACTAATCTGAAGGCCGGGCAGTGTGAGTCAATCACCAGTGGTTATTGGGCTGTGCAGAGTGCCCTCGATAACGGTAAACTTCGCGTACCCAGCGGACGATGGTCTGCTCAGCAGAACAATGCACCGCCCCACCGGTCCTCAACCGTCCATACAGGGCTCGAGGAAAACTCATCTACATTTGAAATTATCCAGTGCACTCCTAAGAAAAGAGTGGAAGAAATAGTCTTCTCATAATACGTGGCAAATACGTCATGATAATTAACACAGCAATCAGACATCTCTGAATTAAATGTAATTACTGTCCACACTTCAATCAAATCACATCAGAAAACTTGAATATTTCATCGCCGTGGAGTGGGAATCGAACCCTCATCTCCCGATTACCGTTAGAGCATGCTATCTGTTACATCCCCCACGACGGCGAATTCGCAAGTATCTGAGTGTTTAGAGCATCGGAATATTCTCCAACCGCGTTCTTAATTAATGCAGATTCTGCTGCCATCTAGCGTTGTTTAGAAATTCTCCAGTTGTTTAGAAATGAAGAGTGAAAAAAATATTCTTCTCATAATACTTGGCAAATATGGCATGAAGCTTTACACAAAGTAATCGGAAGATGTGGGTTCGATTTCCGCTCCACGGCGATGGAATTTTCAAGTTTTCTGATGTGATTTGATTCACGTGTGAAACAGTAATTACTGTCAATTCAGCGGTCTGATTCCTGTGTTAATTATCATGTACTCCTAAGTCTTCGAATTTAAACCCTGTGGTAGCTCTATGAAACGAGGTGGAGCTGAACGTCAGATACAACGTCGCAGGCAAAGTTAGAGGCAATGCTGCGAAAGGCATGGCTGGCATTACCTCTAGAAAACCTCCGGCATCTGGTAAAATCGATGCTTCTTGTCGTGTACAGTCTGTTGTCCACACTACAGGATGACCAACGTGCTATTCGGAAGGGAATCCCTAATATTTTGGCATTTGAGGATATAATGTTATAGAACAAAATAAATAAATACAATACAATACGTCATATATTTTAGACCCAATTCCTTGTGTTACACCCACTATTTATTCCGTTTCATTTACTGAAACTCCTTCATTACAAGCGCCAATGATAATGCCTTTTTTTTAAAACAGTGGGATCAGTATGTACACTGAGATCAAATGAGCTTCGTAATTTCCTATTTAGGAAAATTTGGGATAGGTCTTCATCCTGGTCTCTTAAGACCCTACGAAAAGTGTTACTACGTCCTGAAAGAAATACGTGATTACGCCAAATAGTACAAATTTTGAAGATGACAATCCGATTTTTGGCGTAAATGTGACAAGGATGGTAAGTCAGATAATATCCGGAAACTAGAAAATTTTCATCGTCCTGGAACGGGACTCGAACCCGCGTCTCCCAGAGCGCCCGAGTATGCTAACCACTATACTACCCAGAACGACCAAGTTTCAAGTTTCCGATTTATTTAAATAAAACCATCACATGATTCGCTAGTGGAAGCAACCGGCATTCTTGTTTAGCGAATGTGGAGGTTATGAATCCTATCCCGTGATTGCCCGGAGAAGCAGATAAATTATAAAAGAAATACGGGGTTACACCAGGATTTCATTCTTTCAGAAAGTTCTCTCATTTGAGGTGTATGATTTATAGAGCTTTAGATTCTTCTGCTTTGAGTTTCTTTAGGTTGAACGAATCTTTTGTGTCATTCGAGTGATACAAAACTACCTTAAAATATATTTTGAAAACTACTTGTAGGAGGCTGATGTGTCTGTGATTCGGGAGGTTTTCATGCTTCCTTTTTGTCTAACAAGATTAATGTAGCATTGTACCCATTATCAATAGTATTTCCTTCATTGAGAATGGTATACTGTATGTGCATCATTTCACGTGTTATTAGCATTTTCCTCAATGAAATTATTTCGTGCATACCTTTGAAATATTGCTTCCACCAAAACAGTTTCCTTCTCTCAGGGTCCAAAAAATATTAGATCACCTATCTGGTTTTCAATTTCCCTGTTCCATGACCCTCTTATGAAACAATAACTCATCTGCGGCATTTTTCCATGTTTCTAATAAATTCAAACGCCTTTGATTTATTGTTCGATAATATCTGCCTATTAGCTAAATTTCGTGCTTCTTAAAGCAAAATATCTGCATTCATTCAACTTGTGCGTGTTAATGTTTTAATAGAAACAAAAATTTGATCAACAAAGATTTGTTCCCAAAACAATAAGAAAATTTCTCCCGGCATATTTTTCATCGGTTAAGTATGTCTGCATGCCACTCAGGGAAGGAAGTGCCGACACTCCTGTAATTTCGAATGACATTTCAGCAATAACGAATTCATAATTATATTGAGAAGAACATCGCACTTTATACGGATTTACTCTAAAACGAATTTGGTAGGGCAAGTTTAAATATTCAGTAAACACTTCCGTTTGATAAAAACGAAGGCCTGAAAGCAAATGTTAAAAATAAAACTATTTGACAGCAGTTGAAAATTGTTGAGGAATGGAAATAATCGCACATCACTAACAATAATAAAGAATATCCTGGAAATAAACAAGACTAGTTGCTTTTCTTCTTAACAGTGGGAAATTCACTTTCAGTTTACAAAATCTTGAACAGTTAAAGCTAATTAGACATACAAGACCTATATTCATATAGAGCATTTTTGAGGGAAAATACTGAACGCAAAATCAAAAAAAGAAAAATAAGGACTATATGGGTATAAGAAATTCCTGTGTTTCCTTCTTTGTTAATATAATGATTCTGCATTGTTTAGATTCCTATCTAAAGTTCCGCTGTACTACATTTATCAGACGTTCCGCATTTGTTATGTAGTACTGCCTTTTCCTATATTTTTTTCTCTCCCACCATTGATCTCCAAAGGAATAAGTTTTATCGCAAAACTAAAACAGCAAAACGTAGGAAATCCAGAAGAAATCTTACATTTCAGGAATGTTTTCCTTCAAGAAGAATGTATAACAAAACATGAAATCATCAGCAATTTAACACGCGAAACGGGGAAACGAATTTTTGCAGCCTAACAGAAGAGTGAAAATCAGATGTCTTTGTTCCTTTGCATATTACTGTTAAATTTAACACGTGCGTTTGCCCATTTTAATTTAATTTTTTTTATTGTTTTAGCTGTTACATCATACCTTATATCCAGTTAAAATTATCATTTTAGTGTAACGAAGGTTAATTATTATAACAGCAAAGGAAGTCAAAGAAAATAACTTTAATGATCAGACTAAGCCCTGATCTCCCTACTTGATGAATACCAGTGATGCAAAAGTTACTACAGAATTAAAGTAAATAGTAGGCAGGTCATGCAGTAGATCTGCAGTTGTTAGTAGATATTACTAGCAATTAAAAAGATAATAAAATGTTTTATGATGATTTTAGGGTTTCTTACAATTAAGCAAATAAGTTTTTAATCTTTTTTTAAAGAAGTTGTAAATACTGGGAAAATAGTGCAGAGTCCTGTTCTGTAATACTAGAAATCATTTATTTATTTCTAGATTGTTTGATATCAAAAGCTGTTAGTTTAGAGTATTACCTTGAAACTAAAGTATTTCAGGAAGAACGCATTCAACACGAAGTATCGTTTTTTTTTCTAATTTGGCAGCTACTGTCTATTTTGCAGTTGTCACAAATTTCGCATCATGCATGAAAATATTGGTTATGAGGCTGTCATTATATCTCCTCAATCTATTAGCGCAGTTTTAAAAAAATATAATGAAATACGGCAGCGGCGACTGCGTGGGGATCTGTGTCATTCCACACAAGATGTAAACAAGAATGGAACAATAAAATTTTATGTAGGAACGACCAAGCGACTGATACAGTCAACAATAAAGATGAATGGTAGGGACACAAATGACGGATCCCGTGCTAGTGCTCTTGCCAAGGAGATGTTATTCAAGGCATAAATTCGTGTTTGCCAGGATTCAAATGCATATCCTGATACACACTTAAAAAGAAGTTGCCGTCAGAAAACTTATATAGAGCTTGACAATACCAGATGTCTGTAGCGAAAATATATCATGCGAGCTGTCATATGTGTGGTGAACCTTTAGATAAAATTGTGTGTAGTGTAATATTTGAGTAGTGTATAAAATTGTGTGTAGTCTATAATCCATTTTCCTAAAGCAAAATGCAACTGCTTTTTGTAAAGGAAAAGTTTCTGTAAAACTATTTTCTTTCCAATCAGCATTTATCCTTAACTTTTTTGTTCTCAATGATACAGATTTAACCATGAATTGAAGTTGTGATTCCGTCTATTGGTGTAAATTATGAGAAGAGTGCTAAGTCATATGATATCCGAAAACTTGAAAATATCATCGTCCTGGAGAGGAAATCGAATCCGCGTCTCCCGCTTTCCTCCCGAGTATGCTCGCTACTACACCAACCACGACAACGAAGTTTAAACTTCCGAGTATCTTGAATTTTGCATATCATAGGAATCACAGTTCGAAGCAACGGCTTTCATATATAGCAAATCTGAATGAATAGAATTCATTGTATCCTGTGATCGCCCGGAGAAGCAGATAGACCATTAATACGGGATTACACCAGTGTACAATACAAATTTGAAGTTCTGATTCTGTATATTGGTGGAAATTAGGACAAGAGTGGTAAGTCATATACTATTTAAAAACTTGAAAATTTCATTGTCCTATTACGAGAATCGAATCCGCGGCTCCCGGTTTGCGCCCTAGTATCCACTGCGCCACCCAGAAAAACCGTCTTTAGTTTCCGAGTAATTTGCATTATACAGACTTAATTTGGTGTTAGTAGCTTTTCAGTTAACATGCATTAAATGAGCAACGTTCGATTTCTTAGGATTGATTACTGTCTGCCGCCCCGGTGGCGCAGGGGTCTAAGTGACGGCTTCTGATTTTTCGTCTGAGATGTGTCCGGGTCGGAATCCCGGTGAGGCAAGGATGTTGTTTTGTCTTACGGCGCTGGTTATTACCTTTCCCTGGAACCAGTGGCCCTAAATTAGAGACGGGCTTACAGAAGCAACTCAATGGGCTTATAGCAGGAATTCAATGAAGCAACCCAATGGGCTTATAGCCCATTGAATTGCTCACAGTAGTCCTTAAACCTCCAATAAAAAAAATCACTGTGTGTGAGACGTGAAGCTCATACTGTTCTTGTACAATGGTGAGTATTTACTCACTCTAATAACCCAACAGAAGACATATTTTTACAAACCGATTAAAGAACTTTTATATAAATATATAACTAATGTTAAAAATATAATACCGCTCATGAAATTTTAAGGGATGCTTCACTAAACGCCAGAGGAA